>QXEO01000049.1:1200000-1647610 GCA_007115705.1 Dactylis glomerata
AATAATTACTGTAAAACATTGTCATGTGAAACGCTCGCTTTCGAGTAAGAAACTTGGTGACTAACAGTGGTGCGATCGTGTCTCTTGCTGCATTACTTTCACTTCTCAACTTAAAATACGCATAGTAACGAATTATAGAGATGCCATGATATGTATATTTTCAGTGAAAATAGTCATCGTGTAGGGGTTGCTTCTACTAGAACGGTAGAGCCTAAAAGCACGGATAGAGGTAATTTGATTTGATTTTCTCAAGTCTGGCTGCACTATACACACTACTGAATTGATATTCGGTATTAGTAGAAAGTGTACAATTATGGATGAAAAGTAAGCAAGATAAAATATGTTATATTAAACTGACTTTCCAAACTGAGTGCAAGCGATGAACTTCAGAGTATTATTAATGAGCCATACCTTGTTGTTCATATACTTATACATGCTTTCTTTTTCTTTCTAGGATAAAGGCAAGTATTCTGTTTGTGCATTGAGAAGTGAAACTGCAATTTTCTTTGAGATTTGATGAAGCAAGCTCGGAGGCGCATGAGGGTGGGATGACTGATGAGGGATGATAGTGACATTGATAAACTTACTACAAGCGTGTTGGAGACCGGCATCCAACTGACACGCCCGGAAGGCTTCTATGATATGAGGACACTAGGCAGCATGTAAATGAGGTCTTGGCTGTTGTCTAGGCCAATAACTTACTCGAGGACCAATGTCAGATTGAGTCAGGTCCATTTCGTTGTCTTGACTCCGACTTGTACGTCACTTTTGTTGGAGTTTATGATGACCATAGTAGACAAGAGACAGCTTACTGCATCAACAATACCCTCTTCAACCATCTGAAAAGTAATTGCTAGGGATCGCTCTGTGTTAGTATTATGTTCGTTCCCCTTGGTGATATGTTCACACTTCACACTGCTATGATTTGCTAGCCTGATTATATTGCTCTTCCCTGGTTTGTATTGCAGGGTTCGCATTAGAGCAAATTCAATATTTTCTCATGTGCTAAAAAAGCATATGAAGGTACAGAGGATGGATTCTTCTCTATCGTCACCAAGCACTGGCCTGTCAAGCCTCAAAAAGCAGTTGTTGGCATGTGTCTAGTTGGTGTAATATGTGGGGGGCATGCTTTATGTTGCCAGTGTTAGGGGTTCTCGTAAACATGTTAAAGCCACTGGAGAAGTATTGGTTGTCCAACTGTCAGCAGAGCACAACATTTGGTGTGTGGAATTCCTATTCAGGTGCGCCCTCTATCACTCGGAAGACATTAATTGTTTTGTGGAATTTTAATGAATGGTCATTTAATATTTCTTATTTGCATTCAGTTGGCAAACGATACCTTCAGTTTCATTGCGTTGAAGTTTAGCCTTGTGTCATTCTTATCTTCTGAATTGTTTGCCTGTAGGAACTTCAAATTTTGTATCCGGAAGAAAAACACATTAACATGGATGAAACAAAAGATGATATCTGTTATATATTTATGAATAGTACTCGTATCATTCAAGTACTTTCCAGTATTGGGTAATTTTAATTCATAGGATCGTTCACTGGACATACCTTATTTTCAGTCCTTTTCCTATATTGACCTCTGGAAGAACTCATTGCTTCTTTGCTCTTGTTTTTTAAGAAGAATGTATTATTAACATCATTGTTGTTTCGTTATGTCACATTAATGGTCAGTTACTTGAATGTTTAAATACTAAAAACTTGATCTTTCCATTAATCTGCGCACAAGTGTGAGGCCAACAGTATTACATGAATCAACTTGCATTATCTTATGCTGACCGCAAGCATATGGTTCTTGAAAGACATGTTCATTCTTGTTATACAATATATTTTCTCATTTTATAGGTGAACTGCGTGACTTTCAATCCTTTCTACCAATGGGTTGCTGCAACTGGTTCAGCCGGCAAGACTATAAAATTATTCAATCTTTGGAAGATAGAACAATTCTCTACAACTTGGACTATCGTAAGTCTGTTTTCAGTTATTATGTTACTTTCAGCTCGAAGTTGTGCTTCCTATTTAGCTAAACAAAATAGGCATGTTTCCTATACTAAATACATTATACATATGCATGTGTTACTGATGTTATATATAATGGGTCTTAAGGTCGTGTTTTTTCATGTAATCAGAGAGTAAGTATTTCAAGTTCGATAGAATGGAACTATACTTGCATACTGTTGTCTAGGTAAAAGGCTGATGGTTTGGGATCTAAGCAAGTAAGCAGCATTCCAGCTTCCAAATCTTTCCGTATGTTTTTTCTTATTTCCCATTTTCTACTTGATGTGAATACTAAAATAGGACCTTTCTATTCACAGAATTGATGCAAGAGCAAACACCAAAGGATGCAGAAGACGGCTCTCCTGGGATCTTTTTCATTCATGGAGGCCATGCAGGCAAAATCTCTAACTTCTCCTCGAACCCATGACTGTTTGGTTGCTAGAAGCGACAGCTTGTATGTCAGACTTACTGTGCAGTTTTTTAATGTAGACTAAGCTTACCTATTTACTGGTATTTCAATAGTGACCTCTGTTATAGAGTTATTGATGATGCATGTTCATTTATTGGATCAACGGATAGATCTGTAGTTTCTGCAATTGTTAGCATTTTTTCTCTTATCTTTAATAAATGAAAAATGCTTTAACCATATGTGTCCTATGTCCCCTTGAATAAATATGTGATTTCTCTGTTTTGGGAATAATTTGTTTGCATACATATGATTCTATAGCTTGCAGATGTGTCCTATGTTCCCCAGAATAGACTGGCAATATTCAAATATTAATCCACATATTAGCTGAATGGTATCGTCTAGCTGTCATTCTGCCCCAGTGTCCCTGACAGAGATGTGTTGAATACTTGAATTACTCTTATGATCTTATTTTTTGGTATGTAGCTTGATGAGATGAAAGTTAATCATATTGGTTGTAATTTGGATTTCTGTTAGGAGGGACATCTACATTATTTCATTCCCCTTACTGAATTTCAGTTACAGGTACAACTGTTTCTGCTGCAATAGTTATCTATACTAGCTAAATCCAATATTTAGAGTTTCTTCCATTGTGCTTTATGGTTGAGCAACATAGGTCTGCTTCTATGTGGCAAACCCGTATTCATTAACATTCATGCTCATGATATAAGGCTTATATCAAATGTGAATCACCTTGCATTTTGATACTGACACAATTCTGCATATGTAACTTGGACTTAAATTATAAAATTGAGCAGAACATGCCAAATATAGTATAGAAAAGCTACTGATCACGTTTGTCTGCATTTTGCTTTCTGTATCAGGTGAAGTCTATATAACCAAAAGTGTCACAAACATCCACTAGAACACCCTAGAACCTAAGAAAATCAAATGGTTCAGATTTAACCTCTTAGACTCATGATTTTGAGAATTAACCTCTTTATGCCATAGGAATGGTAATGCCAGGTTTACCATCAGTATGTCACTCGCAGTACCACTAGGTGATCAGTAGGTTCAAGTGCTTGGCTATTAACACTAGATTTACCTATCATGTCTAATCCTTTTAACCATAAATTCTCATTTTCGAATGAGTAATTAGAGGAGGCAAGACTTTGGTTAACTGGAAACCTGTAGCTTGACTTCAACAAGAATTGAGCCCCTGTATTGACTGACTGGATTTAGGCGTTGGTTCATAGAATTAGTTGTGTTATGCTTCAAATTATCTTTTGTTTAGTCGCATGTTTCCTGGAAACCTTGTAGGTTGGTAAAAAAAAGACATTTGTGTGGTTCGTGTTATTTACCAGACCGTGTAAACTCAAACTGGAGCATTTTTATGGCTTCCCTGATTAAGTGATTGTGCCTGGGTTCTATTGTTTAGTATAATTACCTAAGTGCTAGATTATTCAGCTTCTAAAATCATGTGGTTTTACATTGTATCCCCAAATCCCAGTCTGTATCTAATGTGTTTATACATTGTATCTGCAGATCCAAGGTACATCATCCTTTAGTGGCTTCTCCTCTAATGATGTTATGCTGTGAAAGGAAGCTGAGAGCGATAAATCCTGTAGTGTTCATTTTTCTTATATCACATACCTCATCTCCACTATTATTCCTCATTTTCCTGGTTAATTGCAACAAAAGGGTTATTTATTTAGCTTAATGTTGATGATCCAACTATTGTGTTTCTCTTATAGGCTCTTTCTTTTACCTATATGAAATATTGATTTCATTTCCATTTCATACATAGGACTCATCTTATATACTCCTGGGTGTATGTACTCCCATATTCAATATACCTCATATACAAGGGTATTATACCTCTTTATTATTTTTAATATACCTCATTAATTATTCTAATATACCTCAATATAAGTAGTATGCAAAAAATTCCATCGGAATCCTTACTTTTTTTAATATATCACTTTTACGTGTATAAATGCAGTATATACGCAAATAATATGAGGTATATAGACTCAAACGAAATTTTTCATAAAACTCACTTTGAGGTATCTAGTATTAACTAATGAAGTACATTAAAAATAATAAAGAGGTATAATACCCTTGTATATGAGGTATATTGAACGTGGGAGTACGTACACCCAGGGATACCATCTCATTTTCCTTCATATATAGATATATATATATCAAAAAACAATACCATGGTTTTTGTTACCTCCCAGTAAATAGACTAATTTGTTAAGTGGTGCATCATTCAACATGGATTTAGAAGTAAAATGAGGTGATCCTTCTTTGCAAAACAATTTTCTTTCATGGAAATTATCTTACAAACAAAATTAAAACATGATAGATAAGAACCAATTATGTATCATCGGCTTGAATGAAAAAATCTTGAGGACAAAATGAGATGATTCATCCTAATCAACATAATGGGATTTATTTTTTCTTTTGACATCTTTTCCTTTGTTGGGTGGGGTTAACAGGTTGGAGCTCCTCTATTTCTCTATTGGCCAGGTTACACCGCAAATATTTTTGTGTAATAGTGGCCGACTGTGTTCACAGTTTTTGTGCTGCCTTTTATAGAAAAACCTAATAAAAATTTCTTAAGGAGGTGTCCACATGGGAGAGATGCCAGGTGCTGCTGCGACCCACCTTCTATGTATGTTTGTTGCTGATAACTTGCTAGATATAATTATTCTCATCTGCCTTTTTATAAGTAACTGTCTTTTCTGGTGAACCTGTTTGAAATCGTGGGGCATGAGTACTAGAAATAGATTTGTTGATCATGATCCTATATGTGGGCCAATCTTCTCTCCAGTATTTTTCAGGTATTTCACTGTAACCTCGAGAACCCAACCTCTTCCTGGTTCTGCCGGATCTTTAACTATGGCATAAACATCTGGAAAGGATCACAAGGAGTTCCTCAACATAATGATTACCACTGCTGCCCAGAAATAACTATCACTTGGATGTATCGTCTTAGGATTAGTGGTATCCATTCTTATATGATTAAGCTACTATATATTTTGGTTAAGTCCTTTCCATGTCCTCTATGCTCCCTAACACATCTTACTACCATTGCCTTGGTGACCATCCTACTGTTAAACAGGTTTCTCTATCTTGCGCCTGATGTCATGTACCTACTGTATTAGAACATTATTCTGTTTGCCCGCCGTTAGGCGGGCAAGTGCGCGGCAAGCCGCGCTTTCCTACCTAGTACATATATAGGTCGCACGTACTACTTGGGCATGAATCAACCCTAGGAACGCCTCAACAATTGACAACTATGTGTAAGTACTGTACAAACACTTTTGCTTCAGTGCGCCCCCCCTTAGCGAAAAGTTTTCTTTTAATCATAAGTGAACGGCTTCGATGCATCACCGAACGGCCAGGATCTCAGCGCGTCGCTTTGGATATGCAGGGTTCGATGGACCGGGTGAAGCCCTCGTGACCCGTTTGGATTGTATGTACCCATTTGTACCGTGACGTGCCTGGTATACAATACGGTGTACCGTATGTGTATCCTAGATAGAATGTTAATCGTCAGGCCATATAAAAGGTCCCATCGGCCTCTCGGCCTTCGTCGTCATCCATTCGTCTTCGTCGTCAACCGTACCCCGGGAGCTCTCCTTCTTCCATTCAGCCCGCCTCTTCCACTCCTCTCCCATCTCTACTACAATCCCTCTTACCGCCGGCGTAGAAGCGGCGTTGATGGATCCTGGTGGAGCAGATGTGGCTGCGAATCTGCAAGATACGAACGGACGGGCGACATCTGACACGGTCTTGAACTCCTCTAACGCCGGTGTCGGGTTCTCGAAGGCGGGCATGGGTGTCTCCGACAAGGGCCACCCGCTCTCTGTCGCTGGCGTGGCAGTCTCGGGCGCGGGCGCGGTGTTCTCTAACGCTGCCGTGGCAGATCTGGAGGTGAAGCCTCCGGCTGACCCGATGGCGGAGGTGAAGGCCGCTCAAGCCGAGGTGGTCGGCGATGACGTGAAGGAGGAGAACCAGCCGCAGCTCTCCGTCATCGTCGAGGTAAAAGTAAACCGAATCCATTTTCCCTCTTCCCCATAATTCTTAGGGTTAGGGTTTTTCGTTAGTCATGTTCTGTAACCTGGGTTCTGTTTTAATCGACCTCGGACAAGTAAATAACACAGCGATCCTTCTTGTGGATGATCTCGTAAAATATTAGTACAAAATGATCATTTAGGAAAAATTTGACCTGGAGCACCACAACAGACTAGATGCAGAAAGGGGATGTGTGCATGTCCTTGAGCTCTATTTTAGAGTGAAATTTTCATCCATGTAGCACTACTCTAGAGCTAACCTAGGTGCATGTTGTTATTTTCTTGACCCAAAAAATACTCATAAATATTATATTCTCCCTGGTGCATGGTGCATGTCCATCAGGCAGTGGCTATGTATGTTCAATTGAACACGCCGTGCTTTCCTTCATGTATGTTCGGAATGAAACAAATTGACCAAAACATGCAATCAAATAAAACATTGTCTATATGTGATAGCAAACCTTATATCCTTCTTTTCTGGAGTAGAGAGGGAGTCGATAAGCAGTTTGTGAATCAGTTCTTTGAATGTTTTCAATGTTGTTTAAGATAAGATGTATACCAAAGATATCACTCCTCGAAGGATATATTGGATGTGTGCTTATTGTTTTTCATGATGATTACTGATGCATTTAAGTGATGAGTTTATTGATTTTAACTAGTCTGCAATGTTTATAAATATTTTGTACCTAGCTAGGAGATATTATTGGATGATATAATTGAATGAAAGTAGCTATTATTTCCTGATAATTTGATCATCAATATCATGTCTGGGTTACTTATTATCCTTTTGGTAGTTTAACTGCAATCTACATAATTGTATGCTTAAAGTGTGATAATATTACATGAAATGAAGTGTTTATTTAAAAAAAAATTATGAATTGTTAGGAAAAACAAGTAATAATTGATTATTCAAAAAAATGGTTCTGCTATGATAGTTGCATGTGGTCCAGATTTGGTCCAACTGTTCCCAAATTATAGGGCTACCCCAAGGAAATGTTTTGTAAAAAACCTTATAGGTCAATCTCAAGGTCAACCTGCTGGGTTTACTGGTGCGTTCTGCTTACTGAACATGTGTAGGACCTATTTTTTTTGTTGCATTTGATTTTATCAGTTTTTTTGTGAATTGCAATGCTCACTTTACTTTGTTCATTTTTTATTCTGTGTGATACATATCCTGCTCATATACTGTAGCACATATTATACACCTTTTTTTCTTACTGGATTTTGTATTACATCATGAACTTTGTAATTCTTATAGCCTACCAAGAACAGTCATTCTGTGCTATATTGAATAGTGTGATCTGATTGGTCATGATCTCCTATGGTTTACCAAGTACTAATATGAGACTATCTTGGCAGATGGGGTCTGTCCTAGATGAGATCATTGATATCTCCAGTGGTTCCAGCTCTGATAGCAGTTCAGGGTATGACACTGAAGAGGAACATGTTCCTCATCCAATTGTTGAACCAGTACTCCTCCTACACAAAGGTTTGAAACTAAACAACAATTGTCTAGCTATCATTGCTATCAGAGGAACGTTGTTATGATAAATAATGTGTATACTACAAAAAATGGTTTACTAGAGAAGATAAATATTGCAATAATTGTTTATAATTATGTAGGGCCTAAAAGTAAGAGGAGCATATCATTTGACAGGAATTGTATCTATGGAAATGATATGTGCCTCACTACGAACCAAGTGGAATATCTGGTTCAATTCTGTAATGGTCTGAATGAACATGAGCATTTCAAGGTCTATCTCTTTAGGATGACAAATTCATCTGTCATTAAGAAGAAATGCAAGATGGTTGGATAATCTGTTCTTATCCATTGTTTTTTTACTTGCATACAATTGTTATGTTAATTTCCTGACAACATTTTTTTGTATTATTCACAGGACTTTTCAAAGGTATTCACAACCCAGTACCTTGAAAGGTACCTTGCTGAACCAGTAAAACTTTGTGTAGGGTGCATTGACCATAATAGGAGTTTCCGTGTCCGGATGAAGATGGGGAGGGGAGCGTCATCCAAGAGGGCAGTCATAACTACTGGATGGGCGAAAGCAATGGAAACGTATCAGTATGAAGAAGATGACATTGCCATGTTCCTATTCGAGTACACTGATCACCTGGAACTCCTCCTGTGTAGGATTGATCCTTGACTTCTAGGATGATTGGTAAGACTGACAGCCACTTATAGATGTTGTGGCTGTCTTAATTGTAGATAATAAGTAACATGCACTTTCCGTCGGAACTTTTCTACTATCTATCTATGAACTTTGTGCCATTTGGGGAAACAAGAGCACTACATATACTGTTATGCTAACTCTACCGTATAAAATATGGTTATGGGTTAACTATGAACTATGATATGCCTAGATGATCGGCATGTGGCATTTTGGACAAGAAAGTAGCAGTACATGTACTGCTCTGCCAAGTATGTCTATGAATTCCAGTCTATGGTAATGATGATATATGCCCATGGATGACTAGTGTTCAGTCTGAAATGTTTTGTTAATATTGGGCAATGGTTTGTTTCAAGTCTGAAAATGCTATTTTGAGTGGCCTTTCTTCAAAATGCCAATAAAAATGGGTATTAATAGTTTCATATCGTCAAAGTGCCACTATGAACAACTCAATTGTTTAAATTAGTAAATAAGCTAAACCAATGAGAAATGTAAAATTAATGCAAAAAATGCAAGCGTTAGAAAATTTGCTTGCAAGATAAAAGAAGCTAAAAATATTTTAAAAAAAGTAAAAAAAGAAAGGCCATTGAGCTGGCCAGGTTGAATAATTTCTTTTTCTAATTATATTTCTGTTTAACTTCTTATATATTTCAAACCCATATATAATTGACAATTTGAAACAAAATTTATGCAATCATGACACGTACAATTATGTTACCTCTGTGTAGTTTTTTGAGTTGATTTCAAGAATGTCAAAAAATTCAAAGTCTTAGTAATGCCTCTCTCAGGTAACCTGCAAGGTGCATTTCTAGACATGTGATTTTTTTTGAAATCCTTTAAATGGCCCAAACAAGAGTGATAGGGGTAAGATATGCCATGGATGGCTTAATAGTGCATGATTTCATGTTGATGCCAACTTTCCTTGGGTTTTGAGGCTGTTGATAATTGATTTGACCAAAGCAATGTGAGTGCTTATCCATGGGTGTACTACTTATTCTACCTAGGTACCACATGACAATAAGAGTGGTGGTGTGATAGATATGGCATGGATGGCTTGATGTTGCATGATTTCATGTGAGTGCTGACTATCCTAGGGTTTTGAGGTTGTTGATCATGGTTTTCACAAAAGCAATGTGAGTGGTGCATCCATGGGTGTACTACCTATTCTACCTAGGTAACACATGGCAACAAGAGTGGTAGGGGTATAGATATGCCATGGATGACTTAATGGTGCATGATTTCATGTTGATGCCAACTTTCCTTGGGTTTTGAGGCTGTTGATAATTGATTTGACCAAAGCAATGTGAGTGCTTATCCATGGGTGTACTACTTATTCTACCTAGGTACCACATGACAATAAGAGTGGTGGTGTGATATGGCATGGATGGCTTGATGTTGCATGATTTCATGTGAGTGCTGACTATCCTAGGGTTTTGAGGTTGTTGATCATGGTTTTGACAAAAGCAATGTGAGTGGTTCATCCATGGGTGTACTACCTATTCTACCTAGGTAACACATGGCAACAAGAGTGGAGGGGTATAGATATGGCATGGATGGCTTGATGGTGCATGATTTCATGTGAGTGGTGATTGTCCTAGTGTTTTGAGGTTGTTTATCATTGTTTTGACCAAAGCAATGTGAGTGGTTATCCATGGGTGTACTACTTATTCTACCTAGGCACCACATGACAATAAGAGTGGTGGTGTGATAGATATGGCATGGATGGCTTGATGTTGCATGATTTCATGTGAGTGCTGACTGTCCTAGGGTTTTGAGGCTGTTGACCACGGTTTTGATAAAAGCAATCTGAGTGGTGCATCCATGGGTGTACTACCTATTCTACCTAGGTCACACATGGCAACAAGAGTGGTGGTGGTATAGATATATCATGGATGGCTTGATTGTGCATGATTTCATGTTGATGCCAAATGTCCTATGGTTTTGAGGTTGTTGATAATTGATTTGACCAAAGCAATGTTAGTGGTTATCCATGGGTGTACTACTTATTCTACCTAGGTAACACATGACAATAACAGTGGTGGTGTGATATATATGGCATGGATGGCTTGATGTTGCATGATTTCATGTGAGTGCTGATTGTCCTAGGGTTTTAGGATGTTGATCATGGTTTTGACAAAAGCAATATGAGTGGTGCATCCATGGGTGTACTACCTATTCTACCTAGGTAACACATGGCAACAAGAGTGGTGGGGGTATAGATATGCCATGGATGGCTTGATGGTGCATGATTTCATGTTGATGCCAACTGTCCTAGGGTTGTGAGGCTGTTGATAATTGATTTGACAAAAGCAATGTGAGTGGTTCATCCATGGGTGGACTACCTATTCTACCTAGGTAACACATGGCAACAAGAGTGGTGGGGTATAGATATGGCATGGATGGCTTGATGGTGCATGATTTCATGTGAGTGGTGATTGTCCTAGTGTTTTGAGGCTGTTTATCATTGTTTTGACCAAAGCTATGTGAGTGGTTATCCATGGGTGTACTACTTATCCTACCTAGGCACCACATGACAATAAGAGTGGTGGTGTGATAGATATGACATGGATGGCTTGATGTTGCATGATTTCATGTGAGTGCTGACTATCGTAGGGTTTTGAGGCTGTTGACCATGGTTTTGACAAAAGCAATCTGAGTGGTGCATCCATGGGTGTACTACCTATTCTACCTAGGTCACACATGGCAACAAGAGTGGTGGTGGTATAGATATATCATGGATGGCTTGATTGTGCATGATTTCATGTTGATGCCAACTGTCCTAGGGTTTTGAGGTTGTTGATAATTGATTTGACCAAAGCAATGTTAGTGGTTATCCATGGGTGTACTACTTATTCTATCTAGGTAACACATGACAATAACAGTGGTGGTGTGATAGATATGGCATGGATGGCTTGATGTTGCATGATTTCATGTGAGTGCTGATTGTCCTAGGGTTTTGAGGATGTTGATCATGGTTTTGACAAAAGCAACGTGAGTGGTGCATCCATGGGTGTACTACCTATTCTACCTAGGTAACACATGGCAACAAGAGTGGTGGGGGTATAGATATGCCATGGATGGCTTGATGGTGCATGATTTCATGTTGATGCCAACTGTCCTAGGGTTTTGAGGCTGTTGATAATTGATTTGACAAAAGCAATGTGAGTGTTCATCCATGGGTGTACTACCTATTCTACCTAGGTAACACATGGCAACAAGAGTGGTTGTAACATCCCAAGATTTTATCAAATTTTGGGGGAAAATTTTGCTTTTGTTTTGCTTGAGATGATTGGAAATTCACAGGGATTTAAAACTTTTTGAGTCTATTTGAAAGCTTTATTGGAAAACTATTTTAAACTTTCTATTATTTTCTTGAAGAACTTCTTCGAGAAAGATCAAGTATCAAAATACTATTTTTCCATTCTTTATTCAAACCTATGCAAGCTTGCTTGCAAAGGAGTGAATCACAAATGTGTTTTATTTAGCAAAGTTTGTATTTTAAGAACTAAGTTTGAAAGATAATTTCAAACATTAATTTATAAAGTATTATCCCTTATTTCAAAGAATTTATTATCCAACCCTATTTAGCTTTATGCAAGCAAAACCCCTTTTGTTAAGATTATGAAACCTTTTGAAAATCTTGTTCCAATTCTGAAAACTAGTTTTCTTGCAGTGTTAAATCATTGCATTGATTTTTAGAAAATTACTATAAAGTTTATTCTCTGATTTTAAAAGGAATTATTTTGAAAACCCTAACTTTATCTTATGCAATTAAGCCCTTTGATCAATTATAAAGTTTTATTAAAATTCTTGCTTAAATTGTGAAAAACATGTTTGTTACTGTTCTGGATTGTTGTTTTGAATTTTAGAAACTTTACAAAGTTGGTTTGAAGCAATTTGAACCAAATTTGCAAAAGTTATAAAAGAAACAAGAAAACAGAAAAGAGAAAAGAAGAAAACAAAATAAAAATGGAATAGGGCCCCGGGGAACCGAATCGGCCCAGACAGGAAACCGGCCCGTGGCCTAGGAAGCCCTCTACCGAACCGGTACCCAGCTCCCTCTCTCTCCCTCGCTGCCATGTAGGCCCCACGTGTCATCCCTCTCCCCTAGCCGAATTCACGCCGGAGTTACGCCCGTGCAGTAAATCCTCTCGGCGTTTAATCCCGATTAATGCCTGCCCATTTTGTCCCCGCGCCCGCGCCTATAAGAAGGCCTCAACCTCCTCTCCTCCTCCCCTTTTTCCCTCTCCCGATTGCGCTGCAAGGCCCGAGTAATTCCTCGCCGGAGCTCCGCAGCCTCGCCGCTGTTCGTCATCAAATACGGCGACACCGTAAGTCCCCGAACCCTCTCGCTGTGTCGTCCCTTCCTACCTTGCTCGGGCGCCACCTCTGACATCCTCATCTGGTCCATTCTTTGCACCCAAGCGACGCCAGTGCCAACATCGAAGACCACCGTCGCCTGGAGCCGCTTCGGTCGCCCCTCCTCGAAGCTCCAGGAAGAGATCGACGCCGCCGACCTCACTCCCGTCCTCGCAGCATCAACCTGTGCCTCGTCCACGCATCCTCGGCACCGGAAGGCCACGGGAGCGCAGCCGCCATCAACGGCAGAGCCGTCCGCCACCGCGCACAAGTTTTTCCGACGACCTAACGGTCAACGCCGGTGAGCCCCCCCCCCCCCAGATCCATTCTCACCCGTTGGATCTAGATCCAATGACCTAGAAATGATCACTTATCTGAAAGGGTATAAACAGATCTGGTCCATCCAGATCTCATAAGATCCAACGGCCGAAATCATTGATCCTCCCGAAGGGGTACCAGCCAATCAGAATAGACCACGTGGCAGCCCTCTGTTAAAACCAATTTCGAATTAGATTTCCAAACCAGATTTGATCCCAATCTTGCAAAATTCATATCTTTTGATTTGTAGGTCAAAAAATAACAAATGATATACCGTTAGAATCCTTAGAACATCTAGAATCCAGTAGTACAATAATAATTCATATTTTATGGGTTCAATTTGAAACTATTTCCAAATTGGAATCAAACCTTCTGTTAGCTTGCTAAATTCATATCCTTAGTTCTGTCCATCCAAAAATTACAAATTTGTAGTCTATGGAATCCTCTGATCATGTAGAACATCATAGGATCAAGAAAATCCAAATTTGATACGTGCACACACTTTGTGCATTCAAATTTGTCCAAATCACTATTTTGGTGATAATCCAAATTCTATAACTTATTTTTGAGTGATTCCAATTGCAGTGACTTTGCTTTACTGCAAGGTATCCAATAGCATCACTCTCATATTTTATTGAACCATTTCACAATTATTCAAATTCTAACATGAGGATTTGAGTAATTTCCACTATAGAAATAAACCTATACCTTTTCAGTAATGTTTCTTTCTACATTAGTGAATCTTATGATCATACCTATCCATCACCATCATACTTAATCCTTATCATCACCCAATATCATGCCTATATTATTCTTGTGAGCTTAAGTTCATAGTATTCAAATTACACATGAGTAATTTGAGTAAATAGTGGCATATCTCAATTAAGTCCTCCTTTGCTAGTTGCGATGATACACTCCACTCCATGCCACACATATCATAAACCATTCCCAATCAAACCCTATTCTTGAACTGTGCTCAAAACTAATTTGAGTTCTTCAAAGAGGAATTTAAAACTCTGACTTAGCCATATCTTCAAAGGTTAACCCTAGATCAAGTTAATCCTTTTGTCCAAGCCAATCTTATGACCAAGAAGCCACCATCATACTAAATATCATCCAATCTTATTCAACCCCAAGCCAACTTAATCCAAGTGGCATATGTTGAACTATTCAATTTACAAATGAGTTAATTGAGTAATTCAATATATCACAAAATCATGCCCAAGCCTATGTGTAACATGTACTATTTTGAGTAAGTGTTATCACACTTTATTCAGTGGTGTTATGTTGCATTATTCTAAACTCATGTGAATCTATTCACATAATTTATCTCTAAACTCTATCCATGATCATGCTAAGCACAAGATTGTTACCTCTACATTGTATCTAGAAAGATCATTGTATGCTAAATCTTTAGACCACCTTGACCCATACCTTGTCCAACTAAACATATTTTGTCTAATTCATATATGTACTCAAATTGCAATTGTGCTACTTGAGTAGAATATGAATTCCTCTCAAACTTAGGTTCTATTAATGTGGAGTTGTTATAACCCGTACCATAGTATGTGTTATACACCATGTTGATCAATGAACCAGTTGAGCCATGTCCTCAATTATCAATCATTCATACCCAATCCAATGGCTACTCAGTTTTGTTCACGTGTATTGAACTATTCAACTTGCAAATGTGCTAATTGAGTAGTTCAAGCATTCTTAAGACCTAGCCTAGTTCCTAAGTGCAATATATACTATTTAAGAGTAATTGTTGTCACATTTACTCAATAGTGTTGTAGTTGCACAAATTGACTCTTGTGTAATTTATTTCACATGAGCTATTCCTAAAACTCATATATGCTTTAATAAAGCATAAAAACTTCATCAATTATATTATGCCTAGTCCAATTCTCTCTCAAATCCATATCTCACAAATCATGATCCTTCGCCATATCTTTCTTGCCACGCTTGGTCTTATGCCTCCTACTGCTGAAACCATGATCTCTAGCGTAGCTGTTGTAGAAAACATAAGCTTCTAGTTCAGAAGAAAATGTCATGTCCATAATCTTCCAATACTTTTCATTGTCATCATCAGGATACTTGGAATCATCGCTAGGATTAGCCAGAGAACCTTCTGTGACCTGCAATCATGAAAAAAGGGTTGGTATTTTATGTTCCTCCATTTGGTGTTACACAAAATAAATGTAAACATACCTCACTCGGGTTTATCGATTCTTTTACATCTTCAAGGTAACCTATGTCCATGTCGGAATCACCGTAATAATCAAGCTCATTACCAGTCCCGATTTGTAGCTAATTCAAGTAGTAAATTAAAATAAATTATTATTACAACTAGTGCTTTTTTAAAACAAAGTTCAGTAAACTAATAGTGTCATACATACCAGACTGTTGTTCTCTGCATTGAATTCTTCAGGTTCGCTAAGGTCACTACCAGCATCATCGACTTCCATCTAAATAATTACAAAACAACCCAATTAAAATAGCACAACATATAAAAAGAGCCAGAGAGGCAGATCCAAATCATACTAGTTTACAAAATAGTACTGAAAAAGTTTAAATTGACTCACCAATTCATACTCGTCAGCGATCTCGGGGTTCATGTTTTGTTCCACTAATATACTCAAACCAGACTCCACCATCTCCTAGGTACTGCGCAACAGATTCAACAAGGGATTTCAAAAACGGAAACCATAAATGTGTACAACGAATCCAAGTTACAGTCCACGAAGGAAACCGAGACATGCATGACGAAGATTGATTCGGCCTCAGGCCCTTCGAAAAAGAAAGATTGATCAGGGGATTACCTTGCGCCTCACCACGGAGTACCAGTAGGGGAAACCGGGCGGAAACTACGAGGTCGTTGGGCCGGCGGAAACCCTTGCGACCGCCAGGCGGAAACCCTAACGAGGAGCTCGCCGGGCGGAAACCCTAACCACGAGGTCGCCGAGCGCTGGCGCAACGGATCTCCACAGACGACGACAGAGATGTAAACAACAAACTGGAAACCGTCCGCGAGCAGGCGATGGCGAAGAGAAGGGGAGATTCAATCGTGCGTTCAAAGTTTAGTAAATGCGCAGGCAAATAACGTCGCCGTTAATCCCGGGACTGGGAGGTTATGTCGCTTTTTTTTCCTGCCTTACTGTGGGGTCACGGCATACACGTACGCGTATAAAACTACCGGGGTACTACAGGGTTGGGTTGGATATGGGTCCAATCGGGCGACCCAATAGCCATTGTAACCTTTCGGTTTTCTGGGGGGGGGGGGGGGGGGGGGGCACTGAAGCACACCTCCTGTACAAAACAAACATCATCCCAAGATCACATCAACGAGAGGCTTGGACGCGGACTTGATCAGTTTTGTCACCGCCAATCTATCACCATCGCTCCACTGAGGAGATTCTGGCTGCCGGACCATCTCCCAATCCCAGAGTCCATTGTACCGCACATGGCCATTTCTGAGCAGAGCAAGCCGTTGCAAACATCTGCACGCGCTCAAAGCGTACTTGAGGAATACTAGCATCTGGCGCGGTGTGGGCGTGAATCCAATGATGACCAGCTCCTTCATGTACCGGTGCCGCAGCTTCCGTATGTTCAACCACAATATCTCCTTTCCTGGTTCCTCCTCGTCGGAGTGAGGAGCCACATGGATGTGCAAGACCTCCAGCGACCGCGCGAAGAAGAGGAGGATGCGCGGCCACGAGACGTCCCAGTTCGAAGGCAGGTCGGCGACGAGGAGCCTCTTTAGGCCGCGGAACGGCGTGGCCAGGTGCCTCGGCACGACCCATCTGCTCGGGCCGGTGAAGCGGAGGACGAGGCTGCTGGTGGCTGCCGGAGGGTTCTGGAGGAGTTCAAACGGTTGCTCACTTTCCCAGAATGTGAGGTTTACATGCGTGAGGCTCGGAAGGGAGCCGAAGTTGAGCATCACGGCTCTGCTGCTGCCTAGGCACGCCAGGCGGGCGAGCTGTGGGAGGGCGCGCAGCGTGATCTCTGAAAACCCGCAATCCTCCACGAGGAGCTCCCTGATCGCGGAACCCGGCGCGTCGACCACCAGATGTTCGTCAAGCTCCTCCGTGCACCAGCATGATCGAGCCGCGCGCAGTCGGTGAACAGCCTCTCGTACACGGCGACGGGCGTGACCACGTTCTGCAAGACGAGCGTGGCGAGCGCCCTGTAGGTGTGCAACGGCGGGAGCGTGCAGTAGCTCAGCGTCAGGCTGCGCAGGCGCGCCCTGCCCACTTCGTCGAGGAGGTCGTCGGGGAACCAGAACCAGTAGGGGGGCACGTCACCGTCGTAATGATGGCAGGAGGATGCAGGCCTGACGACGATCTCCAGGTCGTCCACCCCCCACGAGCCGACTGCGGCGGCGACGAGGCGATCGACGCAGCCCCCGTCGGTCGTGCAGAAAAACTCGAGCCGGAGGGTCTTGGCGAGCCGGCGTGCGTCGCCGTGGCTGGCACTGTTCGCCGCTGCCAAGAAGCTAGTGATGCTGTCGGCGAACGCCCTCGTGCTGCGGACCTCGTCCGAAACCGTGTCACGCGGTGAGTCGCGCTCGTGGAGGTCGACGATCTGGTCGTAGTCCGGCGGCAGTATGTCGGTCACCTTGAAGTCGAGCGCCGGCAGCTCGCGGGGGATATGCGCCCAGCGCCTGGAGAGGACGGCGGTCGACAGCGCGGTGCGGGTGTCCAGCCTGCTCACTATGAGGCCGATCAGGTCGTCGGAGAGGGCGCTAAGGCGGTCCTCGCGGGCGGTGCGCGGTCCTCGCACGAGACGACGAAGCTTCGCCATGCGGATGGACTCGCTGGATGGCGATTTGGAACTATGGTTAGATGGAGGCCTTGGGAGGGTATGGTGGTGTGCGTATATAGGCAGGAGCAGTTCGCTTCCGATCTCAGGTACTCAGAGTCGGCGCAGCCACTACTAGAAAAACAGCTATAGATAACAGTATATACTCGTAGCGCACCAAGCGCTGTGCGCTGTGGATATTTAGTTACCCGTAGCGCATGCCTATTTCCAATGCGCTACGTGTAATATGGGCTCCGGTGGGCAGGACTCCCTCAACTTACTCGTAGCGCACGATTGAAGCATGCGCTACGGGTAGTATAATTACACGTAGCGCATGCCCCTCTCGTGCGCTATGGGTAAGTTGGGCGGGAATAATATTCAAACATTTTAGATTTATCCGTAGCGCACTACGAAATGCGCTACGGGTACAGAAAATGGTGCGCCATAGGTAAGTTTCCCGCCAAAAACTTCGAATCGGCGGCAAAAAAATCAAAATTTGAAAACTTACCCGTAGCGCATTGGCACTGTGGTGCGCTACGGGTATATTTTTTTGCTTTTCTAGTCTTCTGAAAAATAAAAGAAAATGATAAAATCTTTGGAAAAAATTTAAAAAATAAGATTTTGTTATGTTATGTGATCTAGTAAGTAGGAAAAATGATAAACATGAATTTTGAAGTTTTTTGCAAAAAAACTTTGTCTCGCTAAAATGGCCATAACTTTTGCATACGAAGTCGGATTAAAAAGTTTTTTATATGAAAAAGTATCAGAACGAAAAGTTACATCCGAATTCAACTCCACTCGGCCCAAGCCTCCGGCGACGGGCCTCGCTCCGCTCGTCAGAAGTTGGCCTCTACTTTATAGAATTTGGATCAGAATATAACAAACTCCACCTTGAGACAAATTCCTTGTAGCATGAACTTCAACAATCACCTGAATCAATAAAGAAAACACTTGCTGGCGCCAAACAGCCACTTGGGCTAAACAGTTATACCAACTAAGCTTGAGCAAAGCTCAAACTTAGCAATAGGAACAGGCTTTGTCATCATATCAGCAGGATTATCATGAGTACTAATCTTGCATACCTGCAGTTTACCTTGTGCAACCACGTGGCGAACATAGTGGTACTTAATATCAATGTGCTTTGTCCTCTCATGGAACATCTGATCTTTAGTAAGATAAATAGCACTTTGACTGTCACAAAATAACTTAATGCAAGAATCATCTCCACAAAGCTCAGCAAACAGACCTTTCAGCCAAACAGCCTCTTTACATGCTTCATTGATAGCCATGTACTCAGCCTCAGTTGTAGATTGTGCTGGAACATCCTGCAAGGTAGCCCTCCAGCTAACAGCACATCCACCAACAGTAAACACATAACCTGTGAGGTACCTCCTCTTATCCAAGTCGGCAGCATAATCTGAATCCACATAGCCTACGAGTCCCCCACCAGTCCTGCCAAACTTCAAACAAGCTTTAGATGTGCCGCGAAGGTACCTGAAAATCCACTGAACATCATTCCAATGTTCTTTACCAGGATTAGCCATGTATCGACTGACCAAACTCATAGCATGTGACAGATCAGGCCGGGAACAAACCATGGCATACATCAAGGAACCAACAGCACTAGAATAAGGAACTCGTGACATGTACTCAATATCATCTTCAGAAGTAGGACATTGCAAAGCTGACAACTTGAAGTGAGAAGCAATAGGTGTACTAACAAACTTTGCATCATGCATATTAAAACAATGAAGAACTTTCTCAGTGTATTTTTCTTGACTAAGAAATAGCAAACTAGACTTTCTGTCCCTCTTAATTTCCATGCCTAGTATTTTCTTAGCAGGACCAAGATCCTTCATCTCAAACTCACTACTTAATTGAGCCTTTAAAGTAGTGATCTCTTTCATGCTCTTGGCAGCAATCAACATATCATCAACATATAGCAGCAAATAAATAGATGATCCATTAACAAACTTGATGTACACACAACTATCATACTGAGACCTCTTAAAACCATGTGTTAGCATAAATGAATCAAACCTTTTATACCATTGTCGAGGTGACTGTTTCAGACCATAAAGGGACCTCTTCAACTTGCAAACAAGATCCTCCTTACCAGGCACAACAAAACCTTCAGGCTGGTCCATGTATATCTCCTCCTCCAACTCACCATGCAGAAAAGCAGTCTTAACATCTAGCTGCTCAAGCTCAAGATCATGCATAGCAACAATACCAAAGAAAGCACGAATAGAAGTATGCTTCACAACTGGGGAGAAAACATCAGTATAATCAACACCTGGAATCTGACTGAAACCTTTTGCTACTAACCTTGCCTTAAACCTTGGAGGCTCATTAGGAGATAAACCTTCCTTCCTTTTAAATATCCACTTGCAGCGGACAGCCTTCTTTTATTTAGGCAATCGCACAACATCCCATGTGCCATTTTTCTCAAGCGATTGCATCTCTTCTTGCATCGCACCTAGCCACTTTTCTTTATCAACCGAAGCAATGGCTTCAGTGTACGTAGCTGGCTCAGCATCATGCTCCACATGTTCAGCACAACTCAAAGCATAATGAACAATATCACACTCTTCAATTAAACGATTAGGAGGTGCAACATTTCTCTTAGGACGGCCAGCTGCAATAGACCGTGATGGCTGCTGAAGAATGGCCGGTGAAGGTGGAACATAAACATTATCATTATTGGTTTCAGGAACCACATTTTCGTTCTCCTTTGCGTGCTCCACCTGCACGCCAATTCTCGGTTGCTCATCATCAGAAACATTAGGAGAATCAATAGCATCATAAATATCAGTAGACGGACTATCATAAAACATAACCGCCTCATTAAAAATGACATTCCTGCTCAACAAAACTTTCTTGGTTTCAGGATTCCATAATTTATATGCCTTAACTCCTAAACCATAACCAAGGAAGATGCACTTAACAGCCCTTGGCTCTAACTTTCCATTATCAACGTGAGCATAAGCAGTGCAACCAAAAACTCTCAACTCAGAATAATCAGCTGGTGAACCAGACCATACCTCAATGGGAGTTTTCTTATCAAGTGGAACGGAAGGTGATCTGTTGATGAGATAGCATGCGGTGGAGGCTGCTTCAGCCCAAAAATGTCTATGCATCTTTGCATTAGACAACATGCAGCGAGCCCTCAAAATAATGGTCCTGTTCATGCGTTCAGCCATGCCATTCTGCTGAGGGGTATATGGGATGGTGTGATGTCTTACCATGCCATCATTGCTGCAAAACTCATCAAATTCATTTGAACAAAATTCCATACCATTATCAGTACGGAGTATCTTAACCTTCCTTTCAGTTTGTGTTTCTACCATAACTTTCCACTTCTTAAAAGCAGCAAAAACATCAGATTTATGTTTCAGAAAATATGGCCACACTTTCCTTGAGTAATCATCAATAATAGTAAGCATGTAATTAGCACCACCATTAGAAGTTCTACGGGACGGACCCCAAACATCAGCATGCACATAATCCAAAATGCCTTTGGTGGTATGAACGGAAGCATTGAATTTAACTCTTTTATGCTTACCAAAAATGCAATGCTCACAGAATTCAAACTTACTCAAGTCGCAACCATCAATTAGCTCTCTCTTCGCCAATTCTGCCATGCCAAGCTCACTCATATGTCCAAGACGCTTATGCCAAAGGTTAGTCTTACTAGAATCATCAGAACTAACAGCAGCAGCAATACCAGGCAAAGTGCTACCTCTAAGGACATATAATTTTGCAGAATTCATATCACCAATCATAACAATGAGAGAACCTGATGATACCTTCAGACGTTTGTCCCCACCTTTGTACTTGTACCCATCACAATCCAGGGTACTAAGAGAGATCAAATTCCTCGTCATAGAGGGTATGTGTTTCACTCCAGTCAACGTGCGTGTCATCCCATCATGGGTCTTGATCTGAACAGAACCAACGCCAACAATGTCGCACTGGTTGTCATTTCCCACACGCACAAAATCTCCTGTCTGCACAGACTCATAAGAACTGAACCAATCCTTGTTACAGCAAATATGAAACGAACATGCAGTATCAAGAATCCATTCATCATCACGTGAAACACATGCAGCAAAAACAGCTAAGCAATCACCATCAGAACTATCGCTACCAGCAACAACAGCAGCCTCACCTTTACCCGAGGCTACGGCAACCTTACCATTACCATCATTATTTTTCGGTTGGTAAGTTCCGTTTCTTTTCTCCTTGTTCTGCAACTTCCAACAATCATCAATATTGTGGCTAGGTTTCTTACAATACCTGCAGAACTTGTCACGTCTCTTGGACTTTGAGCGACCTCTGTCGGTCTTACTCTTATCTCTGTTGTTGTGGTGGTGGTGGTAGTTATCTCGCTGCTCAGGCCTGCCTCGGACCTCTAACGCCTCCGCCTTGGAGGACGAACTTTCAGCCTGCACCATAGATTTCATCTTCTCCCTTTGATGGAGAGCCTCATAAACTTCGGTGAGGGTTAGTGTATCACGACTTATACATATGGTGTCACGAAAATTCGTAAAAGAACTAGGCAATGAGACTAATAATAGAAGTGCTAGATCTTCATCCTCATATTTTACCTCCATGGACAGTAAGTCGGAAACGATCTCCCTGAAGATCGATAGGTGATTCATCACCGACTGACCTTCCTGCAACTTGTGCTGGAACAACTTCATCTTCACTTGCAATCTACTGGTTAGATCCTTTGACATGCAGATCGATTCCAGTTTCAGCCATAGGGCCGCTGCAGATTTCTCTTGCAACACTTCCTGCAAAATATTATTGGATAGATGAAGTTGAATCAAAGACAAAGCCTTACGGTCTTTCCGCTTTTCTTCCTCTGTCCATGACGCAACCGGTTTCTTTCCGAAACCATCGAGCGCATCATCGAGATCTGAAGTTTGGGCGAGGATCGCCCTCATCTTCACTTGCCACAGGGAGAACCTTGTGGTGTAATCCAGTTGCGGCAGATCGAACTTCAAAGACGCCATCTCGCAAACCCTAGATTAGAAACCTGGGGCTCTGATACCACTTGTTATAAAAGCGATAGGCAATAACGAAGAACGAAAAGAAATCATAGCACGGAGACACAAGATTTTAACGTGGAAGACCCTCTCCAACAAAGAGAGGTAAAAACCACGGGCGCCAGCCAGTAAAACTTCACTATATCGGGTGTATGTTTACAAACGCCGTGGGCTATCTTATGATGCGATAAACCCTAGCCGGCGGCTTACAAGGTGTATGTTCACAAATCATGCAATCCCAAAATACCTCCACCTCCTAGGCATATTTGCATTTAAGGTGTTTAATTAGCAGCTTTGCATGAGGAGTTTTTATATTTTCAAGGCCAAACAACCAATGCATGTGCTTTCTTATTAATTAATGGGTCTCTAAATAAGGATAAAGAGCTAAATCTCACCACCAATCATAGATCACCTAGAGCCAAGAGATTTGCAAATTATGCCCTTAAAACCGGGATGGAGGAAGTATGGTGTTTTGGCTCCGAGAGTAAATGCGTCTATTATAAAAAAATTAATTTTTTTTTTAAAATGTTAAAAAAATCCCGGTGTACATCTCAACACTCAAGGTTTATCCACCAAGTCTTGTGGAGAAAAGACATTTCTTGTGGCATGTGTAAAAGAGACAAAAAAATGTCATGTAAATAAAAAAATTATAGCATAAAAATTTGTCTTTTTACGCAGGCCACTAAAAATGTTTTTTCTCACAAAACTTGTTCAGTGAATATAAAGTGTCCAGATGTAAATCAAGAAACTTTTTAAAAAAATCAACATTTTGAAAAAAAGATTGGCAAACGGGTACATTTAAGAGATGGCCATAGAAAATTGGCAATCTTCAGTGGCAAAACGTACTAGCCAGAGTGATGAGAACATCACTTAAGAGTATTAAGTTACCATTCTGAAATATCATGGTGTGCCAGTTGGACCCTAGGACATGAAACACTTTGAACTTGGAACTGTTGGAACGGATAGAGAAAGTGGCAACAGACAGTTTACAAAGTTGGACAAGAAGGTAGATAGAAGTGCACTAGATCATGTGGGAGAGACAGCAAAGCTTGGAAATTAAAATGTGGAGATGGTGTGGGGTTCACACCAAAGTCATGTTGTAGGAGACGGGATAAGGTTGTATCAAATTGAACATTTGAAATGTCCATTGCTATTTGTAATAGCTAAAGTATGAAGATTGCAAACATAACTGAGAACTTGTAGCATGACAAAGATGACTGAGAGTTGCTGAACATAACAGAATAAGGGGGAAGATTACAAACATAACAAGAATAAGGGAGAAGTTGGTAGAGAATTATAAAGAGTATACTCAATAACAAGTATATTCTAAGACCTCCTCAATACCATTCAGACATGTAAGTTGAAACATGGACTTTACATAATGCCCATAATAATGCAATGAGCATTGTCATTTCATCTGAACTTCAAATCTTAGAAATCAAAGTTCGAATTTGTTCATGTTTGACACTTCTCTTTGGAAACCTGTACCCACACCACACGCCTGGCCTCTCCAATCTAGCAGCTCCCTTCACTGAATTAGAAATTATAGACTCCTTCTTTAATATGAACTTCAATGCCAGTTCGGGATGGGAATGGGTCGACCCGGCCTTGGCCTTGGACCTGGCCCCGTGGCCTCAAGGCCAATTTGGAGGGCCACGGGCCGACCCATTTCGAAAAAGTTAGTGGCCTCATTGCCCCGATGGGTATTTAGGGCCGACCCAAATTTAAACTTTGATATACTTTTTCCTGTTGTAGTTATTACTCTTTAAATATACTGTAGTATAATAAAATGCTAATTGGTTCAGATTAACAAAAAGTAGCAAAAAAGCTCTTAATGCACCAAAAAAGATTGCAGATGTGATCGTCCTGTACCGCTTTGACTATTTCAACTATAAGTGGCCTATGAAAAGTACGTCATTATGTTTAACCAACAAATGCACCGTTTCAAGCTAACTCTTTTGGATGCAAGTTACATATATACATGCTAAAAATGATGACAAGCAACACAAGAAGATTTGTGTGAATCATACTAGCACGACGTGGTATTGACATCACACTAGTAATACTAGTTACACAAAGGTACAATACTGAGATTCAGTAGACGAAGCATAGAACATCACAGATGCGAGAAAATCATTTGAACGAGTACTTGCATCCAATTCTTGTTCAGGGCATGGGTCGACCCTGCTGACCCGTTGTGTCAGTCGATGCCGGCCCTCTTGGCCCAAATCATTTTCAGGGCCGACCCACGTGGCCCATCGGCCTCGATTTTTTGGGTCGGGTCAGCGACCCGTCGGGCTGACCCAGCCCATTCTCATCTTGAATGCCAGTCCGGGACCAAATGGTTTTGGCCCTGGCTTCTACAAAAAATTGTGGAATTTCACCAAACCAAAAAATTATTAAACTATTCAACCAATTTTTCAATCTTTCTCTGGACACCAGAGGCATAAACAGAGCTCACCTTATCCTAACCCCAAAAACTGATGGAGCAAGATCACCTGAACACTTCAGACCAATCGCCCTTCAGAACCGCCCATCAAGGCCATATCAAAACTTCTTGCAAACAGACTACAAAAAATTATTCCTACTCTGATCCATGGAGACCAAACAGATTTTGTACAAGGTCGTTCCATCTCTAATTTTTTTTGTTATAATACTAGATATGAAACAAATCAGCCCGTCAAGTGCATAAGGTTAGGACCTCGGGTTGGTTTTATAAAAAGCAAGGAACTAAAATATAAGTTTCAATACAAATCTGCTTCTATAATCGGACCGCGGATTTGTTTCGCAGAAACCGAGGAGCTAAAATGCAAAACTATGTCGTGGCTTGTATCGCCCGCCAGATCGTGATCGGACGGTGCTAGTACGACCAATTTTTGATCCGGATCAGGCGACCGACGCCTAGCGCACGCCTATAGTCATCCATGGCATCGTTCATCCTGCCATGCTTGAGTCCCTTGCCGAGAGGCGCTTGCTTTGGCGAAGGATCTTGGTATTAGCAGAGTCTATGTGGCCTCAAATTGCAAAACTATGGTGAACGATATCAACAATGGTTCCAAAGGGCGTTATGAATTCATCATCGAAGTAATCAAGTCACGAGCGACATTTCTTAAGAGTGTTTTTTTGGTTTTGAAAGTCGAGCTGTTAATTTTAAAGCTCGCACCTGGAACTCGTGCAGGTGCAGATGGATGGAGTACGACCACGCGAAGAATAAAGCCACGGATGGTGAGGCTGGCCCCTCGGTCGTCCACGCCTTATCGGAGTCGTCTTCATCGTTGGATTCCGCCTTACGTCGACACCGCGTCAAACTAGCTAGTAGGTACAGTTGATGTTCTAGTAGTGTCAAAATCGATGTCCTAGTAGCTACTAAGTTGAAATCGATTTCAAAATGTTGATTTTGAAGTTTGAAATGCCAAATTGCATTGTTGAAATGTTTCTATGGTGCCCTAAAATGTACTCCCTCCGATCGGAAATACCTGTCGGGAAGTTTGTACTAAGTGCCCGACAGGTATTTCTGATCGGAGGGAGTATCATCTAGTGCGGTAGACGTGTCCTATTTTTGCATCATCTAGTAACGCAGATAATGTGTTGGCGACCTATATCTCTGTTTTTGGTGTTCTATAATTTTCAGGCCACCTATTTTTTGCATCATCTATTGAACATGGTCTTAGTACCAGTTATGTGCCAAGCTGTCCGTAACAGTTTCTCCTTTTTCCATAGCAGTATTGGTTTCGAAGTTCAAACTAGAATCCATGACGGACTCGTTCCCGAACCTCCACAATAAAAATCACCGGACCGGCCGCGAAACCGCGATGCAAACATCAAACAGTCAATATACAACATCAACAGTCCCCCGTAAAAAAAAACGTCAACAGTCGACGACTTGCATAAGATGGCGGCGGCGGCATCGCCTGACCGTTCGGTCGTAAAAACGTATCGCCACAGCGCAAAGCGCGCACGCACTGAGGTCGCCGACCCGCCGCGCGCGCTCTCCGGCATGCCTGCCACCCACCCGAACTGTAACTGGTACGTACAGCTAAATCTTATGAGACCCTGCTCAATCAAAGTTTTTCCTTCGTGATTCTTGAAAAATGTCACATTCTCAAATTTATGTCCGAGACTCCGACTCCGACTCCAATGCGAGAATTAATATTCCTTACATATGTGACTTGCAGGAGGGACTGGGCCAACCTCACGGCCGGGCCGGCGGACCTGATCGCTGAGCACATCCTTGCCGACGATGTCGCCAACTACCTCCGCTTCCGCGCCGTATGCAGCTCGTGGCGCCGCTGCACCGAGTCCCCGCACGCCCACGACAGCCTGGACCGCCGGTTCCACCCCCGGCGGTGGATCATGCTCCAGCAGACCTCCAGCTCCGCTCGGAAGCGCCGTGACTTTCTGAATATCTCGACCGGGGAGCGCATCTGGGTAAACCTTCCGGAGCTCCGGTACCAATTCGTGTTTGGGTCCACCTCCGATGGCCTCATCGTGATGTGTGACAAGAAGACCTACGCCGTCCGTCTCCTCAACCCGTTGACGCGCCAGCTCACTAACTTCCCGGACGGGACTACCCTGCTATCTCCGCTGAAGAGCCAGCCTATTATGAATGGAAGTAGGCTCCAGGAAATACAATTGATCGGCGCTGGCCCTGCAGACGGCTCATCAACAATTGCGCTCCATTTTGGCCGCCGCGATCTAGCCGTGGCCCAGCCAGAAGTTGAGCGATGGGCACGGCGGGGGCAGTCCAGTACCTGGATCCTTGCAAGCTTATCGTTCGCGAGTCGCTTCTACTGTGTCACAAGGGAAGGCATCGTGGTGGTGGCCGTCACCACCGAGAGGCCGTGGCCGCGGCTGGTGGTGGTGGCGGAGGTGGAGCACAATTTTCATAATTGGTCATATTCAGAGACAGTAAACCTGGTGAACAACGGCGGCGAACTGATTTTGGTGAACAGCAAAAGGGCAAGTGAGACCAATCTTCCTGAGAAGTATGAGGTGCATCGGGTGGATCTGGATGGGCGTAAGCTGATACCCGCCCATGATCTACGAGGGCGCGCTGTGTTCGTCAGCAGCCAAGGCCGTCATGGTCGGGCTCTCTCGGTGCCCGCCGGGCTTTCCACGTCCATCGGCGCTGACATAGTTTACAGATGCAGCGAGTGGGCAGACGGCCGGCAGAGAATCGACGCCTACCATCTACTGGATGGAAGCATCGAATATGACTTCTGTGGGGACAAAATCGTAGACAGCCTATCGCGCTATGTTAGAGTTAGACGTTCAAAGGAGATTGTGGTGCCTGCTGCTAGTCCACGGAAGCGGAAAGTCAATCCAAATGTGATAGGAAATGAGTGGATCAACTAATCGGTAACCAGGAAAACGTTGTTGATTTTTAGATTCGTGTCGCTTAAGTGAGGTCCTATATATGTGTTTTTTTAGGGAAAGCTACCACGGCGGATTATGTTAATTTCAGAAACATAGATACTTCATTTGCAATTACATCGATTAGAAAGTCTGAAGGATCATCCACCCAAACATGGGGGTTCACCTCTGCTTCCCTAGCAAGCACATGAGCTGCATTATTAGCTTCCCTAGGACAATGCTTAAAGATAATATCAACAAACTCTCTACAAAGATAAACACAGCTACTTTATCTCCCCTAGTATTTTTATTCTCCTCGACACGGATTGTATATGCTACTCTCAATTTGCAATCTCATTTTGGCAAATTTCAAATTAAAACGGATTCCTACCGTGAGGCTAACTTAGACTTTTCTTCACCGGTCAAATTGGACAAACATGGATACAACAACATAGTTCAAACAAAAGTAGATAAAGTCTGACATAGTTCAGACAAACATAGATTACAATAAACATAAATTTAAACTAAACTCCGATATACCCGAGACCAAGAGCAGGACGATTGGCGCGGTTTGGACGATGTCTCGCAGGGTTTCTTCCAATCCCAACCACTTGGGCACGGGCTCAGGCTCGGTGTAACACCCCATAATTTTATTAGATATTCTCGTCCATCAATTGTTCTTGTCATTCCTTGTCGGTGGCCATTTTTTAACTGGCCTAATTAAGTTTCAGTACAGAGATTGTCTGTCGATGATATCCTCAGTACATGGGAAACTATGTGGGATCTCTTCGGTGGGCTTGTATCTTGTCACTTGTGTTGTAGTTATGGTAGCACTTCCTCTCTTTTTTTGAGGGAAAAACTGTGGGAGAGCTTCCCACTGCAATTTTTATATTTATATAATAAGAGTATTATTTACATAGGCAAAACCATGAGAAGAGGAATAAAACAAGGAGAGGAATAAAAAACTAAAAGGGTCTAAACTTGAGACTGAAGCCACTCTTTGAATGTAGCAGCATGTTATTTCTTCATTCTATAACATAAGAGGAAGATCTCTTATTTTAAAAAATTGCTTTCAAGACCTGATCATGTCTCTGATTGTTGAAGATTTTATTGTTCCTTATGATCCAAATACTCCAAGATGCAAGCATTATGATTTCCATTGAAAAAGGCACTTTCATTTTGTTCCTAATATCAATAATTGCATCAAGCATCAACGGGTCTCGATTTCTTGAAGGACAAATATAATCCCAGCAATTTGCAGAGAAAGGGCATAACCAAAATAGATGTCCCAGGGTTTCTTCTTGATTGCAGTTTTCCACTGTACATGCATAAGATTGAAGTTAAAAAAAATTCCTTTCCAAAAGATTTCTGATGTTGAGCCCATCATGCAAGAGCAGCCAGAAGAAGTATTTATGCTTTGCCTGGCATGAAGATTCCCAGATCCAAGTGAAATGAGGAGGAGCTGTTTGATAACCCATCATTACTTTATAAGCTTTATATGAAGAAAATTGTCCACTTCCCCATATATAACTCCAAGAATCCATTCCACCCTGCTGTATAGTATTTTGACCTTGATGACAAATATTCTCTAGCTGTAGAAATTCATCATATGCCTATTGTGATAAAGGCTTGAAAGTATTCTTGGTGAATAATATCATGGACTGAATCATTTGTCCCTTTTGCAAAAGTAATGAGGTGAGGACATTTAAGATGCATGCATTCATTATCCCGTAAGTCAGTCCAAAATAATGTTGATTTTCCATCACCCATATTACATCGAGCCATTGCTTTAAAAGTGTCAATCAGTTTGAGATGAGCTTTCCACTAGAAAGATCCCTCAAGCCTTCTTCCAGGGAGATTACCAGAGCTATAGTAAGAATTCCAAACAAGATTTACCCATGGAATATCATGCCTGTTATAGAACTTGTGTAGGTTTTTCAGCAGTAGAGCTTTGTTATGTACTTGCAGATCCAGAACACCTAGGCCCCCTTTCTTTTTGGGCCTACAAATCTTTTTCTAGGCAATAAGAGCATTTCCTTCTCCCTGAATATTAGTGTCCTTTTTCCTCCATAGACAGTGTCTCATATATTTTATTACCTACTCAGTAATTGTGATTGGGATATCCAAACAGCACATTTGAAAATGGAGAGAGAAGTCAGGACTAATTTTACAAGTTCCAATTTGCTACCTTAGTTCAGAAAATTTGCAATTCCATATAGCCTTTTTTGGACCTTGCATACCATTGGCATAAAATACTGCAGGTTTGGCTTAGTCAAGCTTAGTGGTAATCCCAAGTAAGTGAAAGGGAAGCTTCCAGTCTAACAGCACAAAGTATTTGCAAAGTGAGCAAGTCTTTCAGGGTCCATATTTATTGGGATCATATTTGATTTGTGATAGTTCACTTTTAAACTAGTTGACATAGCAAATGTGTGCAAGATTGCTTTTAGACAAATGAGTTTCCTAGCATCAGATTTCATTACCACTAAGGTAGCACTTCCTCTTAATAGTAAGGTGGTGTTAAAGTTAAAGTGTGTTGTTAAACTCGGGCTTCAGCTTTGGCACGCGCAAGGGGGGGGGGGGGGGGGGCGAAGCCATGGCAGCAACTTCTTAGGCGGCAGTGTAAAAACAATGTCGCTCTATCGCATCTCACTGCTCCGATGGACATGGACATAAGTATAGTTTGATCTCGTGCTTTTGCCGGAACACCTTGTCCCAATGAGGGGACTCATGACGCGACGATGGGTAAACATGGGAGGTAGATAATGACTACCAATTTTGGAATTGGTGGGCCGGTGAATGACGTAGTGGGGACATGCGGACATCCCGAGCCATCACCAAAAGTTGGGCTTTGGGAATCTCCAGCGGGCTGACCCATTTCAGATCGAAAATCTATCTAATTCAGTCTATTTGTGTCGGCCCGCGGATAGGAAATGAGGCCTTGTCCATTTGGGGCGGGGACAGCACCCAGCGGGCTGACCCATTTTCTTTTCCCCATGCGCCTCCATGGATGACTCGGCATTGGATCATGTCTCTTTGCTAAAACTCCATCGGCTTCCTGCCCAATTCTCCCACCAATAGTCTCCTGCGTGCTGCCATTTCCCATCGATAGTTCCCACGCGTGACCGGTTTCCCGCCATGAGTTTTCTCCACTGGGCAGCGGCTATACAAGGAGATGGTGAGGTGCGGCGGCCAAGCACACTTTGGGGCAAAGCCATCAGCTATCATCCAACAGCCACCAGCCGCCATGCATTCACCCAATCTCGGCGCTTGGTATGGACTCGCCTAGATGACCCGTGACCGGTTCCCCGACAATGCACCCTCATGGTGGAGGTAGAGACAATCAAGGTGGTACAGGTTGCGAAGACGGCCAAGCAAGCTGCCGCAGAGGCAACGATGCTCCAGGTAGTGAGCTTATGTGGGAGGAGGCCCTACGCGTGGCGGAGCTCGAGGCCTTGGTAGCAGAGCACGTGAAGGAACTATGCCCTAGAGGAAACAATAATAAGAGTTATTATTATCAATAATTCTAAGTTTATTATTAATGTTTATCTCTTCATGCTATAACTGTTGTGTATCCTTATTCTTGGTACTTCTGGTATGAGATTATGAGGAAAATTACCTTTTGGTATGAGATTCCGAGGAAAAACTCATAACACGTGTAGAGAGATAAGCAACAAGTGTTCCTAGTCCCTCTAGGACTAGCTCATGTATTTTTGAATGGTTATGTTTTGTAAGAATTTTTATTTTATTTTATTTTTGAGAGCTGAGCATTATTATTAGGTTAACAGAGGATGCTAAGCACTGGGATAGATCTGTTTGGCTAAACAATACTGAACCAACCCAAGTCATCTCATATGCTACAATACAAAGTCATCGTTGTATCATCTTATAGTGTTTCCTTAATGTATAAATCTTAGACCATGATAATGTCTTATCCTCTCATTCTTGAAGATATGCATTGGTACCATTATACATCACACCGTAATAGGGTGATAAGAAAGGTGGGTTCCACATGTATTGGAAAGGTTGTCTAAGGGCACGATAGTTTGATATTAGGATTTGATCCTCCTAGCAATGGAGATATATGCCTGGGCCCCTCGGTATTATGATGTCACATTATCGTCTATAGACAATGTGTGATGTAAATCACAGGACATCATAAATATAAATGAAACTAGAAAAGATGTTAGATACCAGATCGAGGTTAACTGGTATTGTGATCAAGAAGTTGATTCACAAAATACCTAATGTCTCACCTTAGGTTATTGACATACAGGGAAGCAAAGGGATACAACATAAGTGATTAAGACGGAAGGTTCATTTTGAGATATTCGAGTAATGCCAAGAGACAACGAGTTAGTGCAACGCTCTATGTTGGTTATAGATCTGAAGGTGTTCATGTTCATGTCTGTGCGGTACCGAATTTATATGAATCATATGCTTAAACATATTCAATTTGTTCTGAGATTTATATGTAAGTGTCATATATGGTATGTGCTTGAGAGAATGTTTGGAAAATTTCCAACGGCATCGAAATAGTTACGGAGTATCAGAATCATCCTGGTGTAATCGAAATAGTTCCAAGGATAAGTTAGAATTGATCTTAGACTAAATATGAGTGAGAAATTATATTGGAAATGTTCTAATATGTTTGGAAATGTTTTGAGTGATCAAAATAGTTTTGAGAATTTTATGGAATTGTTCCAGAAAATTTTGCAAGAGAGAAAGTTTCGAACTTTATCTTAAAGTGCCGGAGGAGGTCCAAAGTGTTTGGGAGGTGGCTGAGCACCCAAGACCTCCTAGGGATAGCCGTGTGGGCCTACCTAGTCCCATGAGGGCTGGCCAAGCCAGAGGGGTGGCAGCATGGGCCCTAAGGGGCCCATGTAGGAGACGCCCATTGCCCCAAAGGGCCTCCTGCATGGGCCTACCTAGTTGTAGTGTACAAGCCGTTGACATAACAATTATGAAGTACCGTTTCATAAATATTATATCCCTCGATGTGATACAATAGAAATATTATGGGTCTGCAACTTTACATTTCATAATTATCAACCCGAAGTGTACAAATGTTTTGATATCTTCATTTTTCCATTGACGATTCATATTTGAATTTGAATGCAAACTTGATAACTTACTGATTAATGGTATCACTAAGATTAATACCATTGGAGCTCAACACAACTTATTTTTGTAAGTCTACGCTTCTCGTCTCATTTACTCTATAATATCAACCACGCATCTTCTTCAAGATCCTCACAATCAACTCTATATTCTATATAGTAATTTATGACTTCTATGCCTCCTGAAAGATTAGACTCCTTTTAGTATACCTCCTCTTAACCTGTTGGTTATTATCATACTCCTCAGTGTTGTACAATTCGAAGTCTGCAAAGGATTTTAGAAGATAGATTGAGTACGAGCATACTCAGCAAGTTCTATATTTGGTGTGTGTCATGTGCAATCATAGATTTTCAACCAGGTTCCTTTGGTTTTCGAAAACATTTTTTTAGAAAAGGTTTTAGTTTATAAATCTATGTTCGTTAGTTTTCATGGTTTGTTAGAATTTTTGTTTAGTTCCTTTCCATTATGTGTTTGCAATCCTTTCCCATGATAGGGAGTAACATGTCAGATTTGACACACTCTCAAGAGGTGTGCTACTTTTCCCACAAACGTCCTTGGCCTTATTGCCCATGTCACACTTCCTAAGGTGTGAGGCATGTTACCAAGTTTCTCCAAGTCATGTCGAGCTCTATCTAATTCCGCAATCTACCGTTTGCATTGACCCGATCGACGACCTCAACTCAAATGTCATCCCTGCTGAGAAACTAGAGCCATCATCTTGCAGCACAAGACGGGGATGTTACGGGCTCCCACCCGCTGCCGTTCCTTGCTAGGAATATAGCCCGACCTAGTCGTCTGAATATATTAGAAACTAAGAAGAAACTTTTGACTCGCTCGTCCCATTCCAAGATATGTGGTCAGCGCGATTTATATGGCGTCTTCAAATAACTGACAACATTTGTTGTTATATCCTAAGTAACTTTCCCTGTACAATGGAACCTCCACGATGTATTTCTGAATCCATATTCCACCAGTGGCTCCATTTCACACCACAATACAATTCATTTTCATTTCATAAAACAGTGGTTGTTTTGCTTTGTGTTTGTGATTCTTTTGAAAAACCTTTTATACAAAGGGATTTCTATTTTCGTGCCCTCAGGTCCTTAGTTGTACTCAGTTTTCCCCAGCTCGTTAGTTTTTCCTCAGTTTTGTCCAAGCCCTTGTCTGAAACCCTCAGAAGGAGCTCGGTCGGGAGGATTCCCGTTTAGTTGACCGTTCCGTGCTGACGTGTGGGGCCGCATCGTGTGGGGCCGTGTCGCGTGGAGCTGGTAGAAAGGGACCGCGTGGGACAGGACGAGACCACGTTTGGTTGTACGTGAGAGCTCGGTTCTGTCTCTCTCGGGCCAAATTGGCATTGCCTTTTTAGAGCGCCTTTTCAGAGTGCCTTTTCAGAGTGCCTTTTTCCCCTCTCTCTCTGTAACAGTTCTCTCTCTTTTCACCAAATTAGTATCAAATCTAGAGAAGCTTCTATTTCTGTCTTTCTTCAATGATTGTTGCCTTTTGGCCCTCTTTTTTGCCCAATATGGTAATAACTCTAGTAGCAGATCTAGAAGCTAGTATAGGATAAATTCACAGCAGTATAATAAATCTAAAAAACTAAGTATAATACATAAACTGCATACAGCAGCCAAAACCAGCCAATAACGATGTTAATGTTCACGACAAACTAAGCTGAAAATAATACAAGACGCAATGTATGCCCAACATGAAGATTATGATACCCCAGGATGAATGAATCTGTTCTTCATTCATCATATATATATCTTCGTCGCTCCATTTTCTGGTCTGAAAGAAATATTCATTGAACTCCTTCCGTCTGCAGTGTGCAGCCAATACATCCTTGCTACTCGTGTGATGATGACGCCAGAAAAGAGCTGTGGCGTGTAGTTGACGTGGGAGCAGTAAGTCCTTGTGCGTGGTGATGACCAGCCCGTTGGGAACCCCAAGAGGAAGTTATGATGAGTGTAGCGGCAAGTTTTCCCTCAGTTAAGAAACCAAGGTTTATCGAACAGGAGAGGAGAGACGGTGACGACTGAAGGTGTTTGTGGAACCTGCACACACACAAACAAATACTTTGTTCCCAACTTGCGATGAGGTTGTCAATCTCACCGGTTTGCTTGAAACAAAGGTTATGAGTGTATCGAGTGGAAAACAGTAGAGTATATGCGAGTAAAGTAAACAGTGCGGGAAAAGTAAATAGGTGATTGCAATATGATTAAAATAGGACCGGGGTCCACAGTTCACTAGTGGTGTCTCTCCATAGATAAAATAACATGCTGGGTAAACAAATTACAGTTGGGCAATTGATAGAATAAAGATAACGTGATATGTCAAGAAGATCACTATGAGATTTACTCTGGGCATTACAACAAAATACATAGACCGCCATCCAACTGCATCTATGACTAATAATCCACTCCCAGGGATATCATCCGAACACCCTAGAAGTATTAAGTTGCGAACAACAGATAATTGCATTAAGCAAAGTGTGTAATGTAAACAAAGCATATGCCCTTGAGCATATGAATGTTGTTTTCTCCCTAGTAGCAACAACACATCTACCACCTTAGAGGTTTCTGTCACTCCCCCAGGTGAAATAGAGACATTAACCCACTATCGAGCATAAATACCCCCTCTTGGAGTCACTAGCAACTACTCGGCCAAGATAGCTACTAACAACGGAGAGCATGCAAGATCATAAACAACATAGAGATAACAAAAGATATAATTCAGTACAGCAACTTAATCATAAACACCAATATTCATCGGATCCCAACAAACCAACATCATAGAATTACATAATGGTGATCTCAATCATGTAGGGCAGCTCATGAGATCTAAACATGAAGCACATGGTGGAGAAGACAACCATCTAGCTACTGCTATGGACCCATAGTCCAAGGTAGACTACTCACTCATCGCTCCAGAGGCAAGCATGGCGATGAAGAAGACCTCCGGTGGCGATTCCCCTCTCCGGCAGGGTGCCGGGAAGAGCTTCTGGACCCTCCCGATCTTCGGGTCGACGGCGGCGGCGTATCGCGATGTGTTCTGGAAAACTGATCGGGCCCTTAGGTTTTTCTCGTCGGGGGGTCTTTATAGGCAAAGGGGCGATGTCAGAGGTGGAGCCAGGGGCTCTCACACAGGGGTGGCGCGGCCAGGGGCCAGGTCGCGCCGCCCCCTTGTGTGGGGCCCTGGTGGCCCCCCTCCGACACTTCTTCGGATCTCTGGAAGCTTCCGGGAAAAATAAGACTTCAGGAACTTGTTTCGTCCAATTCCGAAAATATTTCCTGTGTATCACTTCTGAAACACAAAAACAGCAGAAAACAGGAAACTGGCACTGTGGCACTTCGTTAATAGGTTAGTTCCGGAAAATGCATAAAAGTGCCACTAAGTGTAACGAAACAATAGGCAAATGGTGTAAAACAAGCATGGAGCATCAAAAATTATAGATACGTTTGAGACGTATCAAGCATCCCCAAGCTTAACTCCTGCTCGTCCTCGAGTAGGTAAGTGATAACAAAGAATAATTTTTGAGGTGACATGCACCTACACAATCTTGATCATATATGCAAGCATTGGTGAGCTGGGATCAATAGAACTTAAAACATGGGCATGAAAGATATAATCATGACAATAAGAACTTAGCAACCATGTTGTAAACATGCAAATGAACACAAACAAAAGATCATGATAATGAAACAATGAAAGTCAAACGTGTGTTCAAATCATAAGGAAAAACATACAAAAGGTTTTCAGCTTGTCCTTCAAAGAGAGCAAAACATAAATGCATAGGACACCTTCAAGTTTAAGAGGGCGACTAGATACAAATAATTTAAGAACAAGTGAAACCAATCATCATGAGTCAATCAATGAACTTTGGGACAATGCATATCACACTAAGAATGACAACTATGCTCTCTTAATGGTGCATAAAGAAAGAAGGTGGTGACTCAACATAAAAGTAAAAGAAAGGCCCTTCGCAGAGGGAAGCAGTGATTGCAAGTTTTATAACCTTCAAAAATTATGGTACTTACCGGCTTTGAGCTCTTATTGCCCCCATCATAAGCATCTTGAATGGTTAAAGTTAATGCGAGAACAATTATGATGCATATGCTTGACAAATCATAAGTTGAAAACCTCGTGCCCCGTGAATACGAGTACCCAACCTCATGCTACTTTACTTAGAGTCCCAAGCAAGGCTCTTGTCATTGTAAATATATGCATATCATTGAGAACCGCCAATGGGGTACCTCCGTGCCCGATGACATGGAACAAGCCCACATCAAAATGACAGGACAAGCAGACAATGAACACCTCGACATCTCTTTTATTTGCTATATTGTTTAGCTTTTTATTGTGAGATGCGTCGTCGAATGTTCACCATGGGTATGCTGCAAATTTCCACCATGAATTATGCATGGCTTAGATTGGCGGCCCGACGTTTCCCTAACACATATAAAAACTCCATGATCCTCACAAGATTCCCAATTCATTTCACACCGCGGGCATCCATAAATAAAAGATCACGATATCAACTAAAATAAGAAGTGCAATGTTGAAAGCTTGCCCATGACAGCATGGATGGGCTAGAATCCAACTTACAACTTGCAAGCATAACAACTCAACATAAGAGACCACAATGTCAAATTTTTAAGAACAGGAAAAAGTAAAGTGTGCCTTCCGGTTCGTGAGAGCTTTACTGACCGAATTTCGCATAACACTGGTAAGAGTTTAATTTGAAGAGAATATAAAAGCAAGTCAAATTTACTTGGAATAGCAAATTGCTAGTAGGTATGTATGGTGGACACTTTGGAAAACTTTGGCTTTTAGGAGTTGGATGCACGAGTAGAGCTCATACTCAGTACAAGGCGAGGGCTAGCAAAAGACTGGGAGCGACCAACTAAGAGAGCAGTAATGGCCATAATCATGCAAAGCGACAAAGCGACATTAAAAGAAGCATAAGATGGCATCAAAAGTCAAAAACTAAATGATCATGAAGGCTTATGGCGACTTTGTAAGAGTCTAACATGTGTGAGCATGCGCAAAGTCAACCCAAATAAAGCATCAAGGAGAAAACCAAAATAATGCTTCCATACAATAAAAACAACGCATGATTTTTTCAAAGGCTCATTAAGCAATCTCAGTTATTTGAGACAAGTCATGCTACAGCAAAACCACTAAGCATACTATCAAAAAGACATCAAGCATGACATGAAAAAGCCTAAGCCGCAGTCTACACAAGCTCCTTCTTGTACCACTATTTTGCACAAAGCTTTTTCTCTTTTCCAACACGATTTGAAATTTTTATAAACACCTCTTTTGATGAAAACCAATAAAGATCAGAGGCAAAAATACACCTTGATGAAAAGATATGACAAGATCTGAATGCAAATCAAGGAGAAAATGAAAACCAAAAGCAGTAGCAGAAAAAGTAGAACACTCGATTTTTAATAAGAGTGAAAACTAGAGCGTTCTTGCAAATGAAAACAAGTACATCTCCTCCAAAGGAAATTTTGTTGGGGTCCAACCATTTATTGCAGCAAACAAACAAACTAAACCAACTAAGAAAACTAAAACAACTGACGCTCCAAGAAAAACACATAGTGCATGAAGCAATAAAAATATAGTGTTTTGAAAGGTGACCTGATTTTTGCCGATGAAGAAGGGGTGCCTCGGGGGCATCCCCAAGCTTTGACGCTTGTACTTCTTGGATATTTCTTGGGGTGATGCATGGGCATCCCCAAGCTTGAGCTTTTGTCCATTCTTCAACTCATCTCATCATTCTCCAATCCCTACACTTGAAAACTTCCTTCATACAAAACTAAACACAATTCTATTAGCAACATTAGTGTAAGCATAACATATATTCAACCCCCTTTTAGCTTCAGGTTTCAACCCAAAACCACCACATATAAAGTATATACTACTGTAGCAACTTCCACAAGAGTTCCATGATCAAAAAGAACTCAAAAGAAAGCGATAAAGTGGCAAAAACAAATATTGGCAGAAATCTGTCAAAACTGAACAGCTGACAAAGGACGAATTTTTGAGGGATTTTCTGTTGCTCAAATCAAAAAGTGTTCAACTAAGAAAAGTTTGGATATAACCTGGGGCATATGCACAAGAAATCGCAGGTCCAAAATATAAACAGAGAATTTTCACGAATTTTTACGGTGCAGCACCGAAAACAGTTTCAGGACAGCAACATCCCCAAATCTTTACCTCACTCAAATTAGAGGCTTCTCTTGGCACAAAAACGAAATAAACAAGATAAGGAGCGGTCATTACAGTAGTAATGACTTCCAAGACTCAAATAAAAGAAAAAGTACTGAAAGAAAACATTGGGTTATCTCCCAAGAGTGCTTTTCTTTAACGCCTTTGAGCTAGGCGCAGAAAATTGCGAATCAAGTAATATCAAGTGATGAAGCATCAAGATCAACAGCAGAAGTCTTGTCAATAAGGCATTGTATTTCATCCACATAAGTTTTTGAAGACCCTTTGTGATCATGCTTTGGTATACTATTCTCATCAAAAAGATTTTCAGGACAAATCCAGGCGAAATTATTTTCGAAAGCATCATTCAATCCCAAAAGCTTGCAAGGTATAGGTATTTCGGCCTCCTCATCATGAGTATCAATAACCTTTATAGGCGAACCAAGTTTATTAAAACGTTTAAGAACCTTTCTAGCTTCAATAACGACATCCTTAAATTCTAGGCGCAAAGTTTCCAAGATAAAAGCTTTCTTTTCGGGATCCTCAATTTCATGAAGTTTAAGGAACATATATTGCATAAAAGGATTAAGACTAGCAAACCTAGTTTCCAACATTTCAATTAAATAAATAGAAGCAACTTCAATACTAGGAGCAAGCTCAACCCAAGACTTTTCCTCAACTTCCTCATGCATACTAATGTGATTAAAGAACTCCTCAATGTTACATTTGCCAATAATCGAACCACTACCTACAGAGAGGTCCTCCAGAACGAACTCAGGGAACAACATGATAAACTAAAGTAAAGTAAAAACAACTACCAAGGATTCTAATTTTTTTGGGTTTTTGATAAAAAGCAATGCAAGTAAAATAAATAAAGTAAAGCAAAATAAATAACAAAGTAAAGAATGTGTGTGAGAAGAACTCCCCTCGCAGAAGTCTTCTCTTCCTCCCCGGCAACGGCGCCAGAAAAAGTGTTGCTACTCATGTGATGATGACGCCAGAAAAGAGCTGTGGCGTGTAGTTGACGTGGGAGCAGTAAGTCCTTGTGTGTGGTGATGACCAGCCCGTTGGGAACCCCAAGAGGAAGGTATGATGAGTGTAGCGGCAAGTTTTCCCTCAGTTAAGAAACCAAGGTTTATCGAACAGGAGAGGAGAGACGGTGACGACTGAAGGTGTTTGTGGAACCTGCACACACACAAACAAATACTTTGTTCCCAACTTGCGATGAGGTTGTCAATCTCACCGGTTTGCTTGAAACAAAGGTTATGAGTGTATCGAGTGGAAAACAGTAGAGTATATGCGAGTAAAGTAAACAGTGCGGGAAAAGTAAACAGGTGATTGCAATATGATTAAAATAGGACTGGGGTCCACAGTACACTAGTGGTGTCTCTCCATAGATAAAATAACATGCTGGGTAAACAAATTACAGTTGGGCAATTGATAGAATAAAGATAACGTGATATGTCAAGAAGATCACTATGAGATTTACTCTGGGCATTACAACAAAATACATAGACCGCCATCCAACTGCATCTATGACTAATAATCCACTCCCGGGGATATCATCCGAACACCCTAGAAGTATTAAGTTGCGAACAACAGATAATTGCATTAAGCAAAGTGTGTAATGTAAACAAAGCATATGCCCTTGAGCATATGAATGTTGTTTTCTCCCTAGTAGCAACAGCACATCTACCACCTTAGAGGTTTCTGTCACTCCCCCAGGTGAAATAGAGACATTAACCCACTATCGAGCATAAATACCCCCTCTTGGAGTCACTAGCAACTACTCGGCCAAGATAGCTACTAACAACGGAGAGCATGCAAGATCATAAACAACATAGAGATAACAAAAGATATAATTCAGTACAGCAACTTAATCATAAACACCAATATTCATCGGATCCCAACAAACCAACATCATAGAATTACATAATGGTGATCTCAATCATGTAGGGCAGCTCATGAGATCTAAACATGAAGCACATGGTGGAGAAGACAACCATCTAGCTACTGCTATGGACCCATAGTCCAAGGTAGACTACTCACTCATCGCTCCGGAGGCAAGCATGGCGATGAATAAGACCTCCGGTGGCGATTCCCCTCTCCGGCAGGGTGCCGGGAAGAGCTTCTGGACCCTCCCGATCTTCGGGTCGACGGCGGCGGCGTATCGCGATGTGTTCTGGAAAACTGATCGGGCCCTTAGGTTTTTCTCGTCGGGGGGTCTTTATAGGCGAAGGGGCGATGTCAGAGGTGGAGCCAGGGGCTCTCACACAGGGGTGGCGCGGCCAGGGGCCAGGCCGCGCCGCCCCCTTGTGTGGGGCCCTGGTGGCCCCCCTCCGACACTTCTTCGGATCTCTGGAAGCTTCCGGGAAAAATAAGACTTTAGGAACTTGTTTTGTCCAATTCCGAGAATATTTCCTGTGTATCACTTCTGAAACACAAAAACAGCAGAAAACAGGAAACTGGCACTGTGGCACTTCGTTAATAGGTTAGTTCCGGAAAATGCATAAAAGTGCCACTAAGTGTAACGAAACAATAGGCAAATGGTGTAAAACAAGCATGGAGCATCAAAAATTATAGATACGTTTGAGACGTATCAATCCTCCAAACGGTATGGCCTTTGTTCATTTTTCAGACCGTACTTTCCTAATCTATCCACACGTAGTGGCCACTCATCCCAGGCGTTCATATCATCAAAGTACTCTCTGATATAACCCAAATCCGCGTAGTAGATGCAGCCAGGTCGAAGTGTCGGGTGCACTCTGGTGTCAACGGAGATACACCGGACATAATGGACGAAGAAGGCACGACTGCCAATGTTAGTGACGGCATGGAGAGAGCGGCTCTCAGTGTCCACACGGTACACCAATGTTTGACCTTCCTCCAAACGACCGCCCAACAACACAAGCAGCAGATCACCATCCGACTTCACAAGGTAGAACTTGTCATTTCCAAGTTCTGGAAATGAAAATAGTGTCTCCATGTTGACAGTGCTCGCGCCCTGCTCCAACTAGACATTGTTGGTGCACACTAATGTTCCGAACTCCAAATTATTCACAGCTAGTGCATAGAATTCACCATTGAACGTGGTAATGCAACGCATAGAATGGTGCTCGATCGAAAATCTTCCTCCTCCCCAATCTTCATCTATACCCTTAGTTGGAGTGCTCTCATTGACCCAAGCAATTTCTGCCGGGTAATATGTGGAAACGAAGAGCATAGTCGGGGACTTCATTACAGCGACTGACTCCAGAATAACAGATGGCATCTGCGCCTCAAACATAGTGTTCGATGTCTTTGTGAGTGGGTTCAGAAGCCGTATCTTGTGCGGCTGGTTCTTCTGGGCAAGCACGATGACGCCACGGCAAAAGCCGACGAAGTAGTATCTAAAATATGTTGATGAAGATAACATTCAGCACTAAGATGTTTATGATTGAAAATAAAAATAGATTAACTCTATAGATATGGAGGAATTTGAACCTTGCATGAACTTCCGTTAGATTGATGGTGACGTAGCGGGATGTGCGGAGGTGGAGGAAGGAGAACTCAGCGGCGCGTGGAAGGGCGTGTTCTACCATGATCCATTCGTGCAGGTGCACGTCAGGCTCAGGTAAATCTGAGCGCCAATTTGTACAAACTTGCCTCAAAGCAGAGTAGGTGTCCATGTACTCCTCGTTCGCCAGTAAGCAGGCGCTGATCTTGTGTAGTGGTCCGTCAGCCCTGAGAGAGGCCCAGTTCACGGAGGCACCGCGCTTGGATGCGCCGCCCTCGGAGGCGACGAGCTCGGCGGCGACGGCCTCGGATGCGACGGGCTCGGCGGCGATGAGCTCGGATGCGACGGGCTCAGAGGCGATGGGCTCGGAGGTGACAGGCTCGGGGGCGACGGCCGCCGGCGCATTCTTCTTCTCCATCGCCGGTAGGGGAGCGTGCGTAGGGCGGTTGGGGTTTTTTTTGAGAAGGTGATGGGATGTGAGAGGCGTGGTTGCGTGCGTGAGTGAGAATGAGACACTGTGCAGAGGGAGGGGGAGAGGGGCTCTGTACTGGCAAAGTGACGGTTCGTCTCAGCAGTTTCTAAAAAAAACTAGACGATTGGTCTCAACATGCGTCCGTGGTACTGCACGTCTGCACCGTTACGTGTACTCAGTTCTACCCTCGAGTCTTACACTGGAAAATTATCTGTACTCAGTTTTCCCCTCGAGTACTAATACTGGCTAGTGCAATATACTCAGTTTTACCCTCAAGTGGCTGGTCAACCGAGAGTCAACAAATGGGATTAAGCTATCTAATTGAGTCATTTCATGCGCAAAAAAATTCAAAAAAAATAAAATCATAGTGCCTCCTACTCATGGAGTCTTGTTACGCGACCTGCCACGTAGACAATCATATATAAATCAAGTTTTAACACAAATGGCCACTTCTCAAATCACTAGTAGCTATGAAGGTTTATGGCTTTCCACTCAAACCCCTTCTCAAAACATCTATACCCAAAACATAGTTTGTCTGAATGAGGCCATAATTTTTACACTCATGTATATTTGAATTGCTAATACTTTGAGGTAGGCCAACCTGGGTTTCATTGTACAAAACATGTGTTTTTCTTTTTCTAAATCTCTTATTTGAATTCCTTAGCCTGTTTACTATTTACTTGCCCTTGTATCCTTGATACTACTCAGTTTTACCCTCTCCCTTCTCACAGAAGCCCAAACTTGGCCTGATTGGTCGAGCTGTTGTCATACGGATCGTGCCCACCTACCGTCGATCCTATGATCTAACGGGCAGGATTGTGCCACCCTCTCTCTATCTGTCGGTGGCAAACTACTATCCCTCTATGTATGCTAAATAATGAGTTTGCCACCGGATTCAACAAGTTTGGTAATCACGGATTTCTTGTAGGCATTACTTTTCACGGTAAAATGATAAACTATCACAAATTTCCATTTCTTGTAGGCATTACTTTTCACGGTAAAATGATAAACTATCACGAATTTCCATTTCTTTTAGGCATTACTTTTCACGGTAAAATGATAAACTACCATGAATTTCCATTTCTTGTAGGCATTACTTTTCACGGTAAAATGATAAACTATCACGAATTTCCATTTCTTTTAGGCATTACTTTTCACGGTAAAATGATAAACTATCACGAATTTCTATTTCTTGTAGGCATTACTTTTCACGGTAAAATGATAAACTATCATGAATTTCCATTTCTTTTAGGCATTACTTTTTACGGTAAAATGATAAACTATCACGAATTTCCATTTCTTTTAGGCATTACTTTTTTTTGTTGAGATATAAACCACCCCTACAACGGCCATCTCCTCCTTAATTTATTGTGTAAACCCCACAACGGTCATCTCTACCTTAATTTATGGTGTAAACCCCACAACGGTCATCTCTCCCTTATAAACCCCCACAACGGCCATCCCTCATGTCAATAGGTTCTGCCTCTCTCTTCTTCGTTTCTGCCTCTCTCTTCTTCGTTCACATACACTTGATCCATTGCCATGGCTTCCACGTCTTGGAAGCCGACCGGAAAGGGAAGGGGAAGGGGAAGGGGCGGCCGGGGTGGTGGATCATCATCATTGCCACCACCACCGTCAACACTGCCATTGATCATAGAGGAGTTCTTCATCGCCATCTATGAAGACCCTTTGGCCAAGAAGGTACGTACGCGTTCCCACATATATGATGCATATGATTAATTATGTGCATGTTCTAAAAAACCTTTAATTTCAAACGATCGGCGCTCGATCTCTTTGCAGGCACTCCCACAAAAGTTTGCGGACTATCTTGATGGCCAGGAGCCCGCAAAGGTGTATCTGCGAGCAGCTGACTGCGGTCCTCGTCTCTGGACCGTGGAAGTACCTCGACAAGGGCTGGGAGAATTTTGCCATCGCGCACGGTGTGAATTTCGGCTGCTTCCTACACTTCAAATATGAAGGCGATTATGTGCTCACAGTGAAGGAGTTCGACGGAACAACATGCAGGAAGTACTACTACACGGACGACGAAGATACTGACAATGAAAGCGACGATGACGTGAAGCCATGCATCTAAGGGGATTATGACCAAGAATATATATGTAGCTTCATATGCATCGATTTAGAGATCTAGCTATTTTCTATATATTATGCATGTAAAAATAATAGGGAATCGCAATTTTCACCATGATTCAAGCACCACAGCCTCCAAACGATGCCGATGCCGATATCGGCATGGTCAGAACGGCTATGCATGCTCGCCGCCACTGCTAGGTCACCGTCGGGATGCACCCTCAATCCCGTCCCCTCATTCGATCACTCACACACCAGAGATACCGCCGAGGCCAATGACGAACGTACATGCTGATGCCAATGCCGAACATGCATGCCGCTGTGGGCACGGCCACGCCGCCCCGCTATGCTGGATGCCACAGACCACCGCGAGGTCTTTCCCTTCGCCACCACACTCCCCTAGCACCCATCTATACACGCTAGAAAGGAGAGACACTAGTTTTCTCTACATTGCTCGCGCTCGTGTCCGACACCGTCAGTCAAAGTGTTGAGGTCGTCGTCGATGTCCTCGACCATTTCTTCTCTTCTTTGCATGGTTAAACGCGTCTAGTTCATATCAATCTAATGCATCTGGTCTTGCCTCATGCAGTTCTTTGTGGATGTCGATCTCATCTCGGCACCCCGCAGGCCACCTCCTCCGTGCCATCGCTGTAGAGCTCCGTTTAAAAATCTAATCCTACCTGTGTATTGCTCCTTGTATCAGCGTCATGGCCCCACTTGTCATTCGATATACCGAAGCCCCACTCGTCCGCGTTTTGGTCAGGGATACGTCGATGCTTATGGTCAAACAAAGATGGATGCTCTGACGTGTCTTTGCAGGCTCTACGTGGCCCCACTAGTCAGCAGATAACGGTCAAAGTTGTTGACCCGTCGGGCAACTGGCCGTTCCAGCACTTGTGACGGTTTCAGACAAGGGCTTGGACAAAACTGAGGAAAAACTAAGGAGCTGGGGAAAACTGAGTACAACTAAGGACCCGAGGGCACGAAAATAGAAATCCCTTATACAAAATATAAGGATGTGTAAGATTGACTATGCCTAACAACTGCGAGATAATATAGTTCAAAGGTTCTACTTGACCATTGACCTCAGGTTCTGGAAGTAGTGATCACTCCATGATAAAGACAATATTTCGATAAAATACAAATGATGTTCTAATGCAACTATATGAGATGCAATGTATTCAATTGGTGTTTCAAACATTTATTTGGTTTTATTTGTTTGTCCTTTAAGGACAATTATTTATTTTAAGTTCTTTTTTTATCTATGGTTACAATAGTACTCTCATTTCTAGTTGATCCTTCTTCCTATACATCTTCGTCACAGGATGAAACGACCAACCAACTGTATAGAGTATTATCGATCTTTCAACTAGCATACTCAGGACTAGCATGAAAGGATCTCGAAACGACAGAAGATTATAGCAAATCATGTTCATACATCGGTATTTTAGCTAAGCGTATATTGGTAAAGAGCAACAAAAGATGATACTACTGTTTTGGAGTTTTATATAAATTTCTCCTTTAGATTTCCATATATCAATGAATTGAGTTTGCATACTAATTCATAATTTTATTTATGCTTTAAGGCTAGTTCTTGGAATTATTAAAGTATCTCAAATTTATTTCTCAATTCCATAATTTCACTCCAAAGAAAAGTATTTTAAATAATCCGACAAAATTAGTATTTGCATTCCTTGTATTTTTTTGAACTCAAACTATTTTATTTTATTTGTCTAAATTTCTTAGGGTCTTATTTGTTAAGTTTGCATTTTATTTTATTAGGAAATTATAGTTTTTCCCCTGGCCCCACTAATGAGAACCAAAGGATCAAAACCAGCAAACCGGTTCGGTCGGACCAAAGCACGTCCTATCTCTCTCTCACTCACTTTGTATTCTTCACCCCTCTCACTCCCGCGACGCGATGTCGCCATTGTCATTGCCTCACCACCACGGCCATCTTCGGCCACCTCTGCGGTCGTCTTAAATCTCAAACGACTCCTCGCTCTCCCAGCTCTACCATCCTATCCACTACTTTCCTCGATTGCATCCTAGTTTCATCGACTTGAAACCTATTCCAAAACTAGGGTTTTGGTAGTGGTTGTTTTCCTCGACTCTGATAGTTTCTCCGCGCTCCCCTGGATGTTTCACTCGTCTACGGCATTACTAATGCGCTGGCGTGACCTGGCATTGATTGAGATGCCCTTTGGGGTACTCCCAGTGTTTGTCCTTGCTACTTTGATATTCTTGCCGTCATGTGGTTGAGCTTGCGCTCCTACGTTGGTGTTCTACCAGGTAAAACTCCTTCTTCTTCTTCCTCCCTTTCTTCTCCAATTTCTATTGTTGGCTCTACTGTGATCTAGGTTTTGTCTCTGTCTTAACTACTTCTGGGATTTTGACATGTTCTTGACTTGTTTAGTTGTTGAAACATGTTAATTTTATTTATGTAGGTATCTAGTGAATGTTAATTGAAGTAAATATGCCCTAGAGGAAAATAATAAATAATTTATTTGCATATTTCATATAGTTCATAATAAGTTTAATACTATGCTATAACTATGTCAATTGGAAACATTAATATAGGTGTGGTATTAAATGGAAAGGAGGCCCTAGTAATCCTCTAATTACTAGTTCATTGTGCAATTGATGATTGAGGTTTCCCTGTCATGGAGCATTTATGCCAATTGACAATGAGATAATGCCATTGAGATAATGCCATGGTGGACATACCCAAACATTAGTATTTCAACACGATCATGTCATGATGTTCATGTTGGGATAATAAGAAAGTGTTGTAACCTAATCCTTAGACCGTGAGGTTATATTTAATCACTACTTCTGGCAGAAGCTTTCATTGCATCATCCATCTCTTCCTTAACGGGCGACTAATAAGGTGCTTTCGGGTTTTCCAATGGAGTATGTTGAGGCGTATGAACCAAGAGCGGGATTTGTTCATCCGCATGACGAATATGATACTCTAGGCCCACTTAGTGAGATTACATCCAAGGCTGCACAGCATGTGACTTGGTCACGGGGATGGAATACCATGGTACGAGTAAAATAGCAATAGTCTGTAACAAGATTGAACAAGGTATAGTGATACTGACTGATACGTCTCAAACGTATCTATAATTTTTGATGCTCCATACTTGTTTATACACCATTTGCTTTGAGTTTTGTTACACTTCGTGGCATTTCTATGCATTTTTCGAAACTAACCTATTAACAAGATGCCACAGTGCCAGTTCCCTATTTTCTGCTGTTTTTGTGTTTCAGAAAAATTACACAGGAAATATTCTCGGAATTGGACAAAACCAAAGCCGAACCTCCTATTTTTAGCGAAGCTTCGCGAAGAACGAAGAGGAGACGGAGGGGGGCCACGAGCCATCCACACCATAGGGCGGCGCGGCCAGCCCCTGGCCCGCGCCCCCTGGTGGTGAGGCCGCCCTGGTCCACTCCTGACGCCGCCCCTTCGCCTATAAACACCCCTCGACGGGAAAAACCTAAGCCCCTGATCAATTTTCCAGAAACACATCATGTTCCACCGCCATCGTCGACCCGAGATTGGGAGGGTCCAGAAGCTCTTCCCGGCACCCTATCGGAGAGGGGAATTGCCACCGGAGGTCTTCTTCATAGCTATGTTTGCCTCCGGCGCGATGAGTGAGTAGTCTACCTTGGACTATGGGTTCATAGCAGTAGCTAGATGGTTGTCTTCTCCACCATGTGCTTCATGTTTAGATCTCGTGAGCTGCCCTACATGATCGAGATCATCTTTATGTAATTCTATATGTTGTGTTTGTTGGGATCTGATGAATATTGCTGTTATGTTAAGTTGATGTTCTGAATTTTATCTTATGTTATGTCTATGTTGTTTATGATCTTGCATGCTCTCCATTGTTAGTAGCTATCTTGGCCAAGTAGATACTAGTGACTCCAAGAGGGGGTATTTATGCTCGATAGTTGGGTTCATGCCTCTATTTAATCGGGGGGAGTGACAGAAACCTCTAAGGTTGTAGATGTGATGTTGCCACTAGGGAGAAAACAACAATCTTGTGTCCAAGGATATTCATTTTGTTTACATTACACACTTTGCTTAATGCAGTTATCTGTTGTTCGCAACTTAATACTCTCGGGGTCCTCGGATGATTCCCCGCGAGTGGATTATTAGTCATAGATGCAGTTGGATGGTGGTCTATGTATTTTGTTGTAATGCCCAGAGTAAATCTCATAGTGATCCTCGTGACATATGCACGTTATCTTTATTCTATCCATTGCACAACTGTAATTTGTTTACCCAGCATGTCGTTATTTATCTTATGGAGAGACACCACTAGTGAACTGTGGACCTCGGTCCAATTTCCTTTATATTGCTATTACTGTTTACTTTCTCGCATACTACTATTGCTTTCCACTCGATACGCTCAATCCTTTGTTTACAACAAACCGGTGAGATTGACAACCTCATCGTAAGTTGGGAGCAAAGTTCTTGGTTGTGTTGTATGCAGGTTCCACGTTGCTGCTGGTGCAAAGCAAAGCCCTGGGCGAGGTGCCTTATAAATTGTCCGGAGCTGTCGCGAAGCTAGTAGGCATCACCTTCTGAAGTTTGGCCTTTTCCTACTGGTTCGATAAACCTCGGTTTCTTACTGAGGGAAGACTTGCTACTGTGCTCATAATACCTTCCTCTTGGGGTTCCCAACTGGGTGGATATCTGCCCGCATCAAGCACTTTTTCTGGCGCCGTTGCCGGGGAAAAAGAAGATTTCTGCAAGGGGAGTCTCGCACGCACATCCTTTACTTTGTTTTTTGTTTTGCTTTACTTTATTTTTGCTTGCATCTTTTATCAAAAATACAAAAAATTAGTTTCCTTATAGTTGTTATTTTTACTTGTCTGCTTTTAGCTTTGCTAGAATGGGTACTCATGAGAACACCAAGTTGTGTGATTTTACTAGCACTAATAATAGTGATTTTATCTGCACTTCTATTGCGCCACCTGCTCCTGCTGCAAATTTTTATGAGATTAAACCTGCTTTATTGAACCTTATTATGAAAGAGCAATTTTCTGGTGCTAGTACTGATGATGCTGCAGCTCATCTCAACAATTTTGTTGAGCTATGTGAGATGCAAAAATATAAGGATGTAGAAGGTGATATTATTAAGCTTAAGTTGTTTTCTTTTTCTTTAAGAGGAAAAGCTAAGGATTGGTTGCTATCTTTGCCTAAAAATAGTATTGATTCATGGGCTAAGTATAAGGATGCTTTTATTGGAAAATACTATCCTCCTGCTAAGATTATAGCTTTGCGTAGTGATATTATGAAGTTTAGACAGTTTGATAGTGAACATGTTGCTCAGTCTTGGGAAAGAATGAAATCTATGATAAAGAATTGTCCCACTCATGGACTGCTACTTGGATGATTGTCCAAACTTTTTATACAGGACTGAATTTTTCTTCAAGAAATCTATTGGATTCAGCTACTGGAGGCACTTTTATGTCCCTTACCTTGGGCGCCGCAACAAATCTTCTCGAGAACATGATGGTAAATTATTCTGAGTAGCACACCGAGAGATCTCCACAAGGTAAGAAGGTAAATTCTGTTGAGGAAACCTCTTCCTTGAGTGATAAGATTGATGATATTATGCTTATGCTTTCTAATGATAGAACTCATGTTGATCCTAATAATGTTCCTTTGGCCTCTTTGGTCGCTCAAGAAGAGCATGTTAATGTAAACTTCATTAGAAATAATAATTTTAACAACAATGCTTATAGGAACAATTTTGCTAGTAATAATTATAGGCCGTATCCTTCTACCAATGGTAATGGTTATGGTAACTCTTATGGTAATTTCTCCAACAACACTAGGGCCGCGCCCTCTGAGCTTGAAGTCATGCTCAAGGACTTCATCGGTAAGCAAACTGCTTTTAACAAGTCTGTTGAGGAAAAGTTAGGCAAAATTGATATTCTTGCTTCTAAAGTTGATAGCCTTGCTCTTGATGTTGAACTTCTGAAACTAAAAGTGTTGCCTAATGATGTGAAGGAGAACAATACTTTTGCCACTGCTAATGCTATCCAAGTTAAAATTGATGAAAATGTTAGGATGTTAGCAGAATTGCATGCCAGGTGGGAAAGAGAAGATGAGATGGCTAGGAAGATGAAGGTATGTACTATTACTACCTCTAATGATGTTGTTCCAAATGCTAGCAATCCTCTTACTTTGATTGGTGTAGAGAAAACTCCCAATCCTTGTACTAAACAGTCCAAAACTGCAAAAACTTTTTATCAAAAGAGTGCTAAATTTTTTCAGAGTGTAGGAGATGATAGCTCTATTTCTTTTAATGATTTTGATGTTGATGGCTGCAATATATCTGAAGTTATTTTGTTCTTACAAAAGCTTGCTTTGAGTCCCAATGCTAGTTCTATAAATGTTGCTTTTACTAAGCATATTACCAATGCTCTCATGAAAATTAGGGAGGAAAAGTTGAAGCAAAAAGCTTCTATTCCCAAGAAGTTAGAAGATGGTTGGGAACCCATCATTGATATGCATGTTAATGGTTTTGATTGCCATGCTTTATGTGATCTAGGTGCTATTATTTCTATTATGCCTAGAAAAATTTATGATATGCTTGATTTACCACCGCTTGAAAAGTGTTATTATGATGTTCCTATTGCTAATGTTGCTAAGAAGAAACCTTTGGGAAGAATTAATGATGTTCTTATTATGGTTAACAATAACCTTGTTCCTGTTGATTTTCTTGTTATGGATGTTGAATGCAATGCTTCATGTCCTATTATTTTGGGAAGACCTTTTCTTCGAACTGTAGGTGCCATCATTGATATGAAGGAAGGCACCATCAAATATCTATTCCCACTCAAGAAAGGTATGGAACACTTCCCTAGGAAGAGGAAGAAATTACTTTTTGACTCTATTCTTAGAGCAAATTATGAACTTGATGCTTCATCGCTCGATATTACTTGATTTGCACCTTTCGGCGCCTAGCTCAAAGGCGTTAAAGAAAAGCACTCTTGGGAGATAACCCATTGTTTTACTTTCAGTTCTTTTTCTTTTATTTGAGTCTTGGAAGTTATTACTACTGTAATAACCGCTCCTTATCCTTTTTATTTCGTTTTTGTGCCAAGAGAACCTCTAATTTGAGTGAGGTAAGATTTGGGGAAGTTGCTGTCCTAAAACAGATTTCGGTGCTGCACCGTAAAACTTCGTGAAAATACTCAGAATATGTTTTTGACCTGAGATTTCTTGTGCATATTCCCCAGGTTATGTCCAAACTTTCATTAGTTTTGCACTTTTTGATTTGAGCAACAGAAAACCCTCGAAAAAATCGACCTTTGACAGCTGTTCTATTTTAACAGATTTCTACCACTATTTGTGTTTGCCTCTCGATCGCTTTCTTTTTGAATTCTTTTGATCACGGAACTTTTGGGGAAGTTGCTATAGTAGTATATGCTTTATATGTGGTGGTTTTGAGTTGAAACTTGAACCGAAAAGGGTTGATTTATTATTATGCTTACACTAATGTTGCTAATAGAATTGTGTTGAGTTTTGTATGAAGGAAGTTTTTAAGTGTAGGGATTGGAGAATGATGTAATGAGTTGAAGAATGGACAAAATCTCAAGCTTAGGGATGCCCACGCACCCCAAGAAATATCCAAGAGGTACAAGCGTCAAAGTTTGGGGATGCCCCCGAGGCATCCCTTCTTCATCGGCAAAAATCAGGTCACCTTTCAAAACACTATATTTTTATTGCTTCATGCACTATGCGTTTTTCTTGGAGCGTCTTTAGTTTTCAGTTTTGTTTAGTTTTGTTTGCTGCAATAAATGGTTGGACCCCAACAAATTTCTTTTGGAGGAGATTTACTTGCTTTTCATTTGCCAAGAACACTCTGTTTTTCACTCTTATCGTTCAACGAGTGTTCTCTTTTTCTAGAACTGCGTTTACCTTTCGTTTTTCGCCTTGATTTTTTTTTAGATCTTGTTTTATCTTTGCATCAAGGTGTATTTGGACCTCTGGTCCCTGTTGGTATTCATCAAAAGAGTTGTTTCAAAAAGGTTTGAATGGTGTTGGAAAAGAGAAAAAGTTTCATGCAAAAAAAGTGGTACAAAAAGGAGCTTGTTTAGACTGCAGCTTAGACTTTTTCATGCCATGCTTGATATCGTTTTGATAGTATGCTTAGTGGTTTTTGCTGTAGCATGACTTGTATCAAATGACTGAGATTGCTTAATGAGCCTTTGAAAAAATCATGCGTTGTTTTTATTATTTGGAAGCATTAATTTGGTTTTCTCCTTGATGCTTTATTTGGGTTGACTTGGCGCATGCTTACAACATGTTTGATTCATACAAAGTCCCCATAATCCTCTATCATCATTTAGTTTTTGAATTTTGATGCCATTTTATGCTTATCTTAATGATGTTTTGTCGCTATGCATGATTACGGTCGTTATTGCTCTCTTAGTTGGTCGCTCCCAGTCTTTTGCTAGCCCTCATTTTATACTGAGTATGAGCTCTACTCGTGCATCCAACTCCCAAAAAACAAGTTATTCCATTGTGTCCACCATACATACCTATTAGCAATTTGCTATTCCAAAGTACATTTGACTTGCTTTTATCTATCCTTCAAATTAAACTCTTTTGGTGTTATGCGAAAATTGGTCAGTAAAGCTCTCACGAACCTAATGGCACACTTTACTTTTCGCGTTCTTAAAAATTTGACATTGTGGCTCTCTTATGTCGAGTTGTTATGCTTGCAAGTTGTAAGTTGGAAATTAGCCAAACAATGTCGTCATGGGGTAAGCTTTCAACATTGCACTTCTTATTTGAGTTGATATCGTGATCTTTTGTTTATGGATACTCGCGATGTGAAACAAGTTGGGAATCTTGCGGGATCATGGAGTTTTTATATGTGTTAGAGAAATGTCTGGGCCGCTAATCTAAGCCATGCATAATTCATGGTGGAAATTTACAGCATGCCCATAGTGGACATTCGACGACGCATCTCAAAATAAAAAGCTATACCAATGGTAAATAAAAGAGATGCCGAGGTGTTCATTGTCTATTTGTCCTGTCATTTTGATGTGGGCTTGTTCCATGTCATCGGGCAAGGAGGTATCCCGTTGGCGGTTCTCGATGATACGTGTATACTTACAATGACAAGAGCTTCTTGGGACTCTAAGTCGAGTAGAATGAGGTTTGGGTATTCGTACTTCATGGGACACGAGGTTTTCAACTTATAATTTGTCAAGCATATGCTTCATAATTATACTCGCATTAACTTTAACAATTCAAGATGCCTATGATGGGGGCAATGAGAGCTCAAAGCTAGTAAGTACCATAATTTTTGAAGGTTTATAAAACTTGCAATCACTGCTTCCCTCTGTGAAGGGCCTTTCTTTTACTTTTATGTTGAGTCACCACCTTCTACCTTTATGCACCGTCTAAGAGAGCATAGTTGTCATTCTGAGTTTAATGTGCATAGCCCCAAAGTTTATCATTGATTGATTCATGATTTGGTTTCACTTGTTCTTAAATTATTTGTATCTAGTCGCCCTCTTAAACTTGAAGGTGTCATATGCATTTATGTTTTGCTATTCCATGAAGGACAAGCTGAAAACCATTTGCTATGTTTTTCCATATGATTTGTGCACACGTTTGACTTTCATTGTTTCATTATTCATGATCTTTAGTTTGTGTTCCTTTTCATGTTATAACATGGTTGCTAAGTTTCTTCTATCAAGATTATGTCTTTCATGCCCATGTTTTAAGTTCTTTTGATCCCAGCACTCAATGCTTACTTAGATGATCAAGATTGTGATGATGCATGTCACCTCAGAAAGTATTCTTTTGTTATCACTTACCTACTCGAGGACGAGCAGGAGTTAAGCTTGGGGATGCTTGATACGTCTCAAATGTATCTATAATTTTTGATGCTCCATGCTTGTTTATACACGATTTGCTTTGAGTTTTGTTACACTTTGTGGAGTTTTTATGCATTTTCCGGAACTAACCTATTAACAAGATGCCACAGTGTTAGTTCCCTGTTTTCTGCTATTTTTGTGTTTCAGAAAAGTTACACAGGAAATATTCTCAGAATTGGACGAAACAAATGCCGAACCTCCTATTTTTACCGAAGCTTCACGAAGACCGAAGAGGAGACGGAGGGGGGCCACGGGCCAGCCACACCATAGGGCGGCGCGGCCAGCCCCTAGCCCGTGCCCCCCTAGTGGTGAGGCCGCCCTGGTCCACTCCTGATGCCACCCCTTCGCATATTAAAACCCCTCGACGGGAAAAACCTAAGCCCTCGATCAATTTTCCAGAAACACATTGCGATCCGCCGCCGTCGTCGACCGAGATTGGGAGGGTCCAGAAGATCTTCCTGGCACCCTGCCGGAGAGGGGAATCACCACCGAAGGTCTTCTTCATCGCCATGCTTGCCTCCGGCGCAATGAGTGAGTAGTCTACCTTGGACTATGGGTCCATAGCAGTAGCTAGATGGTTGTCTTCTCCACCATGTGCTTCATGTTTAGATCTCGTGAGCTGCCCTACATGATCGAGATCATCTTTATGTAATTCTACATGTTGTGTTTGTTGGGATCCGATGAATATTGGTGTTATGTTAAGTTGATGTTCTGAATTTTATCTTATGTTATCTCTATGTTGTTTATGATCTTGCATGCTCTCCATTGTTAGTAGCTACCTTGGCCAAGTAGATACTAGTGAGTCCAAGAGGGGGTATTTATGCTCGATAGTTGGGTTCATGCCTTTATTTAATCTAGGGGAGTGACAGAAACCTCTAAGGTTGTAGATGTGCTGTTGCCACTAGTTGGGTTCATGCCTTTATTTAATCTTGTGTCCAAGGACATTCGTTTTGTTTACATTACACACTTTGCTTAATGCAGTTATCTGTTGTTCGCAACTTAATACTCTCAGGGTCCTTGGATGATTCCCCGCGAGTGGATTATTAGTCATAGATGCAGTTGGATGGCGGTGTATGTATTTTGTTGTAATGCCCAGAGTAAATCTCATAGTGATCCTCGTGACATATGCATGTTATCTTTATTCTATCAATTACCCAACTGTAATTTGTTTACCCAGCATGTCGTTATTTATCTTATGGAGAGACACCACTAGTGAACTATGGACCCCGGTCCAATTTCCTTTATATTGCTATTACTGTTTACTTTTACTCGCACTGTTTACTTTCTCGCATACTACTATTGCTTTCCACTCGATACGCTCAATCCTTTGTTTACAGCAAACCGGTGAGATTGACAACCTCATCGTAAGTTGGGAGCAAAGTTCTTGGTTGTGTTGTGTGCAGGTTCCACATTGCTGCTGGTGCAAAGTAAAACCTTGGACGAGGCACCTCATAAATTGTCCGGAGCTGTCGTGAAGCTAGAAGGCATCACCTTCTGAAGTTCGGCTTTTTCCTACTAGTTCGATAAACCTCGGTTTCTTACTGAGGGAAGACTTGCTACTGTGCTCATCATGCCTTCCTCTTGGGGTTCCCAACTGGGTGGTTATCTACCCGCATCACTGACAATCAGATCTTGGACTATGCTAGTATCAGTCAAATGAAGGGAAAGGTACATCGACGTTTATGGTTCAATGACTAAAAGAAATTCATAGAATGCACAAGGGTCAGCATGGATATCTAGATCTGATTGATGATCATTTATCGGAGAGAGATGTCGGTATTGTCTGGTGTGTTCTTGAACCGTTGGTTAACACGCTTAAGGGTTCACGATGCTTGAGATGGTTTCGGTAATATTCAAAAACACTAAGTGTTGATATAAGAGAGAAGGAATCATTTTGATAAAGTCCAAAATTGTTTCGGTGGAGTCCAAAAGTGTTTTGGTGGAGTCCGAAAGAGTTTCAGAGTAGCGGGGAATTAAATAAAGGATAATTAATATTAATTAAATGAATTAATATTTATTAATTAATTAAAATGTGCAACCCACCTTAATGGGCCCCTCTCGGAGGTGTGCCCATTAAACCCTAGGGCGCCCCCTTATTGGATAAGGGCTAGGGCGCCATGGGCCAAGGGCCAACCGGCTAGGGCTAGGGTTTTGGGGGTAGGTGGGGGCTGGCTGATGTCTACGCACGCTTCTGTTCTTGTAGACAGTGTTGGGCCTCTAAGTGCAGAGGTTTGTAGAGCAGCAGCAAGTTTCCCTTAAGTGGATCACCCAAGGTTTATCAAACTTAGGGAGGAGGAGGTCAAAGCTATCCCTCTCAAACAACCCTGCAATTACGATACAGAAAGTCTCTTGTGTCCCCAACACACCCAATACACTTGTCAGATGTATAGGTGCACTAGTTCAGCGAAGAGATAGTGAAATACAAGTAGTAGTGATGATTATAAGTAGTAAATGTAATCTGAAATAAATATCGCTGCAAGCAAACATGTAACAAAACTGAAAGGAAACGGTGTGCAATGCTTGGAAACAAGGCCTAGGGATCATACTTTCACTAGTGGACACACTCCCAACAAATATAACATAATTGAACCAATAGATACTAACATCAATATGCCACTCAAAACAATTCTCCAATGGATAACAAACACTAATCATGCGTAGGGCTACGAAGCACTCCTCAAAGTCCGTATTTCCCCAAACTAGATTGTCCCACACTATCACCATGAACGCACTAGATGGTTCCAACAAACACCAACAATTCATAGAGACATTAACCAAAAAGATACACATGATGCGCACACTGTCACCGTCACACCATGATACAAGGTATCTCCGGAGTTTATAAATATAAAGCACGGGAGTAGCATAATATCTGAATAATAATGTCTACCAATTCAACTGGATACAAAGCTCACGATCACATAAAGATCACATCATGGGAGAGAGAGGTGAACCACATAGCTACCGGTAGAGCCCTCAGCCCCGAGGGAGAACTACTCCCTCCTCATCATAGGAGACAGCAACGGCGATGGAGATGGCGGTGAGGTCGATGGAGACGGCGTAGACGGAGATGGAGACCGATGGAGATGGCTCCGGGGGCACTTCCCTGTCCCGGCAGGGTACCGGAACCGAGACTTTTGTCCCCCGAAATTTGTCTTCGACGGTGGCGGCGCTGTGGAACTGTTCTGGGAAAAACGTTGATTGTTTTAGGGTTTTCCGTCGGGAGGCTTCTTATAGGCGAAGGGGCATCGTCAGGAGTGGACCAGGGGCTCCTCACCATAGGTGGGCGCGGCCAAGGCCAGGGCCGCGCCCCCTCATGGTGTGGCCAGCCTCTGTCCCCTCTTCGGCTCCCGTTTGGTCCTCGTCCTTCGTCCGGGAAAAATAGGAGTTTCCGAACTTGTTTCGTCCAATTCCAAGAATATTTCCCGTGTAGCTTTTCTGAAACACAAAAACAGTAGAAAATAGGGAACTGGCACTTTGGCATCTTGTCAATAGGTTAGTTTCGGAAATCGCATAAAAACGCCACGAAGTGTAACGAAACACAAGGCAAATGGTGTAAAAACAAGCATGGAGCATCAAAAATTAAAGATACGTTTGAGACGTATCAAGCATCCCCAAGCTTAACTCCTGCTCGTCCTCGAGTAGGTAAGTGATAACAAAAGAATAATTTTTGAGGTGACATGCACCATCACAATCTTGATCATCAAAGTAAGCATTCAGTGCTGGGATCAAAGAACTTAAAACATGGGCATAAAAGACATAATCTTGACAATAAAAACTTAGCAACCATGTTATAACATGAAAAGAAACACAAACAAAAGATCATGAATAATGAAACAATGAAAGTCAAACGTGTGTTCAAATCATATGGAAAAACATAGCAAATGGTTTTCAGCTTGTCCTTCATGGAAGAGCAAAACATAAATGCATAGGACACCTTCAAGTTTAAGAGGGCGAATAGATACAAATAATTTAAGAACAATTGAAACCATAATCATGAATCAATCAATGATAAACTTTGGGACTATGTACATTAAACTCAGAATGACAACTATGCTCTCTTAGACGGTGCATAAAGATAGAAGGTGGTGACTCAACATAAAAGTAAAGAAAGGCCCTTCGCAGAGGGAAGCAGTGATTGCGAGTTTTATAAACCTTCAAAAATTATGGTACTTACTAGCTTTGAGCTCTCATTACCCCCATCATAGGCATCTTGAATGGTTAAAGTTAATGCGAGTGCAATTATGAAGCATATGCTTGACAAATCATAAGTTGAAAACCTCGTGTCCCGTGAAGTACGAATACCCAAACCTCATGCTACTCGACTTAGAGTCCCAAGCAAGCTCTTGTCATTGTAAGTATACACGTATCATCGAGAACTGCCAATGGGGTACCTCCGTGCCCGATGACATGGAACAAGCCCACATCAAAATGACAGGACAAACAGACAATGAACACCTCGGCATCTCTTTTATTTACCATTGGTATAGCTTTTTATTTTGAGATGCGTCGTCGAATGTCCACTATGGGCATGCTGTAAATTTCCACCATGAATGATGCATGGCTTAGATTAGCGGCCCAGGCATTTCTCTAACACATATACAAACTCCATGATCCCGCAAGATTCCCAACTTAATTCACATCGCGAGTATCCATAAACAAAAGATCACGATATCAACTCAAATAAGAAGTGCAATGTTGAAAGTTTGCCCCATGACGGCATGGCTGGGCTAATTTCCAACTTACAACTTGCAAGCATAACAACTCAACATAAGAGAGCCACATTGTCAAAATTTTAAGAACGAGAAAAGTAAAGTGTGCCATCAGGTTCGTGAGAGCTTTACTGACCAATTTTCGCATAACACCAAAAAGAGTTTAATTTGAAGGATAGATAAAAGCAAGTCAAATGTACTTTGGAATAGCAAATTTCTAATAGGTATGTATGGTGGACACAATGGAAAAACTTGGTTTTTGGGAGTTGGATGCACGATTAGAGCTCATACTCAGTACAAAATAAGGGCTAGCAAAAGACTAGGAGCGACCAACTAAGAGAGAAATAACGGCCATAATCATGCATAGCGACAAAACATCATTAAGAGAAGCATAAGATGGCATCAAAAGTCAAAAAATAAATGATCATAGAGGCTTATGGCGACTTTGTATGAGTCAAACATGTGTAAGCATGCGCCAAGTCAACCCAAATAAAGCATCAAGGAGAAAACCAAATTAATGCTTCCAAATAATAAAAACAACGCATGATTTTTTCAAAGGCTCATTAAGCAATCTTAGTCATTTGAGACAAGTCATGCTACAACAAAACCAATAAGCATACTATCAAAATGACATCAAGCATGACATGCAAAAGTCTAAGCCGCAGTCTAAACAAGCTCCTTTTTGTACCACTTTTTTGCATGAAACTTTTTCTCTTTTCCAACACCATTCGAACCTTTTTGAAACAACTATTTTGATGAAAACCAACATAGACCAGTAGTATAAATACACCTTGATGCAAAGATAAAACAAGATCTGAACAGAAATCAAGGCGAAAAACAAAAGCTAAACGCAGTTCGAGAAAAAGAGAACACTCGTTGAACGATAAGAGTGAAAACTAGAGTGTTCTTGGCAATGAAAAACGGAGTAAATCTCTCTCCAAAAGAAACATGATGTGATCCAACAATTTATTGCAGCAACCAAAATGAAAGAAAACTGAAAGCAAAAACAATTGACGCTCCAAGAAAAACGCATAATGCATAAAGCAATAAAAATATAGTGTATTGAAAGGTGACCTAATTTTTGTCGATGAAGAAGGGGTGCCTCGGGGGCATCCCCAAGCTTTGATGCTTGTACCTCTTGGATATTTCTTGGGGTGTGTGGGCATCCCCAAGCTTGAGCTGTTGTCCATTCTTCAACTCATCATTCTCCAATCCCTACACTTGAAAACTTCCTTCATACAAAACTCAACACAATTCTATTAGCAAAATTAGTGTAAGCATAATAATGAATCAACCCCTTTTTGGTTCAGATTTCAAATCAAAACCACCACATATAAAGCATATACTACTGTAGCAACTTCCCCAAAAGTTCCGTGATCAAAAGAACTCAAAAAGAAAGCGATCAAGAGGCAAATACAAATAGTGGCAGAAATCTGTCAAAACAGAACAGCTGACGAAAGTCGATTTTTTCGAGGGTTTTATGTTGCTCAAATCAAAAAGTGTATAAATAATCAAAGTTTGGATATAACCTGGGGCATATGCACAAGAAATCGCAGGTTAAAAAGATATTCTGAGAATTTTCACGAATTTGTACGGTGCAGCACCGAAATCTGTTTCACGACAGCAACATCCCCAAATCTTACCTCACTCAAATTAGAGGTTTCTATTGGCACAATAACGAAATAAAAATGATAAGGAGCGGTTATTTCAGTAGTAATAACTTCCAAGACTCAAATAAAAGAAAAAGAACTGAAAGTAAAACAATGGGTTATCTCCCAAGAGTGCTTTTCTTTAACGCCTTTGAGCTAGGCGAAGTAGTTTGCAAAGATGCTCATGTAGACACCATAAAAGAGCTTAAGGCAAAGGCGCTATATAAGAACTTGAAGCATGAGAGAGCATAAAAAAGCAAATATGAAACACATTTAAATCTAAACCACTTCCTATGAAAAATAGTCTTGTAAAGATACAAGTCATGAAAGCGCAAAGCAAAAAGCATAGGAAGGCAAAACAAGTACAACTTCAGGAATTCCAACAAAAAGAGGGGAAACTCAATATTGTTGAGATCCATCAAACCATGTTTCCCTCTATCATAATAACTTTTAGTAGCATCATGAATAGAACTAACATAACTATCACATAAAGCATCCTTATCATGAGCCATATGTATAAAAGAATTAATACTCCCCACATGAACAATCGTAGTAGGAGCAGATTCACCAAAATAATTATTCTTATCACCATAATCATCAAAAATAGGAGGCATATTGTAATCATAACTAATTTTCTCCTCAAAAGTAGGTGAACTGAAAATATTATACTCATCATCGTAACCATCATAAACTAGAGGTTTAGTATCATCATAAGCAATAGAATAGCTATCCTGCAAAGCATATTCATCAAACATATCATCATAGGAAGGAACATGGATAGTACTAATGGTGCAACAATTATTAACCTCATAATTTTTAGAATCGGCACCAAAAAGACTTTCAATATCAAAAGTAGAATGCTTTTCCCAATCATGATCACTAACATAGGTAACAGGCATGAGAACATCATCAATATCAGAATTATCATAATCTATAATAGGAGCAACATGCTTAGGGGAAGATACCGTTTCCTCTCTCCTTTTACTCCTCTTCTTCTTCTTCTTCTTCTTCTTCTTCTTCTTACTCTCTCCTTTAGGAGGGAGAGACTTGCAAGGCATTTTCTCCACATAATCTGGTTTGCTGACAGGAACAACAGAAGAAACTTTGGAGGATTTCTCCTCTTTGTTAATAAGATCGAAACAAAAATCATCCCTGTGAAATTTGGGTAAAGCATCCTCTTTTATAACATTTTGTATGTAAGTATTTGCGAGGCAATCTTTAACACAATAGAGACGACAACCACGAAGGGTGCTATTAATATCAAGAACACTCATATCTACTAAAGAAGTCTTTCTAGATATCTATTCATACCCCAAAAACAAAGTAAGCTCATCATGCTGATTGAGAGTGATCTTGTCATCACAATATAAACTTATGGTACTCATTCGATTACTATTAGGGCCTGAGCATTGAAAATTAAAATGACCCTTGTCACCGCAAAGTTCACAAATAAAAGGATAAAACTCACAGACCTTTTCACCAAGCTCATCTAGAGCCTTGAGCCACATTCGTGTTTCTTCATTCCTGTGGTGGATACAATAATCTTTTTTGTCATAACTCTGTTCACAAGGTCTATGTACTCCACAAAAATTAACATGCTTATAAGAAATAGGACTTTCAGAGGTTCGAGCATGTTTATTGCAATCATCAATAACAATATCACTATCTATGCAAGTGTCTTTAAAAGGTTCATGATACACGTCCCCATTTCCATTAGGAACATTAATATGAGAAACAAAGGCTTTAAAGCAATCAACCATAATTCGAGGATCAAGACCATATTTAGCACTAAGCTCTTGAAAATCAGCAGTTTCAGCAAAAGACTTAATGCAATCATACTCATAATTTATACCTGATCCTTTACCTTTGTCACTATCCCAATCTTCAATATTGTTTTGAATTGTTTCAAGCAGGTTTCGCTTGACGTCAACATCCTTGCTTGTGAAAGAGCCATAAGCATGCATCTAGATAGTCCTTGTAATATCCTGAAAGCCTTGCATAAAAATTATTAATAACAATATTACGGGGGAAAATCATGAATAGGACATTTGAGCATTAGTGACTTCAATCTTCCCCACGCTTGGGCAATGCTTTCTCCCTCATGCGAATGAAAATTATAAATATAATTCCTATCTTTATAAACCTCACTAGAAGGATAGAATTTAGAATAAAAGAGAGGTACAGTTTCCTCCCAATCAATAGGTCGGCCATCCTTCAGTGTTTTATACCATTCCGCAGCTCTGCCCTTCAGTGATAAAGAAAATAGCTTCCTCTTAACTTGGTTCATCGAAATACCTGCACACTTGAACAACTCGCATAATTCATGTATAAAGAGCAAATGATCACCAGGATGGACAGTTCCATCTCCTAAATAGCAGTTATTCATAGCACGTTCAACAATTTTGATAGGTATTTTAAAAAGATGAGGAGCACGAGCATCATTAGAATCATCACATATGGGAGATAAAATATCATCAGAGCAAACTTTCTCCACTAAAGCTGGGGAACTAAAAATATCATGCTTAACAAAACCAGCTTCCCCAAGCTTAGACTTTTCTATGGCATTAGCAACAACGGTGTTCAAAGCATTCATACTAACAACACTATTAGCATGCAAATTAAGCTCCAAAGGTTTTTCAATTTTCTCTTCAAGCACTCCATATCCTAACGTAGGAAAAATACTAAAGAACTCTTTGTTTTCCATTAAGCCTAACTAGTGAAAATAAAAACAAGAAACAAAAAGATATAATTGCAGAATCTAAAGGAATAACTTTGAGCACTCACACAGGAGGATGCGAGTACCTTTTACCTTACCTCCCCAGCAACGGCGCCAGAAAAGAGCTTGATGTCTACGCACGCTTCTGTTCTTGTAGACAGTGTTGGGCCTCTAAGTGCAGAGGTTTGTAGAGCAGCTGCAAGTTTCCCTTAAGTGGATCACCCAAGGTTTATCAAACTCAGGGAGGAGGAGGTCAAAGCTATCCCTCTCAAACAACCCTGCAATTACGATACAGAAAGTCTCTTGTGTCCCCAACACACCCAATACACTTGTCAGATGTATAGGTGCACTAGTTCGGCGAAGAGATAGTGAAATACAAGTAGTAGTGATGATTATAAGTAGTAAATGTAATCTGAAATAAATATCGCTGCAAGCAAACATGTAACAAAACTGAAAGGAAACGGTGTGCAATGCTTGGAAACAAGGCCTAGGGATCATACTTTCACTAGTGGACACACTCCCAACAAATATAACATAATTGAACCAATAGATACTAACATCAATATGCCACTCAAAACAATTCTCCAATGGATAACAAACACTAATCATGCGTAGGGCTACGAAGCACTCCTCAAAGTCTGTATTTCCCCAAACTAGATTGTCCCACACTATCACCATGAACGCACTAGATGGTTCCAACAAACACCAACAATTCATAGAGACATTAACCAAAAAGATACACATGATGCACACACTGTCACCGTCACACCATGATACAAGGTATCTCCGGAGTTTATAAATATAAAGCATGGGAGTAGCATAATATCTGAATAATAACATCTACCAATTCAACTAGATACAAAGCTCACGATCACACAAAGATCACATCATGGGAGAGAGGTGAACCACATAGCTACCGGTGGAGCCCTCAGCCCCGGGGGAGAACTACTCCCTCCTCATCATAGGAGACAACAACGGTGATGGAGATGGCGGTGAGGTCGATGGAGACGGCGGAGACGGCGATAGAGACCAATGGAGACGGCTCCGGGGGCACTTCCCCGTCCTAGCAGGGTGCCGGAATAGAGACTTCTGTCCCCCGAAATTTGTCTTCGACGGCGGCGGCGCTGCGGAACTATTCTGGGAAAAACACCGATTGTTTTAGGGTTTTCCGTCGGGAGGCTTCTTATAGGCGAAGGGGCGTCGTCAGGAGTGGACCAGGGGTTCCTCACCACAGGTGGGCGCGGCCAAGGCCTGGGCCGCGCCCCCTCATGGTGTGGCTAGCCTCTGGCCCCTCTCCGGCTCCCGTTTGGTCCTCGTCCTTTGTTCGGGAAAATAGGAGTTTCTGAACTTGTTTCGTCCAATTCTGAGAATATTTCCTGTGTAGCTTTTCTGAAACACAAAAATAGCAGAAAACAGGGAACTGGCACTGTGGCATCTTGTCAATAGGTTAGTTCCGGAAATCGCATAAAAACGCCACGAAGTGTAATGAAACACAAGGCACATGGTGTAAAAACAAGCATGGAGCATCAAAAAATATAGATACGTTTGAGACGTATCACTGGCTTGGCCCCACCCCAACCCTAGCCGCCGCCCTACCTCTCCCCTTGCCTCAGCCCTTGGTGTGCCTTGGTGGAGGGGTTAGGGCACCCCCCCCACTATATAAAGGGGGCCCTAGGAGGAGAGGGATGCATCACACAATCCCATGAGCCTCTTGACCTCTCCTCTCCTCCTTGGCGCGCCACCCCCTCCACCTCTCTCTCTTCTCCCTCTCTTGTGGCCTCCCGAAGGGATGCGTAGGAGCGAGACGACACCACTGCTGCACACCGTCGTGCTGCGGAGTTTCCGGATCCTATCTAAATTGGGGATTTTGGGGGTCATTGTGATCACCGTATGTGTGTGAGTACGCGGAGGTGCTATAGTTGTGGCCCCAGAGTCGTTGCACCAAGATCTTCAACAACCTTGAGGTCGGCTATGTCGGCTTCATCAGCATCGCTTGTGCGGAAGCGTTAATCCCGCGTTCGGTCTTCAAGGGTATGTCGCCGAACACCAGTTTACAATTACAACATTATGAATAGATAGATCTTTGGGCAATTCGGGGTTGCATAGGAAATACAAAATTTGTTATTTGCATCAAACCGCAACAGTGGTATCAGAGCCTAATCTATGCGTAGTATGCTTGTACGGTTAGAACACATTGTGATAATGTGGACATTGATCTTATTATCATTACCCTCTTTCGTGCATTCGCTTATATCTGTGGCATAGTTGGATTGAAGCGGCCCGAGACCAAATTTACGCGTTAACTCATGAGACTGGTTCCACAACTGACATATGGGTTGCACCGTATCCGTGGCTGGTCGGGTGTCTTGTTTCTCCAACTATAGTGGATATGGTGTCTGCAACGGATGGCCCTTAGCGGGGACTCAAAGCAACAATATGTTAATCAACATTGTGATTTCATATTCGTAGGTAAGAAATGGTTCTTGTGCGAAAGCCCTAGAAGCCACGTAAAACACGCAAAAGATAAAGTAGAATTGTCTAACTTTGTTTTGTAGTGGGGCTTATGATGTGATATGGTCAATACGATAAGTTATGTGATACTAACTGCAGCTTCACGACGGTGGCACCGTGGACTTGGCGCCATACCGGTGAAAGGATGGAGGTCATGACGGAACTGTAACATCCCAGGACGTGAGGCTAGAAATAAATAGGAAACCGAAGTGTGCATTGCATTCATGCATAGAAAATCTAGGGAATTTTCACGCTTTTAAATAAAACTTGTCAAAGTGATTGAAGTTTCTCTTGAGTTGATGGAATTGAAGTAGCTCATCAATTGAAGTGCGAAAACTTCAACATGACCTTCGTTAACAACATTGTTTTGGGTAGAGATAATTATAATAACTGAAAGAGATGAATGTGAGGTAGAATTAATATGTTAACACATCACTTTAGAACCTTATATCCAATCCTACCATGAGTATCATGGTCGTTCATAAACCTAAATCATTGAAGCCATGCTTAGCATAAAGGAATAACACACATGTCTTACCCTTGACTCTGGATCTATCTATATAAATCTATTTATCTCCAAAACAAGAGGAGAGATAGTCCATATCAAATCCAGTATCATTCTCATCTCTTAAGATGATACTTTAGGATCTAATCCTCAAACTCAGAAGTAGGGGAGACTACCCTAGTACCAAGTTGATTAGAGGAGATATCTCAATTATAGGTGAGGTGTATACCTCAAGGAGATATTACTAATGATGATAACCATTGTGTAGTATCTTGGAGTTGAGAAGTGATATGGTGTTCTCTTAGCTAAATGGTATTCTAAGAGAATTGATGGTACATGTAAATCATGGAATTTGATTAGCCAAATGGAAACCAAGCCATAGGATCAAAGGATTATAATGATCATCTTGATATCACATTGAGTGTGGACTACCTGATTAACCAAGTAGAAACCTAAGCTATAGGATCAATGGATCAAAATGATCATTATCATGTCACATGGAAGTGGGAGAGTGACATATGGGAAGTCAATACATCAAAGATAACCAAGTTATGATACAAAGGAGGTTGATACAAGAAGAGTAATACTCATGTGGTGGGAGATAGATCCTATATGGACACCACAATTGTGAAGATTATATTCTTAATCTCTGAAGGTAGATACAATCAAGTATTGATGCCTAGAGACAATGAGAAAAATTAAGAGAAGAAGCAACCACGTGGTAGAATGTGGATTATTAGTAGTATAGTATCCTAGCCCTAGAAGTCAACCTCTAGGGTAATGCATTGCTTGGATTAAATAGATCTCAAGGAAGAGTATTGATGATGATCTTGATCATAAAAAAACCTTGAGAGGGAGTAAGAAGGATGTTTAATTAAGCACTCAAAGGAGTGAGTTGAATAACCCTAGGAATAGTAATGATATAAAGGTTGTCTCTAATAAGATTATGTAAGAGCTTTAGTGTCAAGCTCAGAACATGGATTTAGGATGAGAAGTTGATGAAGGAAATAAGTAAATCCATTATGGGAGTTGATGAAGGAAACAAAAGAGATTCTTTATAGCAGTTGATGAAGGAAATAAGGTGGTAATGTCAAGCACATGATTATACTGGGCGGCGGCAGCACACTGGCGTTGTCTTCCTCCTTGGAGGCGTCGCTTTGGGACATCGTGGGCGGTGGGCGAGCTCGGCGGTGGAACCTCCTTTGGTGGTGACCCCATCTGGCAGTTGATGTCCTTCTTGTGTGCCGTGTGGTCGGCGGTGGCAGGGTCGTGAGTTGCGGCTTGGCGAGGCGGTAGTGCTCTCTGATTTCCTCTTGGCAACCTGTTTGTAATGGCCATGTGTGCTCAGGGCGAGCTCCTCCACCTCCTGACGGGTTCGGCGCCCTTCGAACCAGGGCGGGAAGGCAGGGGCCTTCTTCGGTGGTGGAGCCATTGGCAATGCGATAGGGTCTGTCCTGCAAGGATCGACGACGACGTGCTTCCTCCGGTGGCGTTCTCCTTCTCTCTGCTTTGTCTCCAGGCGGCGTCTGATGTTGGATAAGAGCTTCGATTCTCAAGCGGCGTTTCTTTTCTAGATTTCTAGGCTTGTTGTTTTGGATGCTTGTAAGCTGTTTTTTTAGCACTTTATAAACTCAGCCGTGTGTGGCGTTATTAATTTAACGCAGGGCTTCGGCCTTCTATTTAAAAAAAACTAACTAACTTTGGTGAAAACTCCTCTGCTGCTATCTTCACTTGGTTCAGTGGTTCTAGTATTATTCCTTTGACGTTTTGGTCATTGACTCAATTGTAGTTCACCATTGCTTTCCTCTCCAATTGCTTATACCTCAACTGCTAAGTCCAAGACAAGTTCATGTGACTTGGATATTAGATTCTAAACTAAAGGAATTGCCTCTGGTAAATCCTACATTTAATCTTTTAAAAATATTTTTGTTTTCTTGTGTTTTTCTTGCAGGTTAACTTGGATTAGAGGATCAAGAAGATTACTAGCTAGGGGTGCTAAAATGCAGCCGTACATTAGCATTACAGTCCCAACTAATTGCTATGCGACCAAGTTGCTCTGTGTCTCGTCCAGAGAGAACCGTGTCCTCAGCCGGTGTGACATTGCTGACTGCAGCGGTTACGGTGGATCAGCCGGTGGACACGTCGGACGTGCCCTCGACTGGAGGCATCTTCTCGGCGTACGTCCTTGGCGACGCGCACGGCGCGGAAGGGATCATCCCCGAAGGTGCCTGTCCTCATTGGTGAAAACGGCGACGGCGTTGAGCCAGAGGACGAGGACGATCAGCCCCATGTTTATGGCTGCCGCTGTTGCCGCGTCGTGGGCTCGTGGCGCTAACGGGAGGCTTCGACACCGCCGACGTGCCGCGCGCCCACGAGTCCGATACGGCTGCCGCTGTTGCCACGCTAACGGGAGGCAGAGTGCGCCTACGAGTCCGCCCGCGTGCGCGCTAAAAGCCGGCTTCGACACCGCCGACGTGCCGCGGAGCAGGTGTGCTACGCCAACAAGTGACCGCGCTCGGCGTCCGAGCGCGCACGCTTCCTCCTCCGACGGAGCCTGCACATGGTTGGCGTACCGCACCATCATGGACTCATGGTACCCAATGCCAATGGAGAATGGTGGTTTCTTGCCGGCCACGACGGTGGTGGAAGACTCCTACCTCGTCTCGGATTCAACCTTCCATCGACTTGTATTACTACCAAATCCAACGCCTTGGATCACGCGTTTTAATCACAGTATCGGATTCGGGCCATCACAGCTTGGTTCCTACGCTTCCAGCATTACCGACACAGCTTGGTGACCTTCCCGCCCAGTGGCTTGGCCTCGATCGATAAATAGCCCTAGCGCTACCGCCCCAAGCGTCCGCACGATCCATCCACTCGTCCTCTGCTTCGTGTTCCCATCGCAGAGCAAATCCATCGCCATGCCTGCTCTCATGTCTAAGCGCCCGTCCGCCGCCCTGCGCGAGATCCACCGCGAGCTCGATCGCCGCAGGAAGTTCGCCGCCGTGGCAAAGGGACGAATCGTGAAGAGATCATCTACGCCACCGCCGATCACCAACGCAGCAGCAGAGACAGTCATCCGAAAGACGTCGCCATCGTCGATCCCGCGCAAGCCAGCCGCAGCGGCCATCGAGCGAGCCGGGGCAGCCATGAAGAAGCCGTCCCTGCCGACGCCGCGCGCGTCCGCCATGAAGGTCGCCCTCCAGAAGTCGCCCACGCCGGTCCCGCACGAGCGAGCCGGAACGGCCATGAAGAACAAGCCTGCCGAAGCGACGACGAAGAAGTCCTCCGCTCCGATCTCGCGAGCAACGCCAGCACTTGTCACGTCGCCGGCCGACTTCGAGCCCATCAAGGAAGGAGCAGCGGTGTGCGTGCGGACGCCGATGGGGACGACGCCCTCGGGCCTGCGCCTCTTTATCTGGCTCAGCGCCGTCGTCGTCTCCGATGCAGAGGACGGCTACTTCGAGGTCATGTACAAGGGCAACTTTCCACGCGACGACCCCTCCCGTACCGTGCGCGTCCCCAAGGATCAGGCGAAGAAGATGCCGTCGTCGTCATCGCGCCGGTGATCAGAACCGCCAACTCGCAGAAGCCGAAAGTCCCCGCTGGTACTGGAGTAGACCGAGAAGGAGAAGCGAGCGGAGCCACTCCAAGGTCCAAGGTCGTCTTGCCGCGTCGCAGGCTCCCAGCTCCTTGCAATTAGGATTTAGAGATATATGCTTTCTTGCAAGTTTTTTGGTTACAGAAGGCATAGAGATGTAACTAGGATCTAATTCTATGTACATGTGGTTCTTGGCATCAGACGATTGTACAATCTGTGTATTTATCATGGAATTAGAATACATGATTCTCTTAATACAATTAACCAAAGCTCCTATTAGAGCATAATTGTTGGCTAATAAGCTCCATTTCTGAACTTCTGATTCGTAACAACATCGCAATATCACATCATCTGTTGCTTCGGATAAAGCAAAACAATGCCGACAGTTTCAGTGTGTGCGATGCTCTTGATCGGCGTTTCTCGGTTAGTTTGTCTCGGAACCTGCGGCTGAAAACTGACCGCAAAATGGAGGAATCCTCACCGTTGCTACATGCAACTGCATTCTGCAGGGCAGTGCTGCAACTGCTCAACCGAGATGGAGTTGCAGTAGATTTATGCACTAGCGAGTCCCTTTTTAGCCGTAGTCTTCATCAGAATTTTAGAACACACAACTGATCGACTTCAAAGAGGGATGTGCATAAGCGGCGTCCTGTCTTAAAAGCTTGTCTGTGAAAGTGCATGGTAGTGGTTCAGATCTACAGCATTGCCCTCCCCTCAGAAATCGAAACTTTCCTGTAGTATCTCTCTGCACTCCAGTAGTAACAATTCTTTCGAGCCAAGTGTAGGCATGGAGCATCAATGGTTTGCTGTTTTGAGGCCTCTCCTCCAGCATTGTATGAGAACTGTTGCAATTCACTGAATGCAACACTGCCAATGTACATGCCCAAACACTCAAACAGATGCTCTATTTTTTCCATGTTTACTGCAGAAACTAAACTGTTCATAGTGAATCAAAAGGCCCTAATCCGACTCTCTCGAGCTGAATAAGCGACACTCTTTAATGAGCTGAATGTATCAACAGAATGGCAGCGTATGCATTGGGATCAGTAACGAGCCCTTGCGTCCTAGAATCTAAATTGCAGTCTTTTCCCGGAATAGAGGAATCTCCACGGCGACAGGAAGCTGAAACCTTGTAACCGAGGGGCCCTGATCGGCAACGTGAGACATCGTTGTCGCCCAGTGTCCAATGAAAACCATGCCCTTTTTCTGTCTGCCATGATCGTTTACTGCCCTGTTGGAGATGCATGGGTTTCTGATCAGAAACTTGCCAACATGGGTCACCTGCCTTGTTGGAGCAAGTAGCAGTGCCCTTTGTGTTGGCCTGATAAGATTGTTCCTAAGCTCTCCCGTACGTCCTTTCCTCGCCCACGACCACGAGGGTTTCGTGATTTTCCGTTCTGGGCTACTGCGTAGTTCGAGTTTCATGGGGGGATCGGGAGCCGGCTGCACTTCATTGATTGCAGTGCAAACACTGCTCCCGAGCACATGTTGCCGTGATTCAGAGATCGATAAAACCTTGGAGTAGCCATCAGATTGACATATCGTCTGTCAGTCCTTCCTTCGTCGGAGCACCCTGCACCCACCCATATACATCCTGCTCGTCGCCGTCGTCATGGCGTCGGCGTCTCTCGGCCTCCCGGAGCGGCTCGGCTACGTGCAGTGCAAGTTCTGCACCACCATCTTGCTGGTACGCACACATGCCACTTGGCTATCGTCTTCGCGTGACAAGTTGCAGGCACTCACGTCAACGCACGCTGCCGCCATTTGTGTGCGTGCAGGTGAGCGTGCCGTGCAGCAGCCTGCTCAAGATGGTGGCCGTGCAGTGCGGCCGCTGCGCCGGTCTCCTCTCCGTCAGCGTCCCTTCTCCACCGCCGCCGCCGTCCGTCGAGCTGCATCTGCAGGTTAGTGGCCCTTCAATTGGTTCTTAATTTTCAGCTTCAACCGTACGTATATCAATCAAAGTAGTGGTGGATGGAACAGGAGCTAGGCGTTGATCCGCCGCCGAGGGAGTGGTCGGACGAGAGCAGCGGAGACAATGACGACGACGGGGAGGGTGACGTTGCGGAGAACAACCCCGCCGCCGTGAACAAACGTACGTAGATGACGACGGACAGTACACCGCGGTTGATTTTCATGTACACCGGCAGACGGATCGTGAACTAACTAGCATATGCTTCGGAACATCTTTTGCAGCGCCAGTGAGGAAGCAGCGGACGCCCTCGGCCTACAACTGTTTCATCAAGTAAGAAACACACCATTTTTCGTAGGCAGTGATAGTATCTGCTGCGATTTTCAGATTTGAGAAGCAACCACAGTTTCAAACATCCATTGTGTTGTTAGGGAAGAGATAAAGAGGATCAAAGCCGTGGAGCCCAAGATGACCCACAAGGAAGCGTTCAGCACCGCTGCTAAAAACGTAAGCACCCATGTCTCCTATAAATCAGCATTACTGTCCATTTGCATCCTAATCCAAAGCTTCTGTCTATGAGTTGGGAGTTCTAATCGGTAGCTGTAATGCAGTGGGCTCATTTACCCAGAATTCAGCACAACGGAGACTGAGGATCTGCTGCTGGTGACACGTGCAAACTGCATATAAGAATTGAAAAGAACATCAATGTACGCACTTGCAAGTGTTCAGGAAGCATCCAAGTTGTAGCTTCACAGACAAATTGTACTCTATCCATGCAAGCACGTGGTGCCTGAATCCTCTTTCATGTGATATATGCATTGTGGTTTGCCTCAGTTCCGCAAATAGCAAACTCTAATTCAATTCCAGTCTTTGTGGCATTGAATGTGTGACAGAACGAACTAGGAGATAACAAATAAAGATTCCAGTATAGGAACACACCTGTTCAACATCAAAGAAAGTTATATGCAATTAAGCTAGTTTCATGAAACTTCAGCCAGCGAACACTGGTACAACAGATAATATAGCTCCTTTAGCAGTTTGAGATCATACATGATTCTCCTGTTCAGCTTCAGCATCAGTACAAAAATAGAAACATCAGCAGGAAAAGTTGCCATTCAGATTACACAAAGATCTAAATCTTTCTATTTGTGATACAAGCTTGTGGTTTGAAGCATCACTCTCTTGATGCTGGCATAAGTCTGAGCCTTTCCTCAGGAGAAACTTTCACCGGATCCTCCGCTAAAAGGGCCTGCAGGTCGCTCCCATTTGCCAGGCTGTTGAACTCCACTGATTTGGAGGGCATGGCAGGATAACGCCGCTGGGAAAATGTCATAAGCCTCTTTATCGACTGAAGGTACTTGCGAGTGGTCTCATCGTTCATGATATGAGCCACACTATTCGTGTGAATCTTCTCTCGAGCAGAACGCTCGTGGATACCAACCATAGTGACTCCAATAGGCCATGGCGCGTTGCCAATGGCCAGCTTGATGTATTGGTCCATTGCTTGCAAATAATCACGCTTCACGCAACAGTCAACAATAAACAGCAATGCTTTCCGGATGTCATCAGGAAGAACCTAGGCACAAATCAAAGCAATAATTGATGTCAGAAATACCAAGCAGTCTACGGTCAGGAAAGCTGGGCTTCACATGCGAGCATCACAATTCAGCAAGAGCAGGTGGGTATAATGAGAAAGCGAATACATGAAGACACAATAGATAGTTAAGATAAAGCAGAATCCATAAACAGGAACCAGAATTATGTGCACAATCCAACTGAACCGCGATACTATATCTGGGCAATTTAAGTAGCTACCTAACAATGAATTGGGGATCACAGAATCAGAATCTACACTAGTAGAGAACATGCACAAATTAATGAAATAACCGATGCTTTATATCTGCAAAACATTATTTGTTTAGAACCAGGCCTTGAAATTTTGATCAATAGTGAAAAAACGAACCACCAGGGGCTCCAAGGATTTCCAATAAACTCTGTTCCATCATTTTTACAAGAGCAACAAATAGTATGGATGCATATTGATTATGTGTATGTATGCGTGTGTGCAACCGTACAGGTCATCCTTACAGTGCATAATGGCTACACTTTCTAAAGGAAACACACGAGAATGATATTAAACTTGTAATTACCACACTACGCAAGAAGTTACAGTCATAACACTACTCAGAGTGCATAATCCTCAGAGTGATGTTTATTTTCCATCTCCATGAATCAATTACTTTATTATAAACGTACAGAAAACACGAAACAATTTGCATAACTTCATATATATATGGTGCAAAAGTAACAACATGACCATGTGATCCTTGGCGGAATGAACAGATATGAAGAAGCAGTGCAAAATCACTGAAGTTTAGCATCACACCAAATAAGAAGCAGCATGTCTACCATGTGCCATGGATATGACCAATGTTTGATACAGTACTTACATTACTATTTGTATCTGAAGAAGAATTATACCACATTAACTTTCTAAGTTGGTCTAAGATACACAGATATAGAGTAACATCTAGCGCTACTCTATCTAAACTTCATTGGATCTCAAGCAAATGCTCTTTACATAATCATAACATCTTACTGAGTTCGAATGAACTCAAACGGTCTCTGAAAATTAAGTGCAGGCAGGTTACAGCATAAACACTGGTTGGCTACTTATATCTTACATTCAACGAATGAGCAGATGAAGGAAACTTTTCCTTTATATGTTCATGGCAATGTTCCTCAGTAAACTATTATTTTCCTGTATATGCACAAAACTATGGCACTGAACGTCACTTTGACCAGTTCTCCTTTCCAAAATACTCTACAACTTCTTGCGACTAACTTGTTCTTTAAGAACCACTAAAATAAATAAGAATGATTCGACCAAAAGATTACTGAGAAATCGCATTGGACGCCCAGTTTAGCTATCTCCTATTTCTAATCCAACTCTAAGTCCTATATTAGAACTGATCGCCTTAAGAAGGATTCTGAATTTTGCAGATAAATCATGCCGTCACAAGCATCATTCCAAATCCTAATTTATCCCACTGTTTCTGTTAGCTTCCTTTCATGCACAATGATTTTAATCTGAAATACAGTGAAAATAGTATTACACATCTAAGCAACTGGTTGATAGAAAACTGTAAGATTCTCACCTTCTTCCTGCAGAACTCGAACAGGGGACTGAGATACCGTGCACACTGCTTGAGCGTTGCAAACATTGACTTCCCCTTTGCCGTCCGCTTCTCCAGCTCTGTCATATCATCTAGCTCCTGCTTCCACTCATTGAGTAGCCTCTTGAAGAAGACCAAGATCTTATCTTCATCACAAAGCTCCTCAAACTTGGTCTTCATTCGCTGGGAGTCCTTGTCTGCATCAGCATCATCCCCACTCCTCCGGGCATCCCCCTCCCCATCATCCACGTCGTCTCCCAAGGCGCCACCCTCGCCACCATCACCGGCACCAACACGCTTGCTCTTCCCCTTGCCATAGGCATCCCGTCCAGCCTTCTGCCGCATGCGTAGCTCAATCATGTCTCGGAGGAAATCGTTGGTCTGCCCCTCGGTCATCTCAAGGTCGTCAATGTCATCGATCACTCCGGACTTGAGCACGAGCTTGAGGCGATCGAGGCGGTCCGCATCATCCTCCCCAAATATTGTGACTGGCTCGCGAAGCACCCGGAGGCGCCGCATGACCTCGTTCCGAGGGAGGACGAGCTCATCGATGCGGCGCTCCTCGGAGTGGAGGGTATCCTCCGGCGCGGCCTTCTTCCCCGCGAGGCCAGGTGGGACAGAGGCCGCGGCGGCGGACGACGAACTAGGGTTAGGGTTCGCACCCCCGCCCTGGGCGAGATCGGCGTTGGAGTTGGTAGGGTCGGAGGCGGCAGAGGAGTCAGGGGTAGGCACGGACGGAGGCTTGACGGGGATCTGGCGGCGCTTCTGGAGCTGCTTCTCCTCCAGCTCCGACCGCCGGACGAAGTTCTTGCCGCCGAAGTCTGCTGTCGCCGCCTTCCGCTTCTTCTCCAGCTCCCGCTTCAGGAGATCCATGTCGCCGGCGATGCGGCGGGAGACTTCTCGGTACTTCCCGGAGACGGAGGTGGAAGTGGAGGTGGAGGAGGGGAGGCGGTGCCGGTGTGGCTTTCTGACGGCGGCCACGGCTCCGTCCCAGCCTAGGTTGGGCAGATATTCTGTTTTTAGCCTTGGACTTGTGCGAAATCACAATTTGACTTAACTACTGTTATCTTCCAAAATTCTAATAAGGAAATATTCGATTCAAAAGACATATTTTAGTTTGATTTGTAATATTGAGCTCTACAGGCATTTTTAATGCTTCCTTTGCATGGTAATTGATTTTTTGCATCATGTTGCCGGTAGGGTCAAGATATTTGCCCGGAAAGATGCTAGGTTATAGTGATGATATTTTCAGTGCATTTGGTAGGATAACACATTCAACTATGGGTGGCATGGTGAATTTTACATACTTTTCATGGTTTACATCCATCAACTTTGGGAACATTAAATTTGTAGTGTGAACTCTTCCACCATTTTTTGAAAAGAAAACCTTCAAGAGCATTTGACTAGATTCATAATGATCAAAGAATAGGAAGATAATAGTGACGGTGCTCAAGAATAGTTATGGTACAATAGAACTAAAGAAAGATCAAGAGAAGAAATGATTCTCAATCAGGTTTCGAAATGTTGCACCACATATTGAATGTTGCGCCAATTACACTTGACGATGTCGAGCTCCCTAGTGTCCACGGGGTAGTGTTTGGTGCTCAATTCGAGCCGCAAGACCCACTGAACAAAGAGTTTGGCGCTGCACAGAAGAAATGAATTGGGAGAATTGGATACAAGAGAGGAGAACTAAGGTCAAGGCCTAGTTTGGCATCAAAGTTTTTCTAAAATCAAATTATTCTAAAAATGTAGTATTTATGTATCTAGGCAACAAATACTTCAGTCTTAAAGAATACTTTATTTTTGGAAAAAAGAGGAGAGGACTTAAGTTTCCAATAAGGCAAAAAAAATGTAGTTTTGGAGGATACTTCAGTTTTTGAAACCAAAGTATTTAATAGATCCAAACATCTTAAAGTATTTTACACTTTAGTATTTTTAGATCTAGAATACTTGATTGATGACAAATCGGAGCCTAAAATTTCAGAGAGATGTGGGGAATTAGAGATTTCACACCCAAATTAAGCTAGCCGAGTTTTCAAGTGTAAAATTATCTCTAACATAAAAGGTTCGTGACAAAACGGTCACTTGCCACTCCACTTGGGACAAACCATCGGGTGTTCCGGTCTTGTGGCCATTTCCCCCTTTCCCAATCGCGTCGTGGTGCCGTCCGGTCATGTCTTCCGGGGCGCCGCCGCCGCCTTCTCCGCCGTACCGCCCGTACCGGCAGGTCCGCGCGGCGACCCCGCACGCCCGGGCCATCTCCTGCGTGCGCTTCTCCCCCTGCGGCCGCCTCCTGGCCACGGCCTCCCTGGACGGCACGGTCGCGCTCCTCTCCCCCTCCTCGCTCGCCGTCATCGCCGTCCTGCGCGGCCACACCCACGGCGTCTCCGACCTCTCCTGGTCCACGGACTCCTTCTACCTCTGCTCCGCCTCCGACGACCGCACCCTCCGCATCTGGGACATCCGCTCCGTCCTCTCCGGCCCCAAGCCCGCCGACCCGGCCGTCGATCGCTGCATCCGCGTGCTCAAGGGCCACACCAACTTCGTCTTCAGCGCCAACTTCAACCCGCAGACCAGCTCCCAGGTCGCCTCCGGCGGGTTCGACTGCACCGTGCGCATCTGGGACGTCAAGACCGGCCGCTGCACCCGCGCCATCGACGCCCACTCCGACCCCGTCACCTCCGTGCACTTCATCCGGGACGGCTCCATCATCGTCTCGGGGAGCCACGATGGGAGCTGCAAGATTTGGGATGCGGGGACTGGGGCCTGTCTCAAGACTGTCATCGATGACAAGAAGCCGTCGGTCTCCTGCTCAATGTTCTCACCAAACGGCAAGTTCATCCTCGTCGCCACGCTCGATGACTCACTGGTATGTCCGATTGACTACCAATTAGCCATCATCTTATTCTGAATGTAGTGCGAACGAAGCTCGTGTATACATATGCCCCTCTTAGCATTAAGTGCAAACCACTCTCAGTTCACAGAGGATGAAAAAGATCCTGTTTGTTGGATGCTTTAAAAACCAAACTATATTAGCCTCACTGTTATTTTAAGGTCACTTCGATGTAGTTTTATCTTGGCACACTGATTGCAGACTCTAGCTAGTTTCTAGCCAGTTTTATGTTGCAAATTACTTTGACTTGACAGTGAACGAAAATGCTCCCCAGTTCTTATAATGCAAATGGACTACCCACATGTTGTTGTGGCATAGCACAAGGTTATATAGTGTTTGAAGTTGTGTGTTTTTTATGGACTAACAGGGATTTTCTCCCCGGTTCCATTTCAAGAAGCGAAACCATACAGAGTTCCAGGAAGCTACAAGTTCTATTACAAAAATGAAAAGGAGTCTGGTCCAAACTGTCCACAACATGAACAGTTTTCAAAACAACTATTGAATGAGGTTGTGCGTTTGAATTTCCCTTCTAAACCAATATGAACATCTTTCAGAATGCATCACGTGATTTGGAATTCAAATGGGAAATATAGTGCACTTGACAGTGGATAAAATTACAAAACCCTGTCTGATTATTCTGATATGTCCACGGGCGCATTAGCTACAAGAATCAAGCTGTTGTCTGCGCTCTGCAGTATTTTAACTGTGGGTTGCACTTAAAACACAATCATCGGAGCCAAAGCCAGAAGAAGTAAAGCCTAATTTCCGGACACCTAGTTGGATTCAGTTGGCTCCATCGAAGTGCCCATTGAGCCGTATCACTTACTCAATTCGAACTTTGGCTTCAGATTTCTGAAGTTTAAATGAAACAACAATGTCCATTGCATTATTATGGGGCATCATGTAAAGCCCATGTTTCAACTTACATGTCTGAATGGAATTGAGGTCTTTATATGTTTCAACAAGTTGCATTCTACGTGAGTATACTTGTTATTGAGTATACTCTTTATAAGTATACTACCAACTCCCCCCTTATTCTTGTTATGTTTGTAATCATCCTGTTATGTTCAGCAACTTCTCAGTCATCTTTGTCATGCCACAAGTTCTCAGTTATGTTTGTAATCTTAAATCTTCATATTTTAGCTGTTACAAATAGCAATGGACATGTGAAATGTTTAATTTGATACAGCCTTATCCCCATCTCCTACAATGTGTGAACCTTACCCCATCTCCACATTTTAATTTCCAAGCTTTGCTGTCTCTGCCACATGATCTAGTGCTCTTCTATCTATCTTCTTGTCCAACTTCTTTGCAAACTGCCTGTTGGCACTTTCTCCACCCGTTGCAACAGTTCCAAGTTTAAAGTGTTTCACGTCATTACATATAATTTTTATAAATGTTTCATACTGCAAGTCCTGGGTTCCAACTGGCACACCCTGATGTTTCAGAATGTTAACTTAATACTCTTAAGTGGTGTTCTCATCACTCTGGCTAGTACGTTTTGCCACTGAAGCTTGCCAATTTTCTATGACCGTCTCTTAAGTCTCAGGATGCACCACTACTTCCAACTAAATATTGTTGCTAATAGCTTCTCAAGACTATTAATTACATTTCTTCTTTGAATTGCAGAATATGCTATGCAATCATCCTTGCTTACTAGTTACTACTAAACGTTGTTGCACCTAGCTTTTCAAACGCTTACGAGAAATGTGCTTGCTAATTGTCGCATGCCTTGCAGAAACTATGCAATTATGCTACTGGCAAGTTCTTGAAGGTATATAGTGGACATGCGAACAAAGTATACTGCATCCAGTCTGCGTTTTCTGTCACGAATGGGAAGTACATTGTTAGTGGGTCAGAAGATAACTGTGTATACATATGGGACCTACAAGGGAAAAACATTCTTCAGAAAATGGAAGGCCATACTGATGCAGTCATCTCAGTATCCTGTCACCCGACAGAGAACAAAATTGCTTCGGGCAGCCTTGACAATGATAAGACTGTGAGACTATGGGTTCAAGATGGTTGATGAACAAATTGCTTCTGGCAGCCTTGATAAGACTGAGACTATTGGTTCAAGATGGTTAATGAAGATGCAGAGGAGAGAAAGCCTGTATGTACTTTATGGTACAACCTATGAAGCAATTTTATCTAAAAAAAACAGCTTGCTGTCTTCCATGGACCTCTCCTGGATGTTTCTCAACCTGGAGGTAAAAAGACATTAACTTAGGCTTGCACCGCTTTGTTTTCATATGAGTTCCTCTTTGAGGTTCCGAGTCTCCACAGATGAGTTGATCTCCTAATGTTCAGATGTGTTATTTGGTGCCAAACTGCCAATGAGTGTTGTAAAGTACGCCCTCCGACCATTATTACCTATCGCTAATGTGTATGTATCTAGACACATTTTAGTGTCTAGATTCATCTATATTAAAGACAAATAATAGTGGTCGGAGGGAGTACAAGAATTGGACCTCTTCGTTAATAAATTGTGTTTATTGACCTGTTAAGATAGATAAACATATATGATATATCAGTATCAGTAGTGTGACTGTACGTCATGTTTAAATGAATACTAAATCTGCAGAACTAGGACATTTAGTCGTAGGACACATTATGACTCACTGAAGCCTGGGATGTTTGGTGATAGACAATGCTGTCCAATAACTATGAACTGAGCGTGTTGATTGAACTTTTTCTTGAGATGGAGGCTTTGCCTCATTCGATTAATTAAGGAGTTTGACAAGATACAAGAAAATAAAAAGATTACAAAACGGATTACTCTCCTGACATTAATTAACTCTTTGCACCTGTGATCCCATAGTTTTGCCTCCTTTTATCTCCTCAATAATTGCCATAGTCGCCCCATAATTCACTCAAACTCTTTGCATCTGTGATTACCCATAGTTTTGCCTCCTTTTATCTCCTCAATAATCGCCATAGTCGGCGCATGATCAAACTTTGATAAACTCAATGTGGGACGGCCATATAGATCAAACATGTCTTCACTTCACACATGGATCGTAAACAAAATCTGTCATAGCGAGATAGTATCAAACAACATCATTCTTGGCTATCCATATCACACTGATGTGCAACCAGTTGTTGGCGACGTCGCATCATCACCCGTTGACTGCAATGTCGCTGCTCCACAATGATCTTTGAACCGCAGACGTAGCGGGATACATATTCAACGACACTGCATGACTGGGCATCGTCGTCGCCAATACCGCCTCGGATGCGTCTATATGGGAGACGGTAAGCCTTGATTATTGGCCGGCCATCGAGGTAGTTGCTGTTACAGCTCAACCAGTAGCGACCACTGTCGACATCTTTGCACAAGTAGACTGTGTCAGCACGTACGTAAGGGGATAGCAGAGCGGGCAACAAAATGGCGTGCGGCTGCTCATGGTAGCCATCGCCGACGAACAAGGCGCGCCCACCGAGCTCTTCCATGGGTAGGGTGGTTCTCGCTTCCAGATCCACCCGGCGCACCTCGAGACCTTCCCTGAAAATGCCGTGGTTGTGGATCGGATGGACGAGGATCAGCTCCCCCTCGCCATCAACCAGTCTCACAGGCCGATTCCACCGCTTTATCTCACGGTCGTCCAGCTGGGCCGCCACCACCAGCTGCGGCGTGTCTGCGGTGGTGTCCACCACCATGATCGCGTCCTGGGTGGCGCAGTAGAAGCGGCTAGCGAATGACAAGGATGCCATGACACTGACCACGTCGCCGCCGCTGTTGTAGCCGACTTGCACCCGTGTCCAATGCTGATCTCCGGGTTTGGCGATGACTAGCCAATACTGGTGGATGTGGAGGGCTACGGTGGAGTCGTCGGCGAGACCGGCGCCACGCACTTGTAGAGACTTGATTGTGTACCCGCTAACTCGGTCCTGCCTGTCCCCCCTATACGGCAGCGTGGTCGCGTTTGGGAGGCTGGTGAGCTGCCGGGTGAGCGGGTTGAGGAGGCGGACGTCGTAGGAGCGCTTGTCGCACATCACGATGAGGCCGCCGGAGGTGGACCCGAAGACGTAGTACTGGTGGCGGAGCTCAGGGAGTTCCACCAGGATGCGCTCCCCCGTCAAGATGTTCATGAATTCGCGGCGCTTCCGGATAGCGCCCAAGGTTGCGGGAGCATGATCCACCACCGCGGGTGGAACCGGTGGTCCAGGCCGCCGTGCGCGTGAGGGGACGCGGCAAATCGCCGCCACGAATGGCATACCGCGCGGAAACGGAGGTAGTCGGCGATGTCGATTGCCAGGACGCGCTCGGCGATCATGCCCGCCGGCCCGGCAATCAGGTTCGCCCAGTCCCTCCAGTCGGCCGCGGGCGATCTTGGCGGACCGGCGATGCGCGCACGCTTTTCTTGCCGGCAATACGTAGTGCTCGACGCCATCGTCGCAGGCCTTACGTGCGCCTTGGATCGGAGACTTGAGTCGAGCGTGGGTACGGCTGGTAAGGTTAACTGCGCGATGGGGGTCAAGATGAGTGGAAATCCTTTTATGAGCTAACGTTTGTGATGTCGAGTCCGACAAGAACCCAGGCCTGGAACCAGTACCGAACAAGAAGAGACGATGGCCTGTAACGAGCCCGGAGTCGTTTTCCAACTTACCTGTGATCCTCTAAAGGTTAGTGAAAAACATCACATACTGTAGTGGGTACACAGAATTATTTTACAACATGCTAGAGTACAACTTCTACCTCCATACCAAAAATATAAAATGTTTTTGGTAAGTTATTTTAGCCTACCAAAAGGTTTTATGTTTTGGAAGAGAGGAAGTAAGAAAAAAATATGATTGTCCGAGATCCTTAGTAAAAGAACATCGCTATTTTTTTACAGCAACAAGAACAAGAACATCAAACGATCGGAATTTGGTGACATGGTATAGCCGTTTTCTTAAAAAAAGCTATTTCAAAGTTTCAGTTTTCTTTTAAATAATTCACGCATGTATAAATTAACTTGATACCTTGCCATGCAAATTTTTAATCTTACACAAAAAAGATAAAATGGAAATTTTTATTTCTTAGAAATTGAATCATGATTGTGTCATTTGAACATCTTGTCATTCTCTTGTAGGCAACATACAATCATACTTTTTTTTTGAAAATTTGCACATGTTACTATCAAAGTAAATATGATTGCCCGAGATTCTCAGTAACAGAGCATCACTATTTTTTACAACAAGAACAAGAACATCAAACGATTTGAATTTGGCGGACATGGTATACCCGTTTTCTAAAAAAAAAGGCTATTTCAAAGTTCCAGATTTATTTTAAATAATTCACGCATGTATATGTTAACTTGATACTTAGTGGTGCAAATTTTCAATTTTACACAAAAAAGGAGAACATGGAAATTTGTATTTCTTAGAAACTGAATCATTATAGTGTCATTTGAACATTTTGTCATTCTCTTGTAGGCCACATACAATCGTATTTTTTTTTTGAAAATTTGCATAAATATCAAGTTAATATGTACAAGAATTTTTTTATTTTTGTTCTTTTTGAAACTTTTAAGTACCATATTCCTATTTTCTAAACAAACGGGGTGCTCCTAAACCTGGGCTCCACCGAATTTTTGACATATGAGACCACCTGCGCGACTGAAATGCTAGAAAAGACCACCTGCGAAAAATTTTATCAAAAAAGACCCCCTACGAGTGGCGGCACCCCTGGCCAGGCAACATGTGGCACGTGCCGCCTGGGCCACTGGCTATTATTGAATCCCACTGGCTATTATTGAATGCGAATATTCCGCTAGCCCTCACACCACTTCTAAATTTTCAAAAAATGTGAGATAAATCATGGTTGTTTGCGATGTTGTATCCTGCGCATCTATAAAATGGATTTACCCTAAAAAAAGAGAGGGAAGGGTTCCGTAGAGAATCGGCGGTCAAATCCGATTGCGAGTTCTAAAAAGAGAGTGAAATCCGATTGCAAAGCTGCGCCGACTCTGAGTACCTGTCGGAAGCGAACTGCTCCTGCTGCACACCATACCCTCCCAAGGCCCCATCTCACCATAGTTCCAAATCGCCATCCAGCAATCGCGAGTCCGTCCGGCATGGGGAAGCTTTGTCGTCTGGTGCGAGGACCGCGCACCGTCCGCGAGGACCGCCTCAGCGCCCTCTCCGACGACCTGATCGGCCTCATAGTGAGCAGGCTGGACACCCGCACCGCGCTCTCGACCGCCGTCCTCTCCAGGCGCTGGGCGCATATCCCCCGCGAGCTGCCGGCGCTCGACTTCAAGGTGACCGACATAATGCCGCCGAAGTACGGGCAGACCGTCGACCTCTGCGAGCGCGACTCGCCGCGTGACACGGTTTCGGACGACGGGATCCTCGACCCCCTCATGGCGCACTGGGAGGTCCGCAACACGAGGGCATTCGACGACGGCATCACTAGCTTCTTGGCAGCGGCGAACGGTGCCAGCCACGGCGACGCACGCCGGCGCGCCAAGACCCTCCGGCTCGAGTTTTTCTGCATGACCGACGGCGGCTGCGTCGATCGCCTGGTGGCCGCCGCTGTGGGCGCGTGGGGGGTGGATGACCTGGAGATCGTCGTCAGGCCGGTGTGCTCCTGCCACCATTACAACGGTGACGTACCCCCCTACTGGTTCCCCCACGACGTCCTCGACGAAGGCGGCAGGGCGCGCCTGCGCAGCCTGACGCTGGGCAACTGCACGCTCCCGCCGCTGCACACCTACGAGGCGCTCGCCACGCTCGTCTTGCAGGACGTGGCCACGCCGGTCACCGTGTACGAGAGGCTGTTCACTGACTGCAGGCGGCTCGAGGTGCTGCACCTGAGATCATGCCGGTGCACGGAGGAGCTTGACGAACATCTGGTGGTCGACGCGCCGGGTTCCGCGATCAGGGAGCTCCTCGTGGAGGATTGCGGGTTTTCAGAGATCACGCTGCGCGCCCTCCCACAGCTCGCCCGCCTGGCGTGCCTAGGCAGCAGCAGAGCCGTGATGCTCAACTTCGGCTCCCTTCCGAGCCTCACGCATGTAAACCTCACATTCTGGGAAAGTGAGCAACCGTTTGAACTCCTCCAGAACCCCCCGGCAGCCACCAGCAGCCTCGTCCTCCGCTTCACCGGCCCGAGCAGATGGGTCCTGCCGAGGCACCTGGCCACGCCGTTCCGCGGCCTAAAGAGGCTCCTCGTCGCCGACCTGCCTTCGAACTGGGACGTCTCGTGGCAGCGCATCCTCCTCTTCTTCGCGCGGTCGCTGGAGGTCCTGCACATCCATGTGGCTCCTCACTCCGACGAGGAGGAGCCAGGAAAGGAGATGTTGTGGTTGAACATACGGAAGCTGCGGCACCGGCACATGAAGGAGCTGGTCATCATTGGATTCACGTCCACACCGCGCCAGATGCTATTCCTCAAGTACGCTTTGAGCGGGTGCAGATCGTCTTTGCAACGACTTGGTCTGCTCAGGGACGGCCATGTGCGGTACAATGGACTCTGGGATTGGCAGATGGTCCGGCAGCTAGAATCTCCTCAGTGGAGCGCTGGTGATAGATTGGCGGTGACAAAACTGATCAAGTCCGCGTCCAAGCCTCTCGTTGATGTGATCTTGGGATGATGTTTGTTTTGTACAGTACTTACACATAGTAGTCAATTGTTGAGGCGTGCCTAGGGTTGATTCATGCCCAAGTAGTACGTGCGACCTATATATGTATGCCTTGGCTTATGTATGCGCCCATGTAAATTACAGATGTATATGTAAGCCAAAACGTTGCTGTTTTGTATTGGCTTCAGCCCCCATCTAGTGTTTTTGGCTAACACTACTCTGAAATACTCAGGGACCAAGACAGAAGCGTTGCTCACTTGCTCTTTGTTCTTACCGGTTCATAAACGCTTTTGTCACACAATACTCAGGAATCATGCATCTTTCTCGTATTTTAGATTGATAAATTCCTTTGTTAACCCTCTTTTCTTTAAGATAGAAATTTTCTGTGGGCTCTCGTGTTCATCCCCCCAGTCTTCCGAGCCTTCCTCTAAAGTCCCATCATTGACTCAGGTTTATGAGACCGTTAATTGCCCCAAACAAAACAAAAATCTTGAGAATCCAACTCATCAGGTTGAGTAAATTCAATCAACTCACATTGCATGCTGCGATTTGCTCAAAGGAAGAATATGTAAAGTGCAGGCTGCCATCACCAGGAAAATCCCGATTCCAAAGTTGAGGATGAACACTGCACTTGTCACACAGCGTCAGTGGTTAGAAAACACTGCACAAACCAAAAAGGATTATTTGTATTGCCTAGCCGTGTAAGAATATAATAACGCCTCCCGGACAAATCAACTAACCACTAGCTGTACACGCCAATTACATGATATAAATCACCACCAAGCCAAGGAAAAAGAATGCGGCTACAAATCTCTCTACATTTTGATTCTCGTTTAGATACTACTCCCTCTGTCCAACTCCTTCGTCTAACGATATAAAAAGTTTTGGCAAGCTGTTTAGGATTTGGTAGAGAAAGTAACGAGCTGGAAGACACAAGGCCTACTGAACCCTGTAGCATCAATTGAGGTCTTTGATATGACCGAATGGTTTCCATCTCACTTACTTATTGTGCCTCTTTGTCACGAATATGATAAAACAGAAGACAGTGAGAAAACAGTTTTCAACTAATCTTTCTCTCATCAAATCATCTTTCTCTCAGCTCATCACCCTAGTTCATGATTCTGACACATTTTGTTGGTCAGTTTTTGTTTTCCTCGGAATAGTAGCAGCTATGCGGATATGCTCAGGCAGTCGAGGAGTATGAACAAAACACTAGACGGGCCGGCGCGCTTCGCCGCGCCCGACTACAGTTCGTTAGATATTGTGTGGTAAGAATGACAGATTGATGTGTGTGTTGTCACGCTGGTAAAATGGTAATATTAAGGGCTTAATTAATTCTGAAATTTTAGAAAATTTAGTTTAAGACACTTTCAGATAGGTCAGGTGAACAAAAATTGCCAGATTACATCCGTACTAATTACCATCTTATCTTACAAGGAAGAAGTATTATATATAATGCTAGCTTAATAATTAAGTAACATAGCTCAAAATTTTGTAACAGATAAATATGTTAACACCATGGGACACAATTAAATTGGTACCTACACAATTAAGTAACACAGCTCACAATTTCTGCAATGATAGTTATCTCAGCTACGCTCAAATTCAAATGGTTTCCCAGATTACAACTAAGCCTACAAAATGCAATGTACCATCTGTTAAATGGACCAGCGTTGATGTTGACAAACGAAGCAAATACTCTAGGAAAATCTGCCTATCGTACAGGGAAACAAAATCTGAATTCTGGCACAGAGACTGAGAACCATAGCTAGCAGACACTCAAGGATGCTATAATGATGACAATGACAGTGTTGTGTAAAAGCAAAAAAATTGCAAACAACATTAAGCGACCAGAAAAGAGCACAACACCCTACATTCATGTCTTTTATATGTGCAGCCCCTAATAAGAGCTTCCACTATTCTGTTATTTCCATTAGTTTGTCAGCATTAAGCGTCTTGGCATTTTCACTCCAAAGAAACACCGTCATTGCCAAACAAAATAGCATGCTTTAATCGGCATTAGAACATCTTTAAGAAATTTACCAAAGATAGATGCACTGATGCTAATGTGCTGGTTAAGGCATGGCTATGGCTGGGTAATGTACCTACAAAATAATACTTGGAACATTACTCAAAATGGAATGCTACTGTACAAACTGTGCATAAATATATGACTGGGGACAAAAAATACCAATATTATCGCTTGACAGTTTTCCCAGAATGTGCCTCGGAAAATAAACCAAGAAGTCCAGATTGGTGTGGTTAGTAATAAATTAGCGCAAAAGGCTACGTGTGTTGGTGTACTTCATTTTTGTCATTGCAAGAAATAACCCAATATATTCAGATAAAGCCTGTAACCATCAAGTTGAGCACCCCGTAACTGCAAAAGGCTAATGAACACATGCAGCAAACTTTTAATCTACAACAACTCATATCTCTGCAGTGCAAATTATGTGTTCAAAAACTCCAAAAAAGTAAGTATTTATTAAGTATAACAGACGTACTGCCAAAAGCGAAGAAACAAAATCATTTGCTATCATTTAAAATAGATCTGCCATGTTATTACAAATTAGGAAAATGTGGTGCCAATATATCTTGGAATCTCACAAAAAGCATATGAAAAATAACTACTCTCTCTAGCCCTGCAACAAGTAATTTGGATCGGAGAGAGTAATAGAAAAATCCTCAAAACATACATAAAAATGTCAGTTAACAATTACTATAATTCACTCAAAAGCACACACTGCTAGTTGATTACCCACGAAAAATGCATGACTTATCATGTACGCAACATATACTATTCAAAGTAAAATCTGCTAACAGTAACATGTAGGCTAAATCAACACTGAGCTGACAAAGGTAAAGGTTATTGCCCACAAAAATTAATTGAAAAATTACTACACAACAAAATAGGTATCAAAGATTTAATTATCAGTTCTCGTTTGTGAGTGGAAACAAGCCAGTGAAAAGTGAAATATATTCCTGAAGGCCATAACACTTGTTCATACTATTCATGTGTATCCTCTTGCTGTGTGAACGGAAGTACACAACACATATTAGTTCTAGAATCAGTGCTAGTGCAGGCTGATTCAATAATTGTGAATAGATTTACTGCTTATGTTTTCTTTATTAGCTAAGTTTGATTTCAGGTCACTGATGCTCTACTTAGCTCTATACCGTCTTGATACTTACCTCATGCTCTGAAAAATAATTATAGCTCATAATGCATACTGTCAACTGAGAATTGTATTGCAGCCACGGTAGCAACTAACCTCATGCTTTCTAAAAAATAATTATAGCTTATTCTTCCTCAAAGAGAACATGTTACAGGATATATGGGATTCTAATTAACATTAAGAGATTACTACAAGCAATAGTATAAGTAATTAATCTAAAAGCTCAGTTTGGTTACAAATTTGTTCTAGGAAACAATTATTACTGGAACTCTGAAGAGGTTAGGCTAAAACAAACGGTATTCATGCACATCAAGATCAGTGGCACATGAAGTCCTTTGCTGGACTACCGACCAAAGGTATATGTAAGGCAACAGGAAAAGAACATTGCCCTCAGAGCTTGCAAGTACTCTAAAATGCGTGTAATTTTTCTCTTTCTTTCCAGGTGCCCGGCAGTTACTAATAGATAGATAGACGATCTAATTACTATATTCAAAGAATTTTGTTTATCTTAGATAAAAGTAAGTTTTTATACTTGAAGCTAAGAAATTGTCAATCAACGTACCAACAGTCGGTCTTCCGAGGCATCATTAATCAATTAACGGGAGGGATATGGTTCCTACAAAATCCAACACAAATAAATAGCAACCTCAACATGGAATAGAAATCTAATAACAACACAAGGAGATGAAGTTCTGCGACTTTCACAAACAATGCCACAAAACTGAATGCCTTTTTATCAGAGCATCCGGCAGCATAGCTGAGAACAGACTACTAATTCAAGAACTCATCAAGAAAGGATACTACTCCGTACATATTTCTATTAAGAATCAAGCAAAAGTGACTGTATTCGATTTTGAGTGCAAACCACACCTCTATGGAAGTTTTCCACGATTAACATGCTAAATGTTGCCATTAACGTGCTACTTCAGAGATCAATAATCCAGATTTCATAGATTAAAATATGTATGTTGTAACTACAATATAGTATTAGTTAACAAATGCATCGATCTAGACATCAACCTGTAGAACAATTTTGAAATTTTCTAGTTCAAATATGCGAGAATAAGTTAGGAATAGGCATGGAGCAAGGAGTAGAAATACGAAAATATAGTAGGTATGAATCCTCAAAGGACATATCGACATTGGACATGTGGTATTGTTTGTGCAGTTCTGTTTAGTTTGCAAGTTACGTCATGATTGAAATTTCCTGATATACTTGTCTCGGAATTTGAAGGCCTCATAAAAAGAACATGAATAAAAAAGAATATTTGTACTGGTGGAGTGGTGATAAAGGATGACATAATTTGAACACAATAAATCTTACCTATTTTCAGCTACTGCCCCACTCAACTCTGAATCTCCAGCATTGCATAATGCATTGCAAGAATATCAATACAAACATCTTCAATATGTCTGTGTTTGTCTTCAACTTAAATAATTTGGATATGGCTAAGCAACACCCTGTATGAAAGAAGTCCAATTTTGACATCACAATGCGATAGCAAATTGACAAAAGCAATAGAAAACACAACGCCCTGCATCTCTCAGCTATCGATTCGGTAAAGGAAACAAAAATAGCTAGCTATAGGACCATGTATCTCTGAAAATTGACCATAACTACTATCCATTTGATACATCAAGAAATAGCTAGCTATAGGAACTTACGGTATCAATACTATCCATTTGATACATCAAGAAATAGCTAGCTATAGGAACTTACGGTATCAATTTTGTATAGCAGACATCAACAGCTAGCCACTCCTCTTTATCTCTCTCGGTAGCAAACAATAGAAGGAGTCATCGCCAAATCCTCGGCCAGTGCCCTGCCCCGTCCTGTTCTTCTGGCAGAGCCCAACACAGATTCATCTCCCTGGACAATACCCCTCCCTCTTCTCCTTGGCAACCCCCAGCCCACCCACACACCAGATGCATCTCCCTGTCCAGTTAATGGCGGCCACCAATGGGCACCCCACACTGCCCAATCGCCCTAGAAGTCAACAACAGCCACCCAATGGGCACCCCACCCCGCCCAGCTGACGGAAATAGAAGGAGAAACCAGATGTTGTAAAAAACAGTGCAGGAGCACACGCCGGTGAGAAAATCTCACCACCTCCAAAAGAACGCCACCACGGTAGTTAGAGCCAAAACCATAGAGAAACACAGGAAACAGGGGCCCCGGTCGGTGATGCATGTAGAGAGGCAGGGCGCGACATGAGCGGTGAGGTGAGCGGCTGGAAGAGTGGCGGGGGCTGAGCCGGCAAGGGCTGGAGCATCGATGGGGGCTAAGCCGCTCAGGGATGGAGCAGCTACGACAGCGGCGGAACAAAACCCTAGTTGCCACGAGCTCAGTGGGAGCGGCATGGTAGAGAAAAGAGATGAGGATTGGGTCAGTCCTATTTTCTTAATTGGATCAGAGAAAGGTCACAGGTCCCACACGTCAATGTCCCAACGCGGTGTAAATAGGCTCAACGCAGCTGCTCACGACCAAGCTTATAGCTTGTAGTAATGTGTGCTGAGTAGTGGAATATAGAAATCACCTCCTGTACACTTCAAAATAAATCATGAACCACAAGCAGATTTATGGAATCTCTTCCCTTCGATGACCAGGTAGTGCCCTTGGAATGATGGCATGGCCTAGATAACTACTGAAGTACACTCATCAACAGTGCAGTAGAGTGTACATTTCAGTTCAGTTCAGATTATCTTAAACATGAATAAATCAGCATGGTAGTAATATAGTTCTCACACATTACCGCTGGCAGATCATTATGTCCCAAAAGGTTTCAGAAGGACTGAGAAAATAAAGTTTTAAAGGCATGTCAGATTGCAAAGCTGTTTACAAAAAACTGAATGTGTAGCCCTCCTTGTCACCCAAACATATTCACCACTCACCTACAGCTAGTCATAATACCACCAATCTACAGCCCTGCCACTGGATTAGAGTTATAAACAGGAACAACTAATGCAACCCTGCATATTTGCATTGAAGATGAACAAATCAAAGAGAGGTGGTATTCAATTTGGGACTAAGGCGTTGACAGAGTTAAGCATGCCAATGCAACTATAACATGGACGCAGGCAAAATCAAACTACAGATTTCCGCAAAGAATTTCTATCAATAATTTTTCAAGAACAACAATTGCAATCCTTACTAATAGCAATGATGCCAAAGTAATGCAATCATTATTGTTAGCAATCATGACAAAGTAATAAAATAAAGTAGGCATTCTGCATTCACCTAGGCCGGAGATAACAACTGAATCATCATGCACCGACGTTGGTCGTTGTCACCATCAACGTAAGAATCTTCCGCCACCAAAATCACACATCTATGAAGCGAGAAATAACATTAGCAGATATATCTTAGAGCAGAATAAAATCGAATCATATGAGGCAACCTATCATCATAAATCACCTATCAAGTCCATGAAAGTGCCAGGCATATAAACAAATCTAAACACGGTGTTGTCTCATACACACCTAACAAAGTGGTAGCTTTCTAAATCTCATTGAACATGAGATAACACCAAGCTGCACCTGGTCTTGAATGGTAATTCCGCCGAAAAGCTGTTCGCCGCCCGCTGTGCTCACTGGCACTCGCCGTCACTCGAGCAGCAGCCGACGCCGCCGACACGCTCGAGACGCCGTCGACACGCTCTACACCTTGCATCGACTTGATTTTTGGATCCTCCAATGCAAACAAAAATGTTTTTCAGATTAGAAGAAAATCTAGTCAAATAAATATCAACAAGGGGAGCCTTCAATGCAATATCAAAATCATTCGCGGGATGCCTTCTGCCACTGCAGCTACAGCCACCGCAGCCCCAAATCTACACTGATGCTTTACTCCCAGAAATAAAATTAGCAACAAATTCTGTGACACAAACATAGTGAAAGTTTCACATCTACATCACAGAGCTTAAAAGAAACAAAACCCAACTTATAGTCTTTTTTGAAAAGTCCAACTTATAGTTTTCGAATTCTACAACATAACTCAACATAAATAAATCTATATCATGCTTCCTGTGAGCAATTTAATTTCAATCAAGCACTCCACAAGCATACAAAGCTGAAGATATACCTTACCCATTCCAGAAAACAGCCAAACACCAAATTCCTAATCACAAAAACTATGCGTACATATTTAAAAAAGGCAAGGAAGCAGAGCACATTGCATCAACTAAGAGAGAAGTACTGGGGGGAATTCACTATCGTGCAAAAAGGCTGGTCTCGAATGGGGCTGCTGCGCCGTCGCTCAAGCAGCCAACGACACACTCGATTTCGCTCGAGCCACCGCAGACACACTCTCATCACCTTGCATGAACTTTTTTTTCTCAATTGAATTTCATTAAACAGGCTTTGCGCACTTCTACTGTCTCGAGACAAAATCTGCACAAACTAAAAATCTGAACAGGATGACGGGGAGGAGCTGCACAAGTGCACAAGGTTGCGCTGCAGCACAGGTATAGAAAGAAGCTTGCAGTGAAGGAGAGGCAGGAGGCTATGCAGCAGCGACGGGAGGAGCCGAGCCGTACCTGGCTCGGGGCGTTCATCGCCGACATCGCTCAGTGGCCGGTCCCTATCCCTCTACCGCGGCTGTGGATGACCTTCCCGGGGCGGCGCGCCACGTCGCCGCCGGGGACACCACGGGCGCGCCGCCGCCGCCCTCCTCCGTGCGCGCTCCTATGCAGCCTCCGGCTCGCCACCGCGGTCGTCCCACTCCGGCTACGTCCGCTCCCCGCTCATCCTCCGCGCTGCCACCCTCCTCCGGGACGCGCTCCTACGACGCCTCCAACCACCTAACACCGCGGCCGGCGTGGGGGCGAGAAGGCGGCGGCTGAACCCTAAGTTGGGAGAAAGAGGAGAGGAAGAGAATGAGTGGGCTGGAGGGCTTCGGGGTTGGGTCTGGGCCTCTGGGGGTTGCGGGGCGAGGTACTCGTCCTTACATCTATCAATCAGATCCAACGGATGACGCCATCTAGGGTAAAGATCCAACGGCGGTAAATGCGCGCGTCGGTGGTGGCCTCAGCACACGCGCTCACGACCAAGCTTAAAGCTTGTAGTACATACGTGACCTCGGAAGAAACTGTAGTGCGCAAGATGCCAGTATTATCCTCTCTTCTTTTACATTATGTTGTGCCGAATTTCCAATGCATGTGTTCTTGGATACATGAATTCATTTACCTGCCCCCGTTGCTCTGAACAGCGGTGCATTCGGCATGTTACTCCACCTCGTTCGGTAGCTGACACACGCACGGGGATGCTGATGGCGAGTTTGGCCATGGTCCTCGTCTGCCATTTTCTAGTGTAGTTCATTTGGAGGGCTTGAGCCTGCAATCCCTCTGGCAAAGTACTCCATTGTTGTTCTGATTGGCTTCAGATTTACTTGAGTTAGGTGTGCCCAAGTCGAACTCTCCTATGGTTAGCTGTAGACTTGATCTCTATAAATGGGTACACTACTATTGTGACTTGTGGATTTAGAAACATGGCTCTGACCGTGATTAGAGGATGTCAAAGGATCACACAAGATACCCGAACGAATCTAACATGTTCCAACAGTTAACACCCATCTGGCTAGTCCGTAACACCGAAGCATCATTATCTTTACATACCATGGCAACATAAATCTCATAGTAGTTGTCTAACGACGAAACCAACATTGAAATATATAATTATGTCAACTCATCACACTAAAGAAAAACAATCCTGACTTTTAGGGGTTTCATATAGCCACACATACTTTAAAATTCAGACTTCAGAGCTACTAACGAGAAGCGTCAGAAGCTCTTCAATTCTGCAGTCATGATCTGTGCCGCATAAGAGAATCATCTGCATGGACAACATTTTGACATCAAGATATCCTTCCACTGTTCAAAATTCTAAGGTACACAACAAATGATCATAAGCCCTGTAACAGTACTGTGCTGCATGAAGACTTAGCTTCCCTGTTTCAAAATACCCTGGCATCTTTTACCTTGAGCACTCCATTTAGTTATATTTTATCAATAAATTATTTCTACTTGTTCAGTTTGGGTTTATTCAAATTGTATTGCTAGATTTTTCATAACAGACATTCTTGTAGGAGTATATTTCCATAGCATTTGTAGACGTGTTAGTAAAAAAAGGTGAAAGTATAACTTTACAGAACATATAGAGACAAAGATGCCAAATATTTTGACATGTGAGTTAATTTCTTGTCCCTCACATCTATGTAAAGTATATACAAAATGATGATTTACATTATCAGATAGGACTTGTAAGCCTTACAGTAAATGAAAAGCTATGTAATCAGATGTAAGATCTTACCGCCAAAACTGCTGGTCCTACACAGCAGCTCACCAGCGTCTTAGGGCCAAGGATTTGCCTGGTTGAAAAGTGTGAGGAAGCGAATAAGTTTACATTGTAGAAACTCAAATCAAGCTCAAAAAACAAACTGACTCGCATTGCAAATAGAACGACATTTTGTGGCTTTAGTATCATTCAACCAAAATAGTAATAATGTAAGACTTATGTGAGATACAGTAAGTGACGAGGGTTAACTCGACAAATATTCTAGATGAAGGACTTAGGATCGGGGGAAGAGCAACGACTAGAGATTCCGGGATCGAGATTGGCACACGATGTATCCAGGTTCATGTCCCCGCGGTGGAGGATCGCTACATCCTGCTAGCAATCTAGTATATGATCACAATGGTGTTTACATGGTGCCGCCGTAGGCGGAGTTCTATCTGTCTAATCTATCTTGTATCTCTAATATTGCGTGTCTATAATATTGTAAGTTGTCTTGTCCCTAGGGGTGCCCCTGCCTGGCTTTATATATGCAACCAGGCTAGGTTTTACAAGTGTCCTAGTCGAATACGGATTAAAGCCTTCCTTCTTCTCCAAGTCAACATGTCGAGTCCTTGTTCCGGTCCACCTCCTTAATGGGCCGGACCCGGTATACTAATCCGTGGGTAACCGAAGGGGATACCCATGTCAGTAGCCCCCGAGAACTCGGGTTGAGTCTCCAAACTTTAATCTTCGACTTCTTCTATTCTCTGACTTCTTCAATCTTCGACTTCATATATCTTTGGCTTCTTTAAACTTTGACTTCTTCAAACTTCTATTTTTTCAAACTTCAACTTCATATACCTTCGACTTCATATATCTTCGGCTTCATATAATTTCGACTTTAAATGCAATGGCTAAAATTGTCGGGTTCTTGAATCCGCTCTCCCGATGGGAGTGAAATGTCGAGTCTATGAACTCGAAGATTTTCTTCCTTGTTCTTCTCGAAATATTTTTCATCGGGTGCGCGACCAGCGCTCCCGATGGGATTAGCCCCCGAGGCTATGGTCGGATACTTGTAGTCGATCATAGGCTCCAATTTCTTTTTCTTCTTCTTCTCTTCTTGTCGAATTCTTTCTCAAAATTGTCTTTCTATCGGGTGCGCGACCAGCGCTCCCGATGGAAATAGCCCCCGAGTCTATGTTCGGGTACTTATAGCCGGGCATAGACTCAAGTTGCACTACTCGATGAAGTTTGGCTCCTATTGAAGGACTTGATGATTTTGTCGACTCCTGCTAGAAAATATGAAGAATTGTGAAATACTTTGTCTCTCGAAGAAATATTGTGTTTGCATATTGTAATGATGATGTAGTATGTAAAATAAAAACTCGATGTTTTTTTGTACAATTTTGTTGCTCGTACGTAAGACCCTTTCGTTAGCCTGATGCACTTCATGGCTCGATCAGCTACTCAGGTCAGACGTAATGTGACGCGTTTGCCACATCTGAATTTCAAGATACTTGCTAAGCCTTTTCGTTAGCCTAACGCCCAAGGTTTGTGCCTTGCCAACCGTTAGTCGAGCTTCTGTGACTGTAAACTAAATTGTCAAGTATTCGATAAGGAACGCCAGCTACTAGGGCTTTCGCAATTTTTTGAAGTCAATGATATGCAAGATAATTGTTCATGGCGGAGCCCCGAGTGTCGGGTGCGGCAGAAAGTAAATGATAATCGATTCTTGGAAGAGGAGAACTTAGCTTTTATCGGGTGCGCCACGGTCGGCGCGGCCGTAGTCGAAGTAGACATAGATGTAGTCGAGTTGCTGTCGTAGAATCACAACCATGATCGGAGGCAAAGTTGTTGTCGAGTCCCCGAGCGTTGTTGGGATTGTCGCGTTGCTGATGTCGACGAAATTGCAGGTTTTGAGGGTGATTTTCCGCACTCCGCGGCGAGTTGATGTCAAGCCCCCGAGCGTTGCCGTTAGTTTGCGCGAGTGCACGGCGGCGAGCCCCCGAGCGTAGCAAGCCGCAGTCGACGATGAGCCCCCGAGCGTGGCAAGACGTAGTCGACGCAGATGTAGTCGACGATATTGAAGACGAAGTAGTCGAAATATTATTCTTTGAGTTGTCCGAGTAGAGTCGATAATTCGTCGGCGTAGACTGCTGCTGATTTATTCGTCATGCTCGTTAATCTTTGCACATGCGTATCATACCAGGTGATCCTTTTTTCGTGGTCTTGGGACGGTGGGTCTGCTTCTTCTTGGCTGATGTAATATCTTCACTTGGAGCCGACAAATAGCTCTCTTTGCCATCCAGCCTATCGTAGATTCTCTTGAGTAGAAGTAGCAATTAGCTTTTTTTTCACATAATTTTCTTCTCGTGTCAGTTCATGGATTGCCTTCACCGAATAGTAGTAGTACTAGGCTACTATACTTCAAAAAAAAAAAGTACTAGGCTACTAGCTGTACTAGTTGCTAAATTGGCCGAAACACGTCTTCCAGATTCCGAGTGATTTCGAGTGTTATACGTATGCAAATTAGATCCTCTTCTTGATGCATTGCTCCGCAGCAGACGACAAAACTGCCGGTACTTCCAGATTCCAGGTACCATACGTGAGGAGATTAGATCCGGTCCACTTTCGAAGGCGTACAAAAAATGAGGCTTCGCCCTGGCTTTGGCTGATGACACCGACTTGCAAATCCTTCGGTCAATGATGATGTCCATGATGATGAAGTTGTTCGCCCGGCGTACTGACCGTCGGAACAGATGTGATCCGGCTGCTGTCGGCGGCCGTAAAATTTACTGATCTTATCGATAGAAAAGTTGAAGGATCCCGTCCGAATGACAAAATCCAGTCGCCACGATCCCTACGGTCGGCGTCAATTGACGAGGGTTAACTCGACAAATATCCTAGATGAAGGATTTAGGATCAGCGGAAGAGCAACGACTAGAGATTCCGGGATCGAGATTGGCACACGACGTACCCAGGTTCACGTCCCCGCGGTGGAGGATCGCTACATCCTGCTAGCAATCTAGTCCCCGCGGTGGAGGATCGCTACATCCTGCTAGCAATCTAGTATATGATCACAATGGTGTTTACATGGTGCCGCCCACTAGTAGAAAACCGGCCTAATATTCTAGGGCATTAGTCCCGGTTGCTGTCTGAACCGGGACTGATGCCCCGGGCCCCACCGCTTTTTCGGCCGCAGGGCCCCAGAACTCATTAGTCCCGGTTCGTTTTGAACCTATAGTCCCGGTTCATAATATGAACCGGGACTAATGACTCTGGGGTCGAATCCGACCGTTGTCAGATTCATTAGTCCCGGTTGGTAACACCAACCGGGAATAAAGAGCCAGCCTTTAGTCCCGGTTAGTATTACCAACCGGGACTAATGAGTTTCCTATATAAAAAATCTCCTTCTTCCTCCCTGAGCCAGCCACTCCCCCCTCTCCACACTTCAAGTGTTCTTCATGCAACAAGCTAGCTCGAGTTCATCATCTTTGACCACCATTTTTTGTCACAAATTGGTGTCCCCACTTCAATCTAAGTGGACTAAAAGGTGAGGAACTTTGTGCTTTTATCTTTCATTGGTAATTTAGCTCATTTAATGCTCTAGAAGTAGAGAGATTTGTGATTTTTTTATGGGAGCAATTATTTAGATGTTCATTTGATTATGTGTAGAAGTAGGTGAAGATAGAGGTAAAAATAGAGATAGAGATAGAGATATAGATAGAAATAGAAAATAGAAAATTAAAATAAAGATAGAGAGATGATAGAGATAGAATTAAAAATAAAAATAGAAGTTCCGCCACGGGAGATTTGCAACCCTTTACCCAACACTATTAGAGGAGATGGAGTATTTCACGGAAATTTTTCCGAGGCGGAGCTTCCGAAGATGCCGTAGGGCGTGAGCACCAACGACATCTTCGAGAAACTCCGCCACGGGAGATTTCCAACCCTTTACCCAACACTGTTAGAGGAGATGGAGTCTTTCACGGGCTTGCAGAGAAATTTTTCTGAGGCGGAGCTTCCGAAGATGCCGTAGGGCGTGAGCACCAACGACATCTTCGAGAAACTCCGCCATGGGAGATTTTCCAACCCTTTACCCAACACTGTTAGAGGAGATGGAGTCTTTCACGGGCTTGCAGGGAAATTTTTCCGAGGCGGAGCTTCCGAAGATGTCGTAGGGCGTGAGCACCAACGACATCTTCGAGAAACTCCGCCACGGGAGATTTCCCAACCCTTTCCTCTATCCATGGGGATGAAACTCTCCCTGCCTTCGAGCTGTGCTTGCCATGGCGTATCGATGCTCCTTTTATAGGCACGGCGCCGCTTCTACTTTTGTCTTGTTCCTCCGACAGGGGTGTTGTGCGCTACATGCTTTATCTCATCGAGTAGTGCATCCACCCACGCATCCTTATCCTGCCAACAGCTTTAGTCCCGGTTGTACCCACCAGCCGGGACTAAAGGTTACCCACACGTCCTTATTCCACCGACGGTTTTGTTAGATGACACAAAAACCACCTTTAGTCCCGGTTGTACCCACCAGCCGGGACTAAAGTTTTGTTAACTTATTCTTACTTATCAAACTAAAATTAGAGATAGAAATAGAAATTGTATATTTGATTTGCATTTGATATGTACTTATATAATGCAGATGAGCCGAGCATGGATGTACGCCGATCGACGCTCTGGAGATTTCATTAAAGGCGTGCATTCTTTTCTCAAGGTGGCTGAGGCAACCAAGCGGAATGGTTTTATGTGTTGTCCATGCGGTGGTTGTCGAAATGAGAAGGATTACCCCTCCACAAAGACCCTTCACATCCACCTGTTCCGGTTCGGTTTCATGTCCGGCTATAATTGTTGGACCAAGCATGGGGAAAGAGGGGTTATAATGGAAGACAACGATGAAGAAGAGAATGATGACAACTATCCTGAGTTCCCTGAAACCACCGATACCGCAATGGAAGATAATGAAGAAGAAGAAGGTGAAGAACGGGCATCAGATATGCCCGCTGATGATCTTGGTCAGGTCATTGTTGATGCACAGATTGACTGTGAACGTGAAAAGGAGAGGGAGAAGTTGGAACACATGTTAGATGATCACAAAAAGGATTTGTACCCAAATTGCGAAGATGGCCAGAAAAAGCTAGGAAGCACGCTGGAATTGCTGCAATGGAAAGCAGAGAGTGGTTTATCTGACAAGGGATTTGAAAAGTTGCTGAAAATTATGAAGAAGATGCTTCCAAAGGATAACGAATTGCCCGCCAGTACGTATGAAGCAAAGAAGATTGTCTGCCCTCTAGGATTGGAGGTGCAGAAGATACATGCATGCATTAATGACTGTATTCTCTACCGCGGTGAGTATGAGAATTTGAATGCATGCCCGGTGTGCAGTGCATTTCGGTATAAGATCAGGCGAGATGACCCTGGTGATGTTGAGGGCGAGCGCTCCAGGAAGAGGGTTCCTGCCAAGGTGATGTGGTATGCACCTATAATACCACGGTTGAAACGTTTGTTCAGAAACAAAGAGCATGCCAAGTTGTTGAGGTGGCACAAAGAAGACCGTAAGAGTGACGAGATGTTGAGACACCCCGCTGATGGGTCGCAGTGGAGAAAAATCGACAGAGATTTCCCGGAGTTTACGGAAGACGCACGCAACCTGAGGTTTGGTCTAAGTACAGATGGCATGAATCCTTTTGGGGAGCAGAGCTGCAGTCATAGCACCTGGCCTGTGACTCTATGTATATATAACCTTCCTCCTTGGTTGTGCATGAAGCGAAAGTTTATTATGATGCCAGTGCTTATCCAAGGCCCGAAGCAACCCGGTAATGACATTGATGTGTATCTAAGGCCATTAGTTGATGAACTTTTACAGCTATGGCAGACTGAAGGTGTTCGTGTGTGGGATGAGTACAAACAAGAGGAATTTGATCTACGAGCGTTGCTGTTCGTGACCATCAATGATTGGCCTGCTCTTAGTAACCTTTCAGGACAGACAAACAAGGGATACAATGCATGCACTCACTGTTTAGGTGAGATCGATAGTATATATTTGGATAAAAGTAAGAAGGTGGTGTATCTCGGGCATCGTCGATTTCTTTCGCCCAAACATCAATTGAAGAAAAAAGGCAAGCATTTCAAGGGCGAGGCAGGAGTCCGGGGCAAGCCTAAACGCCATACTGGTGATGATATATTTGATATGGTCAAAGATTTAGAAGTAATCTTTGGAAAGGGTCCTGGCAGTCTGTCTGTTCCGAATGACGCTAGCGGACATGCACCCATGTGGAAGAAGAAATCTACATTTTGGGAGCTTGAGTATTGGAAATTCCTAGAGGTCCGCTCTGCAATCGACGTGATGCACGTGACGAAGAATGTTTGCGTGAACCTACTAGGATTCTTGGGCTTGTATGGGAAGACAAAAGATACACCAGAAGCACGGGAGGACCAGCACCGTATGAAAAGAAGAGACGGCATGCATCCGGAGGATTCTAAGGGTCCTGCGAGCTACGCTCTTACCAAAGAAGAGAAGGAAATCTTTTTTGAATGCCTGAGCAGTATCAAGGTCCCATCTGGATTCTCGTCAAATATAAAGGGAATAATAAATATGGCCGAGAAAAAATTCCAAAACCTAAAGTCTCATGACTGCCACGTGCTTATGACGCAATTGCTTCCGGTTGCACTGAGGGAGATTCTACCGGAAAATGTTCGAGTACCGATTGTGAAGCTATGTGCATTCCTCAATGCAATTTCGCAGAAGGTAATCAATCCAGAAGATCTACAACGGTTACAGAATGATGTGGCCCAATGTCTTGTCAGCTTCGAGTTGGTGTTCCCACCGTCCTTCTTCAATATTATGACGCATCTCTTAGTTCACCTAGTCGAAGAGATTACCATTCTCGGTCCAGTATTTCTGCACAATATGTTCCCCTTTGAGAGGTTCATGGGAGTCTTAAAGAAATACGTGCATAACCGTGCTAGGCCAGAAGGAAGCATCTCCAAGGGCTATCTAACAGAGGAGGTCATTGAGTTTTGTGTTGACTTTGTTCCTGACCTGAACCCGATTGGTCTTCCTCAATCGCGGCATGAGGGGAGACTAAGTGGAAAAGGCACGCTAGGAATGAAATCAGCATACTGTATGGACGGACATTCTTTGAGTGAAGCACACTACACAGTTTTATGAAATTCCACGTTGGTGGAGCCGTATATGGAGCGACACAAGAATATTGTACGCTCGGAAAACCCTGGGCAGTCAAACTCCTGGATTACAAAGTTGCACATGGCGACTTTTGGTGGTTGGTTGCAAACACTTCTCATAAATGATGCCACTGTTGGATATGAGCTGTCCATGTTGGCCAAGAAACCATCTTCAACTATATTGACTTTCCAGGGTTACGAGATAAATGGGAATACATTTTACACGGCCGCCCAAGATAAAAAGAGCACCAATCAAAACAGTGGTGTCCGCTTTGATGCATTACACGACAATGGGACAAAGGACACATATTATGGTTACATAGAGGAGATATGGGAACTTGACTATGGACCGTCTTTTAAGGTCCCTTTGTTTCGGTGCAAATGGGTCAAGCTGACAGGAGGCGGGGTAGTTGTAGACCAAAAGTACGGCATGACAACAGTGGATCTCAATAATCTTGCGTACATGGACGAACCATTCGTCCTAGCCAACGATATCGCTCAGGTTTTCTATGTGAAGGACATGTCTACAAAACCGAGAAAGAGAAAAGATAAGAAAACGAATACATCACACAATAAGCCAAAGCGACACATTGTTCTCTCAGGGAAAAGAATCATCGTGGGAGTGGAGGACAAGACAGATATGTCAGAAGATTATAACAAGTTTGATGAAATTCCACCCTTCAGAGTGAACACTGACCCAACCCTCCTCTTAAACAAAGAAGATACTCCATGGTTACGGTGCAGAAGGAAACCCCAACACCCCGGGACTAAAGGGGGGGGTATATAAAGCGCCGCCGCCCCCTTCTTCTTCCCCACTTGATCAACACTTAGCAGTTTTCGCTCGCGCGGAGGACACCATCGCCGATCGTTGCGGTCCGAGGGATTCTCGAGCAGCCGCCGCCGCCGCCGATGCGCCGCCGCGCCGCCCTAGCCGCCGCGCCGCCCTAGCGCGCCGCCGCGTCGCCCGAGACCGCCCCCGCGCGCGCGCCCGAGACCGCCGCCCCCGACGCTCCCGCGCGCCGCCCGGCCGAGAGCGAGCGCCGCCGCGCCGCCGCACCGCCGCCCGAGCGCCGCTGCGCCGCCGCATCGCCGCCCGACACCGCCCCCGCGCGCGCAGGTAAGCGCCGTATACCACCGCCGGCGCCGGCCCCTGCAAAAAAAAAGATTTTTTTTTAGAAAAATAGTTAGATTTTATGTTAGAAAAATTAGTTAGAGAAATGTAGTTAGAAAAATGTAGTTAGTAAAATATAGTTAGTAAAAATATAGTTAGTAAAATATAGTTAGTAAAATATAGTTAGTAAAATATATAGTTAGTAAAAATATAGTTAGTAAAATATAGTTAGTAAAATGTAGTTATTAAAATATAGTTAGAAAAAATGTAGTTAGTAAAATGCTATTACTATTATTAAGTTAGTAAAATGCTATTACTATTATTAAGTTAGTAAAATGCTATTACTATTATTATTATGTTAGATTTTATGCTATTATTATTATTAAGTTAGTAAAATGCTATTAGTATTATTATTATGTTAGATTTTATGCTATTATTATTATTAAGTTAGTAAAATGCTATTAGTATTATTATTATGTTAGATTTTATGCTATTATTATTATTAAGTTAGTAAAATGCTATTAGTATTATTATTATGTTAGATTTTATGCTATTACTATTATTAAGTTAGTAAAATGCTATTAGTATTATTATTATTATGTTAGATTTTATGCTATTACTATTATTAAGTTAGTAAAATGCTATTACTATTATTATTATGTTAGATTTTATGCTATTACTATTATTAAGTTAGTAAAATGCTATTACTATTATTATTATGTTAGATTTTATGCTATTACTATTATTAAGTTAGTAAAATGCTATTACTATTATTAAGTTAGTAAAATGCTATTACTATTATTAAGTTAGTAAAATGCTATTACTATTATTAAGTTAGTAAAATGCTATTACTATTATTAAGTTAGTAAACTGCTATTACTATTACTATTACTATTATGTTAGAAAAATGTAGTTAGTAAAATGCTATTACTATTAGTAATAGTAATAGAAATGCTATTACTATTAGTAATAGTAATAGAAATGCTAGTTAGTAAAATGCTATTACTATTAGTAATAGTAATAAAATTGAATAGTAATAGTAATAGAAATGCTAGTTAGTATTAGTAAAATGCTAGTTAGTAAAATGCTATTACTATTAGTAATAGTAATAGAAATGCTATTACTATTAGTAATAGAAATGCTAGTTAGTAAAATGCTATTTAGGTTAGATATATAGAGTTAGAAAGTGAATAGATAGAAATGTTAGAAATATTGTTAGTAATATTGTTAGCAATAATAGAAATAAAAATATGGAGTAATGTTGTTGATCTATGTTATGGATTTCAGTTATGGATTTCGGCGCCGGAAGAGAAGGTGAAGAAGAGATATTGAAAATTATAGGAGAGGGTAGCACCCGTGCACAAGGAGAGGGTACCACCCGTGCAGAAGGAGACGGCTCGGAATTTTTGAACGAGTCGGGTGACGGAATGGAGGAGGAGCAGCCGCATGAATCGGAAAATGATGATTGCGAGGACGGCTCACAAGGGACTGGACGTGACTTAATAAAACGGTCCGGCGAGGTATATATATATATATGAAGACTAGCTCTATTCATGAATCAGTAGATGACGATGCATTATGTGGTATATATATTAACGAGTGTTTTCTTATTTTAGAGCTCTGAATCTTCTAGAAAGAAGCGAGGCCCGGCCAAACGGCTGGCATCGAATCAGCATTACACGATTGGGCGTCTCTCAAGTGAAGGCGAACCGTTGGAACCCAAGAGTGTCGCAAATGCGTTCACACATCAATGTGGATGTCTTGTCAGGGACATGGTGCCGATAAGCATTCAATATTGGTATAAGCCCAAGGCGGCAAAGGGAGAGCCAGCACAGCCAGAGCCAGAAGAGGGTGCAGCGGTCAATTATGTCACCAAGGTCTTGAAAGATAGACTTTGGGATTCCCTCATTCCACATTTCAATCTGCCGGTCACCGAGTCCCTGGAAGAAGCAGAGCAACAGAAGGAGAAAGTCAGGGAGTGGGCTCTCAAGAAGATGGTTGCACAGTTCAATAACCACAAGAAGAGGTTATGGAACGCCTATGTCAACGCCGATCGAGAAGCTCCAGAATTTACTAGCCCCAATGAGTTCCTGCGGGATCACTGGGACGCATTTGTGGAGTACAAGGAGTCAGAGCTGGGTAAGCTAAGGAGTCAGAAAAATCAGGCAAATGCCGCGAAAAAGAAATATCACCATAAGTTGGGTCCAGGTGGCTACAAAAGGGCCGAGCCTAAGTGGGATATGCAAGAGGCCGCCCTACGAGAAAAAGGCATCGAACCAGAAACAGAACACTGGCCCAGAAGGTCAAGAAATTGGGCACTTGCACATGGAGCTGTCTATGATGAGAGAACAGGGAAATTAGTTGAAGAGAAGAAACAAATTGCTGAACCCCTGGGAGCACTTGTCAAGACAATCGCCGCGGTTCAAGAGGGGACGTTCAAGCCTGACAGAGAGAACGACGACCTGACAAAGGCCCTCGGGAAGAAAGAACACACAGGACGAACACGGGGTCTGGGTTCTGCTATTCCGTGGAGGTCTGGGTTCGCCGAAGAGAGCCAGACTTATAGAAGCCGAGAGAGAGCGAAGAAGCGGAAGGCGCAGGAGGAGGCCTCACGGATAGAGAGCATAGAAAGGCAACAGGCTGAGCTGAGAGAGTTGTATTTACTGCAGCAGAAGGCACTGGAGGAATTAAAGTCGCAAGGGGCAACTCAGCATCAGCAACACCTAGAACATGCATCAGGCGACCGATCTCAGCGGAGAAGCAGTGTGGCTTCCACGGAGGTACCGATGGTTCACTACCCCGTGGATGATATCACCAAGAAGACAGACTGTGAGCTGCATGTTCCCATGAAGAACATATCGATGAAGGTGGCGGTTGGCTATGTGTTGCCATCTGGACCTGGACAAACCTGGCATGGCCGTGAGATTCGAGCTGGCTATGCTAAGGTCGGGGTGGATGCAATTGAAAGGGGGTATGAGTCCCTCAATCTTGACGTCGCTGGACCTGAAGAGGAGGAAAAACTGGGAGAAGTATTGGGTGGTATAATTCTTTGGGATAAGAAACACATCGTGTTTCCAGGCTCGGCGCCAAGGCGGCCACCCTCTCCTCCGAGTCCTCGCAATTCACCACCTCCCGACGATGACAGGGACGACTACCACCATACCCCGAGTCCACATCGATCTCCACCTCAATGTCAGCCGCCTCCGCCACCTCCGCCACCTCAGCCCACTCGTAAGTCCCAGAGTTGTGGCAAGTCCGCTGCTATGTCCACTAGCAATGTCTCTCCGAAGAAACGGGCCAAGAAAGCTAAGGCGGTGCCGCCTCCTCCTATCGAGAAGACTGCTGAAGAAATTGAGGCGGAGGACAGAGCCAAAGTGAAAAGGAAGCTCGCAGCCCTACGCCCGACCCCTACACCGAAGCAGGTATATACTCTGGAACAGAAGGAGTGGGCCTTTGATATGCTTACCCAACCTTCGCAATATGAATTGCGTAAGCCAGATGACTACAAGCGTTGTTTGGATAAGCAGGTAGATGCAAAAAAAGAAGCTAATAAGACAAGCGTAACTGCAAGAGGGAAAAGAGACGTTGCCCAGCTTGGAGCACAGACCAAAAAATCGATCTCCCCGCTAAAGGTCTTTGCTAGTGATGTTGGTGGGAGTGTTGCTCAACCCAATCCCGCCGACTTTGCTAAAGAAGCTGGTTTGACTCTTTCTCAATTGCTACATGAAGATATCACCCCAAAGGCGCCTATAGCACGGCAATATGAAAAGGGGAAGAGTCTGGTCCCACCTGAGATTGAAATGAATCTACCAACACAAATGCGAAAATTGCATAAGTGGTACCTGCAAGCCGCAAAGGGCACGCAAGATTTTCTCCTTATGAAAATCACAAAGGACCATTTCTTAGGTCAAGACTTGGTGCATATTGAGTTTGATGAATTCTTTCAGCTATTCAATCAAGACGCGCTCGACAAATCTCTCGTCAGTGCCTATGTTCTGTAAGTGATTCATTATTTCTATAAGTCTCTAGCTCAACTTGTTCTTTGCATGTAATTTTCCTCACTACGCTGTTTATTATGCAGAATGAAGAGTATGGAATGTAAGAAAAGGAATGACCTCCAACTTGGATTCATTGATCCAAATCGAGTTAACGGAGCGATGATACAGAGGAATCGCAAGGAGACGGAGGATATCTTGCTAGAGTTCCTACTTACGCAGGAATACCGAGCTAGAATACTCTTTCCGTACAACATCAGGTGAGTGTTACTATCTTATACACAGTTACTTTTCCTTACTTGATGTTATAAGTGTAATTGATGAGTTTATTAACTTACATAATTAAACTTGCACGCAGTTACCACTGGATTTTGCTAAAGATTGAACCTGACTATGGAAAGGTTCAAATCTTTGACTCGATGAATAAACCACTTAATGAATACCAAAGCATCCTTGATGTGATGGATAGGTAATTTCAATCATTACGGTATTATATCGGCCTCTTTCGTTCATCTATAACTCATCTATTCATTTTGTTTGCTCGGCAGTGTTTGGAAACGGTTTATACGCACAGTTAAAGGTGAATGGAAAAATGAGCTAATTTACCGTCAGATCGAGGTAAGTCGTACGAGCTAGGTCCACACATCCCTTTAATTCTAGTTTCAAATACCATTAAGTATATCAATCTTGATATGTCACTGACTAAAATCTATTCTCGTAAAGTGTGCGAGGCAGCCTTCGGGGACTAATCTATGTGCATACTACACTTGCGAGAACCTTCGTGCGCAGGTCACTGAAGGAATTGATTTTCAAACAGTAAGTAAACAATATACTGACAAATTTATTTTATTGGCATTAATTTTGTTATGATGATTCATATTCATATTGTTCTTCTTCTTCGTAGTTCGAAGCAAAGCGGAATCGGCTCTCACCGACTGAACGCGTAGTAGGAATTCAAAAGGAATTAGCCGGATTTTTGCTTGAACATGTCATTAACCCAAAGGGTGAATTTCATGTCAGTTTCGATTAGCCAATGTTTATAATTAAACACAAGTCGTGATCTTATGTGTGTGAACAAGTTGTATATATACTTGTATGCATGTATATGCTCGGTGAACCAAATATATTATATATATGTATCGGTTTATATATTATGTTGTAATGCTGTATGAATAAGTATATAAGAAAACTTGTTTGAAATGAATCAAACAATTGAATGGAGCAAAATACAAATATACCCTAAACCCTAAACCCCTAAATAACAATTGAAATCCAGAAAAATAAAGAAGCAGCAGAGGCTGCCACGTGTGGACACTTTAGTCCCGGTTCGTAACACGAACCGGGACTAAAGATCCTACGCCCACGACCTCCCGGCCCTTGCCACGTGGTCTCTATGTAGTCCCGGTTCGTATAGCAACCGGGACTAAAGATTGGGCATCAGTCCCGGTTGGTTAGTCCCGGTTGCGCAACCGGGACTGAAGGCCCAGACGAACCGGGACTGATGCCCTGTTTTCCACTAGTGATGGTCAGACTGATAAGTGAGGAAGATGATATATGGGGGTCATCCAGGTAGCACTCCTTGAGCTCCAGGACTTCCAAAGAAGGGCACTGAGAAGAGAGCTGCCTTAGCGTATTGTCAGACAACATTGTACCCGATAGGTTCAGGTGTTTCAGGTGGCAGGAGACGATGGGCACGCACTCAAGGTCAGACAAGTCATCTTGCCTTGGGTGCTGACTGCTGACTAAGCTGGATAATTCGATAAACTGAGCCCCGCGTTTTATGGCAGCACGGATCCACATATCGACATCCGTAGAGTAGTACTCCTCCTCGTCTTCGTCGTATTTGGGGCTATACGTTAGGTACGGAGGGCTGGTGCTAGTGGCGCTGGACAGGATCCGGAGTGTGTCCAACGGCGCTGACACCTCCCGCGGGAGCAAGAAGTGGTTGGCGAACCTGGCGAGTTGCATAGGGAGCCGACGGTGACGGGATTTGCAACGGGCTGATAGCCCACATGCGACGTCTTTCCAGGGAATTAACTCACATGCGACGCCGCTGCATGAAATAGCTCAAATGCGACGGGTTTTGGCAAAGAAATAGCTGGCATCCGACACATGCCAGCACGCTAATAAAACGGTCATCAGGGACACAGTTATGTTGGTTAGGGTTCGATTTCGGTTAAGACAAACACATGACAGTTAAGTTAATGTGTCTGAACGAGTCAACCGTCCGTTTCCTACCCAGCCCGCGCGTGTCACTCCCCTGTAGCTGGTGGCGGCGGCGGCAGAGCTCACCTTCCTTGCAAAGCGGCGGCGGCGGCACATTCTCGCCGGCGGCGGCGGAGATTTCCTTCTACGGGGAACTCGGTGAGTTGCATCTTAAGTTCTAATTCTCCTCCAATCCTTCTGAATTTAGATCTGAGCGTGGCATTTGAACCCTAGATTGTGGCCGCCGAGTGTGCTGAACGAGGGAAACGAGATGGAGCAGCCTTCTAATAGGTACTACACGCACCTCTGCACCTTTTTTCTATTTGATTTTAGCCTCGCTAGCTCACAGTGGCCACCACCATCGAAAAACAGGGGAGGCGATGGCGGGGTCGATGATGTTCCTAGTACTACCACTAGTGGAAAAAAGGGCTTCCATTCGTCCCATTAGTCCCCAACCAAATTCGATCCGCGGCTAAAGGGTCCATCAGTTCCGGTTCATTTGAAAATGTGGGCCAAGGGGCATTAGTCCCGGTTCAAATGGGACCTTCAGTCCCGGTTTCAGCCAACAACCGGGACTAATTACTTTGGGCCTTTAGTCCCGGCTCATGGCTCAAACCGGGACTAAAGGGCACCCTTTAGTCCCGATTCGTGCCACGAGCCGGGACCAATGGCCCGTTCAAACGAACCGCCCTCTTCGCGCTAGTTACGATCGACGACGCTTCGGGATCGATCGACACATTAACGATGGTGCTTCGTATCGTCGCGCGCTGATCGGGAACCGGCGCCGGCGCATTGGGAACTCGCCTGCATTCATCGCCGGCCGGCGTGCTCATCATCTCCCTTCCTCTACACTATATAAAGCACTCATATTTGATCATCTAAGCACACCATCTCTAGCTTCTTCTTCCCCAAACATCTCTCCCACATCACCATACCACGTCGGCGCCCGAGAGCTCTCCCTCGACTCAATGGAGAAGCAATTTTTTCCAAGGTCTCGGATCTACTACATCGTCATCGAAGAGATGAACTTCACCATCATGGAGACTCTCCGTGCTTCGAGGGTGGAGAAGTGGATCCGTGCCGTCAAGCGCCAGTTCCTCGACGACGCACCGGTCAAGTGCGTGGGCTTGGATTATGAGTTCACCACTCACGAGGTCCCACAGCGTGCCGCCCTTCAACTCTTGGTGGCATCCGAGATATTGATCTTCCAAATTTATAAGGCCAATGGCGTGCCGCAACTACTCAAGGACTTCTTGAAGGACACCACCATCAAGTTTTGTGGTGTGGCTACCAACAATGATCTGCGCATGCTGAGGTCATACAGAATTGTTATTCCGTCTGCGTATGATCTTCAAAAGGTTGTCCCAAACCCCACTAGCAAGCTAACGCCGAGTCTCTATGATTTGGCCAATGCTACTATTGGGACACATCTTGAGAACAAGAAGAGGGACAAGAAGAAGAAGGAGAAGAAGTACAAGAAGAAGGGAGAAGAAGAAGAAGAAGATCATGAAGAAGATGAACTAATTTTTGGTTGGGAAAAAAGTTCCATTGCTTTAACCAACTATTATATGCCGCTTTAGACGCTCGCCTAAGCTTTGAGATTGCTAGAAGATTCTGGAAGCTAAAGGGCTACAATAGCCATGTTGATCGTCTTAACCTTAATAATTAGGTGGATGATTATGTATGGAAAAATGTTGGATGAGCTTGCTTGGAAAATGTACTCCCTTTGAGCCATGTTGGATGAGTATGTTTGGAAAAATGTACTCCCTTTGTTTCGGTTAACAAAGTCTATTAATTTTCAAATTTGTGATTTTTCAAGTATTTTGGATTTTTTGAATATTTTAATTATTAAAAATTAATAATTAAATTATACATAAATATTATTTGAAATTCATTGGTGCTTATTATTCTTAATCATTGTTTCTCATTTTGTGAATTTATTTGGAATTTAAAAAAGTAATATTATATATTACCGAAGTGTATAGATTAATAGAATTGGTAGCATACCATTATCAAGAAGTCGCGAGCGCAGTCTTGGAAGCTAGTAGGGAAGGAATGGAGAAGTTAAGCGTGCTAAGGGTGGAACAGTGTGAGGAAGGGTGACTGATGCGTGGTAAATAACCAGCCCGTTGGGAACCCCAAGAGGAAGGTGTGATGAATATAGCAGCAAGATTTTCCCACAGTTAAGAAACCAAGGTTTGTCGATCAGGAGAGGAGAGACAAACGACTGAAGGTGATGCAGACTGGCTTAGCGACAGCTTCGGACAATTTATATATGGCGCCTCGTCCAAGCTTTGCTTTGCTAGCAGCAACGTGGAACCTGCACACAACACAACCAAATACTTTGTTCCCAACTTGCGATGAGGTTGTCAATCTCACCGGTTTGCTTGAAAGAAAGGGTATGAGCGTATCGAGTGGAAAGCAGTGAAAGTATGCGAGTAAAGTAAACAGTGCGAGTAAAGTAAACAGGTGATAGCAATATGATGGAAATAGGACCGGGGTCCACAGTTCACTAGTGGTATCTCTCCATAAGATAAATAACACATGCTGGGTAAACAAATTACAGTTGGGCAATTGATAGAATAAAGATAAACGTGATATGTCAAGAAGATCACTATGCGATTTACTCTGGGCATTACAACAAAATACATAGACCGCCATCCAACTGCATCTATGACTAATAATCCACTCCCGGGGATATCATCCGAACACCCCATGAGTATTAAGTTGCGAACAACAGATAATTGCATTAAGCAATGTGTGTAATGTAAACAAAGCATATGCCCTCGAGCATATGAATGTTGTTTTCTCCCTAGTAGCAACAGCACATCTACAACCTTAGAGGTTTCTGTCACTCCCCCAGGTTAAATAGAGGCATGAACCCACTATCGAGCATAAATACCCTCTCTTGGAGTCACTAGCAACTACTCGGCCAAGATAGCTACTAACAACAGAGAGCATGCAACATCATAAATAACATAGAGATAACATAAGATATATTTCAGTATAGCAACTCAATCATAACACCAATATTCATCGGATCCCAACAAACCAAACATGTAGAATTACATAACGGTGATCTCAATCATGTAGGGCAGCTCATGAGATCTAAACATGAAGCACATGGTGGAGGAGACAACCATCTAGCTACTGCTATAGACCCATAGTCCAAGGTAGACTACTCACTCATCGCTCCGGAGGCAAGCATGGCGATAAAGAAGACCTCCGGTGGCGATTCCCTTCTCCGGCAGGGTGCCGGGAAGAGCTTCTGGACCCTCCCGATCTTCGGGTCGACGGCGACGGTGGATCGCGATGTGTTCTGGAAAAGTGATCGGGTGTTTAGGTTTTTTCCGTCGGGGGGTCTTTATAGGTGAAGGGGCATCGTCAGAGGTGGCCCGAGGCACCCTCACACATAGGGGGCGCGGCCAGGGGCTGGGCCGCGCCACCCTGGTGTGTGGGGCCCTCGTGGCCCCTCTCCAACTCCTCTTCGGATCTCTGGAAGCTTCCGGGGAAAATAAGACTTCAGGAACTTGTTTCGTCCAATTCCGAGAATATTTCCTGTGTAGCACTTTTGAAACACAAAAATAGCAGAAAACAGGGAACTGGCACTGTGGCGACTTGTTAATAGGTTAGTTCCGGAAAATGCATAAAAGTGCCACGAAGTGTAACGAAACAGTAGACAAATGGTGTAAAAACAAGCATGGAGCATCAAAAATTATAGATACATTGGAGACGTATCAAGCATCCCCAAGCTTAACACCTGCTCATCCTCGAGTAGATAAGTGATAACAAAGAATAATTTTTGAGGTGACATGCACCTACACAATCTTGATCATATATGTAAGCATTTGTGAGCTGGGATCATAAGAACTTAAAACATGGGCATGAAAGATATAATCTTGACAATAAGAACTTAGCAACCATGTTGTAAACATGAATATGAACACAAACAAAAGATCATGAAAATGAAACAATAAAAGTCAAACGTGTGTTCAAATCATAAGGAAAAATGTACAAATGGTTTTCAGCTTGTCCTTAATAGAGAGCAAAACATAAATGCATAGGACACCTTCAAGTTTAAGAGGGCGACTAGATACAAATAATTTGAGAACAAGTGAAACCAACAATATGAATCAATCAATGAAAACTTTGGGACAATGCACATTATACTAAGAATGACAACTTTGCTCTCTTAATGGTGCATAAAGATAGAAGGTGGTGACTCAACAAAAAAGTAAAAGAAAGGCCCTTCGCGGAGGGAAGCAGTGATTGCAAGTTTTATAACCTTCAAAAATTATGTTACTTACCGGCTTTGAGCTCTCATTGCCCCCATCATAAGCATCTTGAATGGTTAGAGTTAATGCGAAAACAATTATGATGCATATGCTTGACAAATCATAAGTCGAAAACCTCGTGTCCCGTGAATACGAGTACCCAAACCTCATGCTACTCAACTTAGAGTCCCAAGCAAGGCTCTTGTCATTGTAAGTATATATGTATCATCGAGAACCGCCAACGGGGTACCTCCGTACCCGATGACAAGGAACAAGCCCACATCAAAATGACAGGAGAAGCAGACAATGAACACCTCGACATCTCTTTTATTTGCCATTTGTTTAGCTTTTTATTGTGAGATGCGTCGTCGAATGTCCACCATGGGTATGCTACAAATTTCCACCATGAATTATGCATGGCTTAGATTGGCGGCCCAGGCGTTTCCCTAACACATATACAAACTCCATGATCCCCGCAAGATTACCAATTCATTTCACACCGCGGGCATCCATAAACAAAAGATCACGATATCAACTCAAATAAGAATTGCAATGTTGAAAGCTTGCCCCATGACAGCATGGTTGGGCTAGTATCCAACTTACAACTTGCAAGCATAATAACTCAACATAAGAGACCACAATGTCAAATTTTTAAGAACAAGAAAAAGTAAAGTGTGCCTTCCGGTTCGTGAGAGCTTTACTGACCAATTTTTGCATAACACTGGTAAGAGTTTAATTTGAAGAGAAAATAAAAGCAAGTCAAATTTACTTGGAATAGCAAATTGCTAGTAGGTATGTATGGTGGACACTTTGGCAAACTTGGTTTTTAGGAGTTGGATGCACGAGTAGAGCTCATACTCAGTACAAGGCGAGGGCTAGCAAAAGACTGGGAGCGACCAACTAAGAGAGCAATAATGGCCATAATCATCCAAAGCGACAAAGCAACATTTGAAAGAAGCATAAAATGGCATCAAAAGTCAAAAACTAAATGATCATAGAGGCTATTGGCGACTTTGTATGAGTCTAACATGTGTGAGCATGCGCCAACTCAACCCAAATAAAGCATCAAGGAGAAAACCAAAATAATACTTCCAAACGATAAAAACAACGCATGATTTTTTCAAAGGCTCATTAAGCAATCTCAGTTATTTGAGACAAGTCATGCTACAGCAAAACCACTAAGCATACCATCAAAAAGACATCAACCATGACATGAAAAAGCCTAAGCCGCAGTCTACACAGGCTCCTTCTTGTACCACTTTTTTGCATAAAGCTTTTTCTCTTTTCCAACACCATTTGAAATTTTTTTAAGACACCTCTTTTGATGAAAACTAATAAAGATCAGAGGCAAAAATACACCTTGATGAAAAGATATGACAAGGTCTGAACGCAAATCAAGGTGAAAACGAAAACCAAAAGCAGTAGCAGAAAAAGAAGAATATTCGGTTTTTGATAAGAGTGAAAACTAGAGCGTTCTTGGCAAATGAAAAGCAAGGCAACTTCTCCAAAGGAAATTTATTGGGTCCAACCATTTATTACAGAAAACAAAACTAAACTAACTAAGAAAACTAAAACAACTGACGCTCCAAGAAAAACACATAGTGCATGAAGCAATAAAAATATAGTGTTTTGAAAGGTGACCTGATTTTTGCCGATGAAGAAGGGGTGCCTCGGGGGCATCCCCAAGATTTGACGCTTGTACTTCTTGGATATTTCTTGGGGTGATGCATGGGCATCCCCAAGCTTGAGCTTTTGTCCATTCTTCAACTCATCTCATCATTCTCCAATCCCTACACTTGAAAACTTCCTTCATACAAAACTAAACACAAATCTATTAGCAACATTAGTGTAAGCATAGCATATAATCAACCTCTTTTTGCTTCAGGTTTCAACCCAAAACCACCACATATAAAGTATATACTACTGTAGCAACTTCCCCAAAAGTTCCGTGATCAAAAGTATTGAATTGCATGCACTAGCCAGTTGAACCAAGAGTCCGAACTGATGGAAAGGGCTAGACAATTTATTTTAACACTCACCCTACGTCTTTGCCCTTTGGCCTATTGTGACATGTTTTGGGGAGCCGTAATATATTTCTTTTAAATTTTGCGTTGGTCAGGATTTGATCCTAGGACCTCCTGCTCTGATACCATATTGAATTGCATGCACTAGCCAGTTGAACCAAGAGTCCGAACTGATGGAAAGGGCTAGACAATTTATTTCAACAAAAAGAACTCAAAAAGAAAGCGATAAAGCGGCAAACACAAATATTGGCAGAAATCTATCAAAACAGAACAGCTGGCAAAGGTCGAATTTTTGAGGGGTTTTCTGTTGCTCAAATCAAAAAGTGTTCAACTAACGAAAGTTTGGATATAACCTGGGGCATATGCACAAGAAATCTCAGGTCCAAAAGATATACATAAAATTTTCACGAATTTTTACGGTGCAGCACCGAAAACAGTTTCAGGACAGCAACATCCCCAAATCTTTACCTCACTCAAATTAGAGGCTTCTCTTGGCACAACAACAAAATAAAAAAGATAAGGAGAGGTCATTATAGTAGTAATGACTTCCAAGACTCAAATAAAAGAAAAAGTACTGAAAATAAAACATTGGGTTATCTCCCAAGAGTGCTTTTCTTTAACGCCTTTGAGCTAGGCGCAGAAAATTGCGAATCAAGTAACATCAAGTGATGAAGCATCAAGCTCATAGTTTGTGTCGGTGTTCTGGATACCGGGGTATCCCGGTCCACCTGCTCCTGGGCCACGTCATCGGCCCATCTTCAGAATCAACGACCCAAGCTGCGGAGAAGACCCTCATGAGGAGGCGCCTCGTGAGGAGAACGACGACCAAAACTGCTAAGGACCAGAAGACCTCCTCACGAGCCCCTGCTGGTGAGGAGAGGAAGCACGCCCACGTCAGCTCAGCAGGTTTGCGTGCAGAGCAAGAAGATAACGGGCAGAAGACCGTGTACCGCCCACGCTACCCCCGACAGGGAGGAGACCAACTTTCGCTGTGCCTGCCCAAAGCGGCATAGTGGTTGTTGGCCACCCCCCTAAAAATAGCGTGGACGATGCAGGGCGCCATAGGAGGACGTCAGCTTCCTCCACCCACTCCTGTGGACCGGCGCCACTACTCTACGAAGACCATGTCTACAGAAGAGTGTAGTCTACAGCTGTCCACCCTCCTTGGCCGTGTGTGTGGCAACCCCTTCCCCAAGAAGATAAGGGGAAGGAGGACCTTGGCACTATAAAAGGAGGGGAGGCCACCCCTTAGATGGGATCTGATCTTCTGGAGGCTGCTAGCTGGGCACGCAGGTTCTTCAACCTCTGGCCAGCTAGAGCTTTGTAACCAAGGCCTTGTACTCCTCGCGAGGTGTCGCGTTGCAATACAAGAAGGCAGGAAGTAGGGGTTTTACCTCACCACGAGGGCCCTGAACCTGGGTAAGGCTCGTTGTCTCTCTCTGCAGTGCGTTGTGCGTTCGACAACTCGAGGCTTCCGTCACCGTGCTTCGCTGCGATCCGAGATCTCACACGTTCAGCCCCCTGCGTTCGAATCTTTGGGTCCATCGCGTGGTACCCCGTGTTCTTGCGACACGAAATCCATCGACATTTGGCGCGCCAGGTAGGGGGCTGTGGTGTGTTTTCTCCAAGATCTGCTTCGGCATGGCCGACGCCAACGCAAGGCTCGAGCGTCTTCGCCGTCGCAACGCTGCTCGGGGGCAAACCGAGCCCATCTTCCATCGTCGTGAAGCTTCGGCCGAGGAGGAAGAGGAGGACGATCTGGAGTCCTCCTACCTCCCGTCCGGGCGTACAGAGCCTTCGCTCTCCTTCACCGCCACCGCCACTTCTCGCGCTCGTTCTGGGAGTCAGCTGTCTCCTGCGCAGGCTCTCGCCATGGCGCAGGAGCTGCTGCGCTATCAACCCACCGATGATGGGCGTGAGGGGTGGCGCGTTCGAATCGCCGAGCTCGGCGCCATCGCCAACGAAGACCCGGCCCAGGGGGAGCCCAGGGCGCGGGAGACCCAGATCCGGCGGCGGGGCATCGCGCCACGGCCGCCGGAGATGGGAAGGCCAACAAGGCAAAGAGGGTGGTTTCCCGCGCCGCATCTTCGTCGCGCGGGGAGCCCAGCTGCCAAATCGTCCAACGCGCTCCGGAAGACGCACGCGTCTCCCTCGAGCGCCGCCGCGAAAATCATGACCGCGCCATCGACGACATCGGCGAAGCTGGCAAGAACGTCAGGACCCCCGGCGACCCTATCTACAACCCCGGGTGTCTCGCTCTCACTCGCCAGCAACGCTACGTCGTCTGGCCTGACAAGTTCAAGCCGGACATCGGTGCGCGTTACGACGGGACCACCAACCCCGTCGAATTCCTCCAACTCTACGTCGTCGCCGTCCAGGCTGCGCGTGGGGATCAGCGTGCCATGGCAAATTGGTTCCCCATGGCCCTCAAGGACGCTCCGCGAACTTGGCTCATGAATCTTCCCCATGAATCTATGACTTCATGGAAGGATTTATGCCGTCAGTTCGTCGCCAATTTCATGCCCACGTACGAGCGCCCCGCTACCAAGAACGATCTTAAGGCGGTGCGTCAGTACAAGGGCGAGACGCTGCGTCAGTACATCCAGTGCTTCAGCCAGATGAGGAACAAGATCCCCAGGATCTCCAACGAGGAGGTCATCTCCGCATTCTCCACGGGCGTCTCCGACATCAAGATGAGGGAGAAGCTGTCCGTAAATGATGAGTTGACTTCCGTCGTCAGGCTCTTCGAGATCGCCGACCGCTGCGCCAAGGCCGAGGAGGGGAGGCTCTTCGTGCATAACCTGCCGGAGGCGCCTCCCCCCAAGCCAAAGTCCAAGGACCCCAAGCGTAAGGAGGCTGCTGCCCTCGCGGCAGAGCCGGATCATAAGCAATGCCGCGGGGACCGCACCGAGCGCGACAAGGGACGACGTCGCCGCTACTGCGTTCTCCACAAGAAGGACACCCACAATACCGACGATTGTTGGTTTGTCTGGAGGTTTCACGAAGAAAATGGAGTCTCCAAGCGCCGTGGGGGTGGCCGCAGCTACGGCAAGAGTGGATCCCGGGGCGATCGCCGCGACGATGACCGCGAGGAAGGTCGCCGCCGCGAGGGTCTATCTCGAGCCGATCCCGAGCCGCTGCCGCTGCCCCCACCAGCAAACGATCGTTGGGAGGAGAACCAGGGGGGCTATCAAGAGCCGCGAGACTTCGCCGCTTGCCTCCTGGGTGGAGCTCAGGCTCCTTTGTCCAACCGACACTTCAAGCAGCTGTCGCGAGAAATCGCGGCAGCACTGCCCAACGTCGGCAACCGCCTAATGAAGTGGTCAACGTGCAAGATCGGCTTCGACGAGGAGGATCATCCGGCTTCCACCAGGGGCGTGGGCACAATTCCTCTCTTGTGCACGCCAACCATCAACAACGTCGCCGTTAATCGCACTCTCATCGACGGAGGGGCGGGCCTCAACATCATCTTAGTCGAGATCTTCGAGAAGATGTAGGTGCCGTACCACCGGCTCATGCCAACCCGACCATTCTTTGGGGTAACCGAAGGTTCTACAATGCCAATCGGGCAGGTACGCCTACCCGTCACCTTCGGCACCCGGGACAACTACAGGACGGAAAGCCTCGACTTCGACGTCGCCTACATCGCCCTGCCGTACAATGCCATCCTCGGCTACCCAGCCCTGGCAAGGTTTATGGCAGCGACGCACCATGGCTTCAATGCCCTCAAGATTCCGGGCGCTAACGGCACAATCACCGTGCGCTGCAATGAGAAGGACGCTCTCCGATCAGTGGAGCATGTTTACCGTGAGGCCGCCACCATGTTCCCCGCCGACGAAGATCTACTGGAACACTCCGGCAACCTTGCGAGGAAGAAGCAGCTCGTATCCCAAGAACGGGCTGCAGCGAAGAAGGCCTCTCTCGAGCCCCATTCGCTGGGTTCGACAGGGAAGAAGTTCGCCGCCTCGGCATCGCCTACTCCAAGCGAGGACCTGGTCCATCCAATGCTAGACATGAGCATTGGGGAAGCTGCGGTACCCTCAGGAAGGAGGCCCCAGTTCACCCAAGAGCGCTCTGCAACCAAGAAGGTCCCGGTTCAGGCTGGGGGCTGCGACAACTTCGTCACCATCGGGGCAGGGCTTTCCCCCAAATAGGAAAGCGCGCTCGTCACCTTCCTGCGGGCAAACTCTGACATGTTCGCTTGGACTCCGTCAGATATGCCCGGCGTTCCTAGGGAGGTGATTGAGCACCACTTAGCCGTGTGCCCTCAGGCACACCCCGTGAAGCAGAAGACTAGGAAGCAAGCGCAAGAGAAGCAGGACTTCATCGTCAAGGAGATAGAGAAGCTGAAGAAGGCCAAGCTGATACGCGAGGTAGCCCACCCCCCCTGGATCGCGAATCCGGTGGTCGTCCCAAAAGCAAATGGCAATGGGCGCCTCTGCGTGGACTTCACAAGTCTCAACAAGGCCTGCCCCAAGGATCCTTATCCACTCCCGAGGATAGATCAAATCGTCGACTCCACCGCCGGCTGTGGCCTCCTTTGCTTCTTGGATGCTTTCTCCGGCTATCATCAGATCAAGATGGCAAAGGAGGACGAGGAGAAGACCGCCTTCATCACGCCTTGTGGGGTGTACTGCTACGTCTGCATGCCCTTCGGTCTAAAGAACGCAGGAGCCACCTTCCAAAGGCTCGTGCGCAAGGCCTTGGGGGCTCAAATGGGAAGGAACGCGGAGGCCTACGTCGACGACATCATCGTCAAAACTCGCGAGGGTCACACCTTCATCGAGGATCTGGAGGAAACATTCGTCAACCTGAGAAAGGTAAACATCAAGCTCAACCCCGCCAAGTGCGCCTTCGGCGTACCATCGGGAAAACTGTTGGGGTTCCTCGTGTCCCATCGCGGGATAGAGGCGAACCCTGACAAGGTCAAAGCCATCGAAGAAATGCGTCCACCGCGCAGTCTCAAGGAGATGCAACGCCTCGCGGGGTGCATGGCAGCCCTGGGGCGCTTCATCGCGAGGAGCGGGGAGAAAGCCTTGCCCTTCTTCAAGCTCATGAAGCACGCTGGGAAGTTCAAGTGGACTCCGGAAGCCGACAAGGCCTTCGCCGAGTTGAAAAGGTACCTCACGAGCCCACCGATCATGGTTGCCCCAACCACCCGCGAGCCCTTGCTACTCTACATCGCGGCGACTCCAAGGACAGCAAGTGCCGTCCTCATCGTGGAGCGAGACGCCAAGGTGATCGCCAGAGAGGAGGTCAACTTTCCGAGCTCGGGGGCTCCTCGCGAGGAAGAGGCCGCTCCGTCTCCCGACCCTCGAGAGGAACCGCCCGCGGCATCTTCGCCGAACGAGCCGCTCTCTCAGAGCAACGCTCAAAAGCCTCCCGAGGAGGAGTCTTCCGGGGGTGTCGTCAAGGTGCAAAAACCTGTGTACTTCGTCAGCACGGTACTGCGCAACGCGCGAGAACGCTACACCATGCAGCAAAAGCTGCTCTACACCCTGCTCATCGCTTCGCGGAAGCTGTGCCACTACTTGCAGGGTCACCCGATCAAGGTGGTAACCGATCGTCCCCTGGAGACCATCCTACGCAATCCCAACGTCACCGGGCGGGTGGCAGAATGGGCCGTGGAGCTTCAACCCTTCGAGATCTCCTTCGAAACTACAAAGGTAATCAAAAGCAAGGCTTTGGCCGAGTTCACTGCGGAGTGGACCGATCCGTTCGCCGACGAGCCTCCGGAGGAGGAGTCAACGCTCCCAGGAGAGGAGGCCCCAGGCCTCTGGGTCATGCACTTCGACGGCGCCTTCAACCTCCCCAGTGCGGGAGCTGGTGCTGTCCTGACCTCCCCCTCCGGAGACAAGCTCTTCTACGCCGTGCAGCTCTGTTTCAAGCCTGAGAGCAAGGTCTCCAACAACATCGCGGAATACGAAGGATTACTCGCCGGCTTGAGGGCGGCAAACACTTTGGGCATCAAGCGCCTCATCGTCAAGGGGGATTCACAGCTGGTTGTGAACTTCTCGAACAAGAGCTACACTCCAAGGGACGAGCACATGGCGGCCTATCTCGAGGAGCATCGAAAGATGGAAAAACGCTTCCAAGGCTTGGAGCTGAAGCACATCCCGAGAGGAGAAAATGTGGAAGCCGACGAGATCGCCAAGCGCGCCTCTCACCGCCTGGCACAACCTGCCGGCGTCTTTGAGGAGCGTCTCTTCAAGCCGTCCGCTTCTCCGCCATCATCAGGATCAGACCCTCCACCTGCCCTGCCGCCACCGCCGGAGCAGGGGGCTCCAGACTGCGGGCCTCCTTCGGGTGACCGCGTCCTTCTGGCATTGGCACGGCAGGAGGGAGTGGACTGGATCCTCGAGCTCAAGGCCTTCCTCACCAGCAGCAGGCTTCCTGAGGATGAAGAGGAGGCCGAAAGGATCGTACGCCAAGCTTCGGGCTACTGCGTCAAGGACGGTGACTTGTACCGGTGTCGCCCAAACGGCGTCGCTCTGAAGTGCATATCTACTCACCAAGGCCAAGAGCTTCTCAAGGACATCCACGCCGGTGAGTGTGGCCATCATGCTTCTGCTGCGACTCTAGCCGCAAAGGCATACCGAAGCGGCTTCTACTGGCCCTCAGCGCTCGGGGATGCGGCAGAGATGGTCAAGAGGTGCGAGGCGTGCCAATTCCATGCCAAGCAGATCCACCAGCCGGCGCAGGAGCTGCGAACCATCTCACTCACTTGGCCCTTTGCAGTTTGGGGGCTGGACATCCTCGGTCCATTCCCCAGAGCGCAAGGGGGCTACCGCTACCTCTACGTCGCCATTGACAAATTCACCAAGTGGGTGGAGGTGGAACCGGTGTGCACCATCCCGGCCAGGTCCGCAGTCAAGTTCATCCGTGGGCTGGTCTGTCGTTTTGGTGTGCCTAATCGCATAATCACCGACAACGGCAGCCAGTTCACCAGCGGACTGTTCCGGGAGTACTGCGCATCGGTCGGCATCAAGATCTGCTTCGCCTCCGTCGCCTACCCCCGGAGCAATGGCCAGGCCGAGCGTGCTAACGCTGAGGTCCTCAAGGGACTCAAGACGAAAAGCTTCAACGCCAAGCTCGAAGCCTGTGGCAGAAAATGGTTACACAACCTCCAATCCATCTTGTGGTCCATCAGGACTACCGCCACCAAACCCACTGGAGAAACCCCTTTCTTCCTGGTCTATGGGGCGGAGGCTGTTCTTCCCACCGACGTCAAGTTCGGATCGCCAAGAGTGCTCACCTTCGACGAAATTCGCCAGGAGGACCTCATCAAGGATCGTCTCCTCCTGCTCGAAGAGGCTCGGTGCCAAGCTGCGCTCCGCGCCGCGTGGTACCAGCAAGGACTACACCGCTACCACAGCCGCCATGTTCGAGCAAGGACTCTGGAGGTTGGCGACCTGGTGCTGAGGAGAATACTCTCTCGCGAGGGCCTGCACAAGCTATCTCCAATGTGGGAAGGACCCTTCAAGGTGACACACATCGCCAGGCTAGGCTCGGCGCGGCTGGAAACCGCAGAAGGCGTGCCGGTGGGGAACCCGTGGAACATAGCTCATCTGCGAAAGTTCTACCCTTAGGTTCCTCACGAGGAGAAAAAGACCGTTTTCATGGCACTTGTATCAGCTCAACCTGCTCTTAAGCACTGATATTAAGTTAAAGCGCAATATAGCGCCTCTGCTTCGGCATGACATCAAAATGGCATGAAGTCCATTTATTTTCTGTTGTACTCCACGCGGAAGGGGGCTAGGCACGGTGTCTATGCTGGGGCCTTCGCCCGGAAAACAGCGAGCCCGAAAAACCCGAAGGGAATGAGCTCTGGTCGGGGGCGACGGCCCTGTTATCGATCACCTCTAAATACCCATGGTGCTTAGTTCCACGCGAAGTACATCGGAAAATAAAAAATCTTCGAGGGAAAGTCCGAGGTGTGCCCCAAGGCACCCGCTAAGGACCTACCCCTCGTGAGCAACCCTCACGAGGAGGCAAGAATGCGTCGATGCGACAAGCATCCGCAGGAAGATACCCTCTATCGAGGAAGGCCTAACGTGGCAGGATTATTGAAGACCAAGGCCGCTCCGATCATCTTGCGAAGGAGACGTAGATCCGGAGGTCCGCGCCAGGCCTTTCACCTCGTGAGCAACCCTTGCGAGGTGTCGACGGTCTCTGGGCTCTCTTAAGCGTCGATGTTTTCACGTCCGTGAGGGTCCAGCTTCCCTCAACGACGAGGAAGGCCCCGTGAATCGCCACGCGCGGCAATTTGCTCTTAGCTGCTGGCACAGATAGTGCCGCGCTCCTCCACGACGGAGAAGGTCCCTGTGTCGGTCACAGGGGCATCTTATTCGCCTTCTTTTTTCGTTTGTTTATCGACTTGTTTTTCCGTTTTCGGGGATTTGGGGTTTTTTCTTTTCCAACTCTTTCTTCAACTTCTTGTCTCAGGAATCGTCCAATGTGTCGTCGGCGCCGACCCCATCTCGAGCTCTGAGGCAAAGGGAGGCCTCCCATCGACGCCAACAGCTCATCAGGGCTCTCGAGCGTGCGAATGACCGGGACTATAGAGAGCAATAAGAAGCGAAATGCAGGACAGCTAAAAAGCGAGCTTCATTGATATAATCCCATCACAGGGAGGAACAAAAGCACGGCGGGGCATACCCCGCCGGTGAGGACTACACGACAAAAGTGGGGAGGAGACTAGCTCCCCTCCCCAGAAGACTACAGCGTCAGGGCCTCCTCTTCACTGCGCCGCGGGCTGGGGGTAGGTGCGGCGGATGCCACCGGCGATGAAGATCCGCACCGAGGCCTCCAGCGTCCCCAGCTTGAAGCGGAAGACGAGGTGGTCGCCGACGCGGAGGCGATGGCCGAGGGCGAAGGCCCTCCAGCGGCCGGAGAGTACGGCGTTGTCGCCCACCCCGAGAAGGATGTTCACAGGCCAGAGGAGGTCTGGCCTGCTCTGCTCCCCCAGGGCGATCTCCCCGGTGGCCGCGCCGGGGGCGTAAATCACCCTCCGAACGGCGTCGGGCAGCCGAAGGGAGTTGAAGCCCGGGGCGTCGACGACGACGAGGAGCTCCAAGAAGCGGGACCCCCGGCCGGTAAGGGGTCCCAACATCGCCGCCGCCAGGTGGCGCGGAGTGGCAACCACTCCGTTCACCGGCGGGGCCGGAGGATCTGCAGCAGGGGAGGGGGGCCCAGGGCGGCCTCCACCTCCCGGAGGACCCGGTCGACGCTCCCCGAGGCACGGGGAGCAGGCGCCGCCGCCAGCGGCGACGGCGAGTTCAGAGCGCCTCCGCGCACGGAACCCCGGAGGGTCATGGCGCTGGAGGTCCCCAAGGTGGCGCGGCTCGCCTCATCCTGCCGCGGCGCGCCAAGGCGGAGGGGGCCGCCGGCGCCGGGCGTCCATCGGGCCGGGATCTTCACCTTGATCCCGCTGCCCGGCGGACACCCGCGGCGTTTCGCTCCAGAGCTAGGTCTAGCAGCGGCGGAGGAGTTGGAAGGATCCATGAGCTCAGGGGCGCGGAAGCAGAAATGGCACTGGAGTAAGGAGGTGAAGTGCCGGAGGTCTCGAGGAGGATCTATTTAAGGGGGGGGGCACCCGGCGTCGATGCGTCAAATCCCTGCGCGGGAATCGAAGCGTTGGCGCAGTGCTCCGCAGTCAAGCGACGCATCATTATGACGGTTTGACTCCTCGGAGACTGCAGCGTCGCCCGCCGTTTCGCTTCGCCAACTGCAAGGGCGCCACGTGCCCACGACCTGCGCTTCTTCACATGGTCCTCTGACCGCACGGTTGACGCGTGCCATTGGAGGGCCCAGCAGCTTCTGGGGCCCCCGGCCCTTCGCTCCCTCAAGAGGGCGCGTTCGCGGGCCGGGCTCCCGGGGGCTACTGTCGGTGTTCTGGATACCGGGGTATCCCGGTCCACGTGCTCCTGGGCCATGTCATCAGCCCATCTTCAGAATCAACGACCCAAGCTGCGGAGAAGACCCTCACGAGGAGGCGCCTCGTGAGGAGAACGACGACCAAAACTGCTAAGGACCAGAAGACCTCCTCACGAGCCCCTGCTGATGAGGAGAGGAAGCACGCCCACGTCAGCTCAGCGCGTTTGCGTGCAGAGCAAGAAGATAACAGGCAGAAGACCGCGTACCGCCCACGCTACCCCCGATAGGGAGGAGACCAACTTTCGCTGTGCCTGCCCAAAGCGGCACAGTGGTTGTTGGCCACCCCCCTAAAAATAGCGTGGACGGTGTAGGGCGCCAGAGGAGGACGTCAGCTTCCTCCACCCACTCCTATGGACCGGCGCCACTACTCTACGAAGACCATGTCTACAGAAGAGTGTAGTCTACAGCTATCCACCCTCCTTGGCCGTGTGTGTGGCAACCCCTTCCCCAAGAAGATAAGGGGAAGGAGGACCTTGGCGCTATAAAAGGAGGGGAGGCCACCCCTTAGATGGGATCTGATCTTCTGGAGGCTGCTAGCTGGGCACGCAGGTTCTTCAACCTCTGGCCAGCTAGAGCTTTGTAACCAAGGCCTTGTACTCCTCGCGAGGTGTCGCGTTGCAATACAAGAAGGCAGGAAGTAGGGGTTTTACCTCACCACGAGGGCCCTGAACCTGGGTAAGGCTCGGTGTCTCTCTCTGCAGTGCGGTGTGCGTTCGACGACTCGAGGCTTCCGTCACCGTGCTTCGCTGCGATCCGAGATCTCACACGTTCAGCCCCCTGCGTTCGAATCTTTGGGTCCGTCGCGTGGTACCCTGTGTTCTTGCGACACGAAATCCATCGACAGTTTGCTCTAAGAATAGAGTCAAAAAGTAATTTCTTCCTTTTCCTAGGGAAGTGTTCCATACCTTTCTTGAGTGGGAATTGATAATTGATGGTGCCTTCTCTCATATCAATAATGGCACCTACAGTTCGAAGAAAAGGTCTTCCCAAAATAATAGGACATGAAGCATGGCATTCAACGTCCATAACGAGAAAATCAACGGGAACAAGGTTATTGTTAACCACAATAAGAACATCATTAATCCTTCCCAAAGGTTTCTTCTTAGCAACATCAGCAATAGGAACATCATAATAACATTTTTTAAGCGGTGGTAAATCAAGCATGTCATAAATTTTTCTAGGCATAATAGAAATACTAGCACCTAGATCACATAAAGCATGGCAATCAAAACCATTAACATGCATATCAATGATGGGTTCCCAACCATCTTCTAACTTCTTGGGAACAGAAGCTTTTTGCTGCAACTTTTCATCCCTAATTTTCATGAGAGCATTGGTAATATGCTTAGTAAAAGCAATATTTAAAAAACTAGCATTGGGAGTCAAAGCAAGCTTTTGCAAGAACAAAATAACTTCAGATATATTGCAGCCATCAACATCAAAATCATTAAAGGAAATAGAGCTATCATCTCCTACACTCCGAAAAATTTCAGCACTCTTTTAAGAAAAAGTTTTGGCAGTTTTAGGCTTTTTAACACAAGGAGTGGGAGTTTTCTCTACACCAATCAAAGTAAGAGGATTGATAGCATTAGGAGCAACATCATTAGAGGTAGTAATAGTACAAACTTTCATATTCCTAGCAATCTCATCCTCTCTTTCCCATCTAGCATGCAATTCTGCTAACAATCTAAGATTTTCATCAATTCCAACTTGAATAGCATTAGCAGTAGCAAAAGGATCAGGCTTAGCGGACATTCTATTTACCAAAGAGGATTGCACATTATACAAAGATGAAATATCGGTTTCGGCTTTGGAAACCTTAGCTTGCAATTCAGGAATAGCCTTGTTTAAATTTTCAAGTTGATGACTAATAGTCCTCAACAGAGCTGATTGCTCCTCCATAGTCTTAGTAAACAACTTATTTTGCTCATATTGCATTTGCATAAAAATCTTGGTAGCCTTTTCAAGTTCTAAAAACCTCTCTTCACTAGGCATTTTAGGTCTACCAAGATAGCCATTTTCACCATTAGAGGGAAACGACCTATAGTTGTTACTAGCAAAATTGTTCCTATAAGCATTGTTGTTAAAATTATTGTTTCTAATGAAATTGACATCAACATGCTCTTCTTGAGCAACCAAAGAGGCTAAAGGAACATTATTAGGATCTACATGAGTTCTATCATTGGTAAGCATAACCATAATGGTATCAATCTTATCACTCAAGGAAGAGGTTTCCTCAACAGAATTTACCTTCTTACCTTATGGAGCTCTCTCGGTGTGCCATTCGGAATAATTTACCATCATGTTGTCAAGTAGCTTTGTTGCGGCGCCCAAGGTAAGGGACATAAAAGTGCCTCCAGCAGCTGAATCAAGTAGGTTTCTCAAAGAAAAATTCAGTCCTGCATAAAAAGTTTGAACAATCATCCAAGTAGTCAGTCCATGAGTGGGGCAATTCTTTATCATAGATTTCATTCTTTCCCACGCTTGAGCAACATGTTCATTATCAAATTGACTAAACTTCATAATATTTCTACGCAAAGCTATAATCTTAGCAGGAGGATAATATCTACCAATGAAAGCATCCTTACACTTAGCCCATGAATCAATACTATTCTTAGTCAAAGATAGCAACCAATCTTTAGCTTTTCCTCTCAAAGAAAAAGGAAACAACTTGAGCTTAATACTATCACTTTCTACATCCTTATATTTCTGCATCTCACATAGCTCAACAAAATTGTTGAGATGAGCTGCATCATCTTCAGTACTAGCACCAGAAAATTGCTCTTTCATAACAAGGTTCAATAAAGCAGGCTTAATTTCATAAAAGTTTGCAGCAGGAGCAGGCGGCACAATAGGAGTGCAGATAAAATCACTATTGTTCGTGCTAGTAAAGTCACACAACTTGGTATTTTCAGGAGTAGCCATTTCAGCAAAACTAAAAGCAAATAAATAAAAGCAACTAACAAGGATTCTAATTTTTTTTGGGTTTTTGATATATAACGATGCAAGTAAAAATAAAGTAAAGCAAAACTAAAAACAAGGTAAAGGATGTGCGTGCGAAAACTCCCCTCGCAGAAGTCTTCTACTTCCTCCCCGGCAACGGCGCCAGAAAAAGAGCTTGATGCGTGGTAAATGACCAGCCCGTTGGGAACCCCAAGAGGAAGGTGTGATGAATATAGCAGCAAGATTTTCCCTCAGTTAAGAAACCAAGGTTTGTCGATCAGGAGAGGAGAGACAAACGACTGAAGGTGATGCGGACTAGCTTAGCGACATCTTCGGACAATTTATATATGGCGCCTCGTCCAAGCTTTGCTTTGCTAGCAACAACGTGGAACCTGCACACAACACAACCAAATACTTTGTTCCCAACTTGCGATGAGGTTGTCAATCTCACCGGTTTGCTTGAAACAAAGGGTATGAGCGTATCGAGTGGAAAGCAGTGAAAGTATGCGCGTAAAGTAAACAGTGTGAGTAAAGTAAACAGGTGATAGCAATATGATGGAAATAGGACCGGGGTCCACAGTTCACTAGTGGTGTCTCTCCATAAGATAAATAACACATGCTGGGTAAACAAATTACAGTTGGGCAATTGATAGAATAAAGATAAACGTGATATGTCAAGAAGATCACTATGCGATTTACTCTGGGCATTACAACAAAATACATAGACCGCCATCCAACTGCATCTATGACTAATAATCCACTCCCGGTGATATCATCCGAACACCCCTTGAGTATTAAGTTGCGAACAACAGATAATTGCATTAAGCAATGTGTAATGTAAACAAAGCATATGCCCTCGAGCATATGAATGTTGTTTTCTCCCTAGTAGCAACAACACATCTACAACCTTAGAGGTTTCTGTCACTCCCCCAGGTTAAATAGAGGCATGAACCCACTATCGAGCATAAATACCCCCTCTTGGAGTCACTAGCAACTACTCGGCCAAGATAGCTACTAACAACGGAGAGCATGCAAGATCATAAACAACATAGAGATAACATAAGATATATTTCAGTATAGCAACTCAATCATAACACCAATATTCATCAGATCCCAACAAACCAAACATGTAGAATTATATAACGGTGATCTCAATCATGTAGGGCAGCTCATGAGATCTAAACATGAAGCACATGGTGGAGGAGACAACCATCTAGCTACTGCTACGGACCCATAGTCCAAGGTAGACTACTCACTCATCGCTCCGGAGGCAAGCATGGCGATGAAGAAGACCTCCGGTGGCGATTCCCTTCTCCGGCAGGGTGCCGGGAAGAGCTTCTGGACCCTCCCGATCTTCGGGTCAACGGCGGTGGTGGATCGCGATGTGTTCTGGAAAAGTGATCGGGTGTTTAGGTTTTTTCCATCGGGGGGTCTTTATAGGCGAAGGGGCATCGTCAGAGGTGGCCCGAGGCACCCTCACACATAGGGGGCGCGGCCAGGGGCTGGGCCGCGCCGCCCTGGTGTGTGGGGCCCTCGTGGCCCCCCTCCAACTCCTCTTCGAATCTCTGGAAGCTTCCGGGGAAAATAAGACTTCAGGAACTTGTTTCATCCAATTCTGAGAATATTTCATGTGTAGCACTTCTGAAACACAAAAACAGCAGAAAACAGGGAACTGGCACTGTGGCGACTTGTTAATAGGTTAGTTCAAAAAAATGCATAAAAGTGCCACGAAGTGTAACGAAACAGTAGACAAATGGTGTAAAAATAAGCATGGAGCATCAAAAATTATAGATACGTTGGAGATGTATCAGTGACCGACCGGGAAGTGAGGACTACAAGTACTTGTAATTTGATATGAGATATGGAGTGAGAGCCATAAGTATCTAATTTGATATGAGAATAGAGATGATTAGATAATAGAGAAATAAAGAAAAATAGAAAAATAAAGAAAATATAGAAATTCCGAAACAGAAAATACAATTTTATTCCAAATGGACCTTTAGTCCCGGTCCGTGTTACGAACCGGGACCAAAGGTCCTCTAGCCGCAGCACATACCCCGGGCCACGTGGAGGCCCATTGGTCCCGGTTCGTAAGCAACCGGGACTAAATGAGCTTTACAAATCGGGATTGAAGGCCTTTTTTCCACTAGTGTACCCCTACCATTTTTTAGTTGTCTATCAGATTGTTCCCCGGTAGAGCAATATTAGCTGATGGTAGCATGCATCCCATTGAGAGAGAGAGAACTGTGCTATTGGAGATCAAATTTTGTGACCTTGATCCCCAAGAACTACAAATAATGGAAGAGCAGGCTGTGAGGAATGTGGTTGAAAAAATTGGGGAGAGTGTTCTTTGGGGGCCAGAACAAGAATTAAGTTTGTTACGATACGATGATTGGAAAGGTGAGTATGTTAGGATTGAGGATGGGGACGAAATGGTTGAGGAAATCGATCGACAGAAGGGCTGGGATAGCAAACATGCTAAGTTTTGTGCAGAGCTGATAGAACTGAAAGGTGATTCGAGGGTTGGATATGTTCCCTCCAAATTGGCTGCACAGATGGCAGAAGATGATTGGGCTGCAAAGAGGCACACTCAGCGCATTCTTACTGAAGTGACAGTGTTGACAGGGGAAGCTGTTGACAATGCTGTAACTGTTGATTGGAACATAGTTGATATAAATGACTAGACTGATTTGGTCATTGCACCAATATCTGACATTGAAATGGCCAATCTGTTCGGCATTCCTGTGGACGAGGAAGACAAGAAGAAGGAGAGTGATGAAGCTGATGATGATGGTAACAGAAAAGCAAGACAGGATGATGAAGAAGATATAGATTCAAAGTTGATTGAAAATGCTGCAATTGATGTAGATGATGCACATGATGATGAGTTTGTGTGTGTTTATGACAAAGAAAATCCAGTTATGGAAGTAGGAAGATTGTTTCCAACCATGGATGAGTTTAGGATGTGTTTCAGGACTTATGCAGTCAAACATGAGTTTGAAACCAAAACTGTGTGGACAGATAAAAGGAAGTTCTATGCAAAGTGCAAAGGTTTTGATGGTGGTGCCAAGCCTTGCAAGTGGTATATATCTGCTAGACGCCAACCTGATGGAAGTACAATAAGAGTGAATCAAATTCCAAAACAACATACTTGTATTACAACTTCTCAGAAAGTTACAACCATGACATCACAACTTTGGGTTGCTGAAAAAATCAGGCCTATTTTAGCCAAGACACCAAATACCACTGCAAAGAAACTAATGACAGACTTGGAAAAGAATTACCCCATTAAGTTGAAGTATACTACATTGTGGAAGGCAAAGCAAAGGGCAATGAAAGAGTTATATGGTGATTGGGCAAACACCTTCAGAATTCTTTTTAACTTTAAAGCAGAAGTTGAAATGAGGTCACCTGGAAGTGTTGTGGAGATAGATACTGAAGTTACAGCAGATGGGAAAGTATATTTCTCCAAATTTTTCATGGCTTTGAAGCCTTGCATAGATGGCTTCAAAGCAGGCTGCCGTCCATATTTGAGCATAGACTCAACATTTTTGACTGGCAAGTGGAATGGTCAACTTGCAGCTTGCAATGCTTTAGATGGACACAATTGGATGTTCCCTGTGGCAATTGGCATGTTTCAGTCTGAGACAGAGGCTTCGTGGATATGGTTCATGATGCAGTTGAAAAGATGCATAGGGCCAGTCTCACCTTTGGCAATTCACACTGATGCATGCAAAGGGCTTGAGAATGCAGTGAAGAATGTTTTTCCCCATTCTGAACAGAGGGAGTGCTTTGGCCATATGTGGATGAATATTATAAGGAAATTCAAAAGAGATGTTTATGGCAGGTTGTGGCTAGCAGCAAGGAGCTACACTAAATCAACACATACATATCATGTTGGTAAGATAAAGGAAGAAGACTGCACATTTGCCCCTTGGATGGACTAATACCATTCTCTATTATGGTATAGGTCTGGATTTAACATTGACATCAAGTGTGATCATATAAATAACAATTTGGCAGAAAGTTTTAACAACAGAATTAAGGACTTCAAAGAGTTGCCTGTCCATGACATGGTTGACCAGATCAGGATCATGATCATGAAGTTGTGGCAATTGAGAAGAAGCCTTGCTGATCTTCTGCAAGGGGATAAGTTGCCTGCTGTAGTGCATCAGGTAGTCAATAGGAGCAGAAATCTTCATAATTTGTGTGTGGAAAAATCATCACTGTTTGGTGCTGAAGTTAGAGATACTAAGACTGGAAGAAGGCATGTTGTTAACACTGATTTGCATGAATGCAGTTGCAAAGAGTGGCAACACACTGGAAAACCTTGTGAACATGCAATACTTTTTTAGCCTCCAAACCGAGGCTAAATATGCACCCATATTTGCATGAATATTATTCAGTACAAAAATTCAAGGCAGCATATGCAAATCCAATTCCACCACTTACAGATCAGTCTCAGTGGCCTGAAGTTGATATTCAATTCACCTTGTCCCCTCCTTTGATGATAAGAAAGGATGGCTGGCCTCAACAGAGTAGATTCAAGGCTTGGTTTGAGAAAGGTGGTAGCAGAAAAAAGGGAAAAAAGATGAAAAGAATAATGGCAAGCCAAAAAGGGCACAAAAAGGTAACAAAAATAGATGCAAGAGATGTGAAGAACTTGGTCAGCGAGCTGGATCAGCCAAATGTCGCTACACTCCTTCAAAGTATGTCCTTGTTCATCCAAAAAAATCATTCAAAAGGCTTTTGTTTATGTTTATGATGATTATTTGCAATTAACAAACCCATTTTGCTTTTCAGAAAGGATGATTTTGAGCCCCTTGTGGTTGAAACTTGCTGTCCAACGAAAAAAGCAAGAATTGGGGCGGTTAGAAAGAAGAGAACTGAGCAGATTGTGTTAAGTTGTGATAAAAGAGTGCAAAATCAGCCACCTGAATCACTTTTGGATGTGCCATCTGCTGGATTGGATGCAATTATGGATGTGCAAGAAGAAGCACATTTGGATTCAATTCAAGCTCAAGATGAAGTTGTTTTGGAGGTTCACATGCAAATTGAATCAAATTTGGAGTTGCAAACTGAACCTGTTCAGATGCAAATTGAATCAAATTTGGATTCAATTCCAGCTCAAGGTAGTGTTATGCTTGGGGGGGGGGGGCTTCTGAAAGTGAAGATCCAAAGAAAACAAGGAGCCTGGCTGTTCTTCTTGGTGGAGATCCAACAATAACAAGTGAAGAACCTGCTTGCAAGAGCAAGAAAAAGAGTGGAAAGAGGAAGAAATCGAGTGCAAAGAGGAAGTGATGTAATTTTTATGATACTAAGTTGATTGAAAACTTGTGTGATGTATTATTGTTTGAGCTTTCATTCGTGAAAACTTGTAATTTGTAATAATGCTACTTGTATTTGAATTTGAGCCGAAATTCAAATTTGAGCCCAAATTCAAATTTGATGCTAAATTTGAATTTCAACCTATGTATCTATTTGCACTTTTGTATGTTTGTTTGACCTTTCAATGCTTTCTCATATATCATACACATCCCGTGATCAATCTGATCCCTTTTGCTGCCCCCAACACTAAGACATGAGAAATGTGCTAGAAATGAGCTCCAAAGCTAGAGTAAACGACCCCATTTCTAACCAACCTTTTTTCGACATTGTCTAAATCTTCCCAAAAAAACATATTAGCTTCCATTCTGCAATCATAGGATAAATCTGAAGAAAGATTTATTTTTTGGATTAATCTTCTATTTATTTATTTATTTTCTAAAACAATGCTTTAATTCAAAATCATTAATAAAATATGTTTTAGACATGAAAATGAAAAAATAACTTCAGCTCCTGTGTAGTTGCATCAAAATGAATCTAGATTGAGGTTTTCAAAATTTTCAATTTTCAAAACCCCAAAACCACTACTCTCTCCTTTGAACTCTCTGCCAACCTTACTGGAGGTTGTTCATTTTGTGAAGGTTTTTTCATACAAATAGTAGTATACCAAGTTTATATTTTTTTTGGTAACTATATCACATAACATGACTATGTGCGAAGGTTTTATATTTTTTTGATTTTTTTTGAATTAGTTACACCAAGCAAAGTACATATAGAACCGGTTTTGAACAAACCCTAGTCGAAACCTAATCCAGCTTGAACTCTTCGAATCTTTGCTTGTACGTCAAGTACTGTTCCTGGGCCGCACCAGGCCGCTATCTTCATGGGCCTTGCGATCCCTTCGACAGTGATCCCTCCTGGGCCGAAAACCAGGTAGACGAATATCGAGGGCCTATTTGTCATTCCTTCGTCACCTGTGGTCGGCCAACAGAAACATCCCGCATGGGGCGGTATAGCGGCTGCCTCGATTGCCCGCCATTCCAACTCACGTTTAGGCACGAAATCAGGTTTGGACGGGGCTCTGAACGATTAAATAGTGATCATGTTTTATCCGACATTGCCAAGGCCCATCCAACTTTTGGGGTCGACTCAAAGTGTTTGGACATGGCCGCCATGTCATACACGGGATCACCGAAATACCACGGCATTGCGATGCTTACAGAGGTTCCAGCAACACAAGATGACCATAGCCGAAGACCTGCACGAGCCAAAGGTGACATGGCCACATGGGTAGGGTAGGAGTGCAGAAGCTTAATGTTAGCATCAGCGGGGAGGCGCCAGCCGATGACATCAACAATAGCCTACCATCACTCCGTCACTTGTCAACGAACTATGCCAACTAGAACATTTGACAGGTGAAGAAAAGACTAAGTTAGCATCATGGTGCGGATCCATCTTTTTTTTGGGTAAACGAGGACTTTATTACTCCATAGGGATTACGGAAAGGTCTTGGTTGACAACCTGAATTGCAGGTCCTGAGCCATGCCACGGATGAGAAAAACCCTCTAACCTTGCAAGGTTTGTGAGGGTGTGACTAGCCCTATTTTGTGTATGGTCAACCTTTACAAAGGAAATATTTCTAACACCATTAAATAAAGCTTTAATCTCCGTAATGAGATGAGCAAGCATAGAACGATCTTGGGACTCCTTCAGAATTGCATCCACCAGATTAGAACAATCAAGATCCACCATAATCTGTTTACCGGACCATTGGAGGGCGCTAACGATAAACCTTCATAGCACGCTAAAGCTTCTGCTTCAAGGGGATCATAGTATCCGATCAGTTGGCGATTGAGAGTAGCACATAGCATTCTTGTCCAGGAGAAAAAAAATACTAGAGAAAGAGATAAAGGAGCTGTCTAGGTCTTTGCTTATCTCCTGCTGCGAGCCTGCGACAATGACATAACACAGATCGTCAGTCTCCCATGTGTTAAATTCTGGGTGAGTGAGCCCACTGCATGACAGCCAATTATAACTCCCAAATCATAGACAGAAGCTTTGGATAATGATTCAAATGGACAGTAATGTACGTTTTTAGCAGCGGTGCTGAACGCTTCCTTGTGGGTTATCTTGGGCTCGACGGCCTTGATCCTCTTTATCTCTTCCCTAACAACAAAAATTCCCAAATCTGAAAATGGCAGCAGATACTATCACTGCCTACTAAAAATGGTGTCTTTCTTAGGCCGAGGGCATCCGCTGCTTCCTCACTGGCGCTGCAAAAGATGTTCCGAAGCATATGCTAGTTAGCTCACGATCTGTCTGCCGGTGTACATGAAAATAAGGTGAGATCAACTGCGGTGTACTGTGTCGTCGTCTACGTACGTTTGTTCACGGCGGCGGCGCTGTTCTCCGCAACCTCACCCTCCCTGTCGTTGTCATCGTCTTCGCTGCTCTTGTCCGACCACTCCCTGGGCGGCGGACCAACTCCCAGCTCCTGTTCCATCCACCACTACTTTGATATGCCTACCGTTGAAGCTGAAACCTCAAAATTAAGAACCAATTGAAGGGCCACTAACCTGCAGATGCAGCTCGACGGACGGCGGCGGCGGCGGTGGAGAAGGCACGCCGACGGAGAGGAGGCCAGCGCAGCGGCCGCACTGCACGGGCACCATCTTGAGCAGGCTGCTGCACGGCACGCTCACCTGAACGCACACAAATGGCGGCAGCGTGCGTTGACGTGAGTGCCTGCACGCTGTCACGGCCTCACGGAACGACGATATCCAGCCATATCCAGCCAAGTGGTATGTACGTACGTACCAGCGCTAGTAGAAAATGGGGCTTTCGTTCAGAGCTCTAAAAGGCTTTAGCACCGGTTAGCTTACGAACCCAGACTAAATGGGTGCTTTAGCACCGATTCGAGCTGCCAGAAAGCTAAATGGAACCCGTGAAACTCTAGCACCGGTTGGTTATGAACCATTAGCACCGGTTCGTGCAGGGCCGGTCCTAAGATTTCAGGGCCCGGGGCGAAAGTAAAATTTTGGGCCCCTTACTATAAATTTTTTATACATATATGCAATTATGAAAATAAATACTTTAAATATACTCAACTGAAATATCTACTATCTACTAAAAGCACAATACGGGTGTCTAAAATAGAGATACTACGTTAATCCACATTATCAGAATTATGTTAGCTGTTAGATCTAAAATTTAGTGGTCAAGATTTAAAGTGATTATGTAACATGTATAAGTACATATTTTATATTTTATAGACATACACGATGTGTGACATTGTCTCCAGCTCTTCTGACTTGGACTCATATATATGTCGAACCATAGATTGATATTTGAATTGATATGGACTCCTCATTTAATCCAACCTTGACTCATATATGTGATCGAGCCATACATGTTTATTTAAACCGAGTTGGACTCATGAGTTGATTGGACATAGAAACACATCTACTCTGTTAATTTTTCATTAACCATCACATCTGCACTACCGCTTCTAGGAAAAAAAAGAGAGAGTCCGGAGGCATTACTTCTACCTAATTATGTACGTGCTTTTTTGCATAGAATTATACGTGTGTACCACCGTTCATTGCGCATGAAAGAAAATAAAATCCAAAGACCCTACTCCCTTCTAGCCCCCAACTCCATGTACCAATGGGATCTGGCCATACAAGATATACATATACGAGGAAACATTAAATCCACGAAAGATTATCAAGAAGCAGCCTGGGTCGTATGCAAGGTTTTTTATTGAAAAAGATGCGGACCCAGCTAAATTTGATTTTTGGCCATACCAGAATCTAGACGAAATACCGGAACATACCACCTGAGATTTGTCAAATGAATTTATAAATTTCTCAATTTCTTTCAAAATTATTTTAAATTCATGAAATTTATGTGAATGCCAATTTTTTTTTTGTACGGTATTAAAATTTACTGATGGTAGCCAGTAAAACCGATTTTCAGTGAAATTTCGGAAATATCGATCGAGAAAAAAATAAGCCTATGCACTATAAATTAATTAAGGATATAATTTAGAAACTAACAGATAGTAAGGTGATGCACTATCCATCACTCTTATTCCTAAGGTTGAATCTCCCTCTTCTGCAAATGATTTTAGACCAATTTCTCTCCTGAATAGTGTGCTCAAAAATCTTGACAAAGCTGCTGGCTAACAGGCTGCAAAAGATAATTCTCAAATTAGTTCACAAGAACCAATATGGCTTTCTGAAAAAAAGATCAATTCATGACTGTCTTGGCTGGGCATTTGAATATCTGATTCAATGCCATCAATCAAAGAAAGAAATTGTGGTGCTGAAGTTTGATTTTGAAAAGGCTTTTGACAAAATTGAGCACAATACCATTCTGGATATCCTTAAAGCTAGAGGCTTTGGTAAAAAGTGGATCAAATGGATTGAGCTTTTGCTTGATTCTGGTACCTCATCTATTCTCTTAAATGGAGTACCAGGGAAAAGGTTCTATTGTAGGAGAGGGGTAAGGCAAGGTGACCCCCTTTCACCTCTTCTATTTGTGTTAGCTGCAGATCTGCTGCAAACAATTCTCAACAAGGCAATGATGCAAGGAAATCTCTCTTCCCCACTGAGATATGACTCCTGCCCAGATTTCCCAGTAATTCAATATGCTGATGACACTTTAATTGTGCTCCCTGCTGATGCAAGGTAGCAGATTTGTTTGAAGGCTATCCTACACACCTTTGCTGATTCTACTGGCCTCAGAGTGAATTACCAAAAATCCAGCATGTATCCAATCAACTTGGACTCTGAGAGATTATTTCATTTTGCAAGCACTTTAAATTGTAAAACTGGAAGCTTTCCTTTCACATACTTAGGGCTTCCCCTTGGTATTACCAAGCCAACTTTGGAATATTTTCTGCCCATGGTTTCTAGAGTGGAGAGAAGACTTTGTGGCATTGCTGATTTCCTGAATTATGGTGGAAAACTTGAACTTGTTAAATCAGTCATTTCCTCCCTACCTATATTCTACATGTGCTGTCTAGAAATTCCAGTGACAATTCTAGAACAAATGGTTAAATATATGAGGCATTGCCTATGGAGAAAGAAAAACCAAGATGTGCAAGCAAGAGGAAATGCTCTGATTTCATGGGATAAAGTTTGCAAGCCCAAAAAGCTGGGGGGTCTTGGGGTTCTAAATCTCTCAATTCAGAACAAAGCACTGCTCTTAAAAAATCTAGACAAGTTCTATAATAGACATGATGTTCCTTGGGTCGACCTAATTTGGGAATCTTACTACAGTAATGGAATGCTGCCTGACAAGATAAATGTTGGTTCCTTTTGGTGGAAATCTCACCTAAAGCTTCTTGATCTTTACAAAGGTATGGCAAGGTGCAAGACTGGAAATGGATCAACTGCTTTTTTCTAGACTGATCTTTGGCAAGATGCTTGCCTCCAGCATAAGTTTCCTCATTTGGTGACTTATGCTAAGGATTTTAGTATAACTGTCGAAGATGTAGTTAGTCAAGAGTTCCGAACCTTTTTCACCTGCCTCTCTCCCAACAGGCATATGAGGAATTTATAAAACTGGAAGAAATCTGTACCAACACTAAAATCTCCATCCAGCAAGGCAATTTGGACTCCTGGTCTTATATATGGGGAAGTGACACTTTTTCTACCAAGAAAGCCTACCTCCTAATGAATGGTGAACAACAGACTCCTCCTCATTTCTCCTGGATCTGGAAATCCTCTTGTCAGGCCAGACACAAATTCTTCTTCTGGCTGCTTCTACATGACAGATTAAATACTAGAAACCTCCTGGGAAGAAAGAACTTCACCCTACAATCTTATATTTGTGTCAACTGTGGGACAAATCAGGAAGAGACTCTTTTTCACCTCTTTTGGTCTTGCCCGTTTGCTTCAGCCTGCTGGAATTATATTTGTCCTCAGAGAGTAAGATACCCTTCATTGCTAGAAAATATCTCTGAAATTAGAGATAAGCTGAAAGTCCCATTTTTTATGGACATAATAATCATAGGGGCTTGGAGTATATGGATAATCAGAAACAACAAGATCTTCAATGACCAAGAGCCAAGATTCAATGCCTGGAGAGTAATCTTTAGGCAAGAACTGGAAATGCTCAGATATAGAATGAAAAGGAAATATGCTGAGAGTTTCAGAAACTGGTTGCAATCACAGCACTAATGTACATGCTTGTTTTTAAGTTTTTTTGAGCCGTTGTATTTTTATTTTGATCTCACTTGAGATCAGGCCTGTTTGTACATACATTTTATATTATAATTTGAAAAATTGCAGTGGGATGCTCTCCCACTGTTGCCTTTTCAAAAAAATATAAAAAAGAATCCCGAGTTCCAGGCAATGGGGCGATCCGAGAAAACCTGCTGTACATCAAGCAATCCATACCGAAGGCGCTAGCGCGACAAAAAAAACCTGAAAAAATATCCAAATTTCAAATCCATAAGAAAAAGTAATCTAGGCCCTATGCGCTAAAAAGAAATTAATACTCCCTCCGACTCATAATACTCTTCGCTAATAGAGATGTATCTAGACACATTTTAGTGATAGATATATCGGTATTAGCAAAGAGTAATATGAATCGGAGGGAGTACAATAATTTAGAAATTAACTGATAGTAAAGTGATGTGCTAGGCAGCAGTATTGGAAGTTGTAGTAGGAGTAGTAAAAGATACAAACTAGGATCTCGAGTTCCATAGCAGGAAATCCATACCAAAGTCCATAGCGCGATTGAGGCAACCCTGCTCAACATCAAACAATTCATATTGCAAGCCCTAGCGTGGAAAGAAAAAATCCGCAGAAAATGTCTGAATTAGCTACTTTGTATCGATAACATGCAAGTATCTTATTTTGTTACACTGTATATGGTATCCAGAACTTTAGTTTCTTCATTCCTCATGCTATATATATCCATAATGATTTATCTCCACCTTTAGAAACATGCCACATACTACAATAGCCCATATGATTTATCTTTGGGCTATAGTTTAGGTTGGTTTTCTTCTCAATTGCGAAAATAGTGTATTTGACACGATAACAAATAGTGTAATAATGTGTATTTGATTTCTTCATTTCTACTTTAATCAATTTTAGTGTTTTCTCTATAACATCGGATAAGACAAAATCTATAAATACATTCAACATGAAATTATGCCTTCTCTTTTTTCAAACAAATAGAACTTTTCTAGATAGAACAATGATTTCAGTTCATTGTGGTTGGTGGGTTTTGCATAGTGAGCGATCTATTATGACGGTTGGTTGATGTGGCTCCTCAATTCTTCCCCTAATTAAGACGCGCAAAAGTCAAAGATATACACGGATAAACATATATGTAGCTAATTCACTTTCTGTCACTCCATCTCTCATGATTGGTAATAAAACTTTTAACTATTTGAAGTAATATATAAGTAGCCAATTTACTTAAGTTAATCAGTGGTGCTCACAAGACCATCTGGGCCACTATCAGAGATAAACATATTTTAGAAACTAAAAAATGGACCTGGACATATAGTTTTCATAATATGGTGTGAATGGATCATCTAGCAAATTGCTCATGTTGACCTAGATTTATTAATTGGAGTAAAAAAGTGTCCCAAATTGAAAATACATTTCCTTATGTAATCATTTATTTGGCTAACATTTCGGTGGCTATAGAATCCTACCGCATACAATATAACTATAAATTTATTTCGCAGTCACTTATGTACTATAAAGAGCTTCTCACACATTTGCGAGGGCCACCATGCTAGTTTATATAAAAATAACAATGTTTACATGATACCTTAAAATTTTCTCCGAAAATTCCTAGAAGCAAAGTCCGTGACAATGGAATTAATATCAATCTCGTCCACTAACTTCTTCTCGATGCATAGATTTGCCAAACCATTTAACCTCTCCTGAGACATAACAGATCTCAAATAGTTCTTCAATAATTTCAACTTTGAAAAGCTTCTTTCAGCTGATGCAACAGTCACGGGCATAGTAAATAAGATCCAATAAGCGATAGAAATATTAGGATAACAATCTGCTTCTCTGACAAACTCAAAAAGCTCCATAGCAGACATTACAGTATCTGGCAAAGTGAACTTCATAACACTTAACTCGGAAATAAGTGCATTTAACTCAACATCACATATATCAGGTGCACCATCCGTACCAGGCCGAGTAAAAGTTTTTGCAAATGTACTGCAATGTTCTTTCAGTTGAGACCCATCCAATGCCTTCAAGGATGTCGAACTCATTAAAAAGCCAAATATATTTTTGAATGACTGAAGTTCTTCAAATCTGCGCTTCAAAGATGCGGTCGCCATATCGACCATAACCAAAAAGTAGTTAACTTTAAAATCCTCCTCGGCTTGGAAGATTGCTTCCTCGCATTCAGTTTCATCAAATTGCTTTGTCCTAGAAGCATGACGCTTTACACGGAATGATTGCTCTACACCCAACTCAGATGCAATATCCTTGGCACTCTTCAAACCAGCAGCAAACCCTTCATTTCTATATGCTTGAAAGTAAGTACACATACCTTCTATTTGCTATATTGTAGAATCAATGCACATAGATGCTGATTGCAACTTCTTGCTGACTTTGTTTACTGCAAATAAAATGTCATACCAGATAACCATACCAAATATAAATTCAAAGCTACCAAGCACTTTAAATAATTTTTTTGCATCACTCCTATCCTTGGGTTCAGTATCAACATCTTCACTTAACTCAAGAAGAGCAGACCTTAGCTGAGGAGCTTGAAATCTAATTGCTTTGACACTTTTGATCCGACTCTCCCAACGAGTATTGGACAAAGACTTCATAGTTAAACCTTCCACGTGGTCAAGCAACACTTTCCATCTTTTGGTAGACCCAGAAAATAAAACATAGATCTGTTGCACGATACCAAAGAAAGAAACAGCCTTACCACAAGATTTAGCCATATCACAAAGAGTAAGATTAAGACTGTGGCAAGCACACGGCATATACAAGCCCTTGGATTTACCTTAATCAACCTATTATGCACTCCTTTGTTCTTTCCTTTTATATTAGAGCCATTATCATAACCTTGACCCCTAATGTCGTCAATAAGAAGACCATATGACTTGATGGATTCAACCAATACCTTGAAAAGCCCTTCACCAGATGTGTCATTCACCACTAAGAAACCAAGAAAGTACTCCTCAACTTTTACCTGCGCATCAGAGGTATTAACACAGCGAACCAACAAACTCATTTGCTCTTGGTGACTCACATCTGGTGTACAATCAAGAATAACTGAGAAATATTTGGCCTTCTTAACCACCTTCAGAATAGTGTCTGTAATGCTAGAAGCCATTAGTGAAATCAACTCATTCTGAATTTTGTGACTAAGATAATGATAATGAATCTCCTTGCTTTGAATCCGTCTAATGTGGTCTTGCATTACCATGTCAAATTCTGCAATCATCTCAACACAAGCTAAGAAATTACCATTATGATCATTGTAAAGCTACTCATTGGATCCTCTAAATGCCAAACTGCGTTTACCAAGAAATTTCACAACAGCAACTATTCTTAGTAAAACTTGTCTCAGGCGCTCCTTCTCTTTTGTGATCTCATGCTGTAACTCCTTATCAATTGTTTCATGTTTACTCAGTCTATTTCTTAATTCGTTCCAAGAGATCATGCTTGTGATATGCTCGACACTAACTTCATGTTCTTTGAGCCTATCGGTGATATGTTTCCAATCATTATGCCCATCATGTGCCAAGGAACTCTTGCAGTTAATAGGATTGAACAACTTGCATGAAAAACAAAACACTTTGTCAACATGTCTTGAATAAACTAGCCATTTTCGATCACGTACCTCTCCATTGCTCATGTATCTAGAGTAATGAGAATATGAAAAATGTCTTTTACCAGTTAGAGGAAAAGTGATATTTTCTTCTCTGATAGGACCCTTTTCCATTAATATGTCCCTTGCTTTGTTATCAAGAGTACCCCAATTTGCCGGATTATAAATATCCACACTAACTAGTTCCGGTTCATCATCAACATTAGCAGATTTATCATCATGATTACTCACATTGTCATCATCTACGTTGATATGAACGTCGTCCTCTGTGCCGCCATTATCTCCTTGATCAATATTATTCTGTTCCCCCACAAGAACTAGTGCCAACTCATCTGAATTTCTCGAAGTGCTCGTGTTGGTCTTCAAAAATTTATGAAAAGATCCTCTCTGTGATTCTATTAATTGCTTCTCGCGTTGTCTTCTTTTTCTTTTCTGAGCACCGGATTCAGGCGCCATAATCAATTAACCTCGCTCGACGCTCGCTACAAGCCTACAGACATGAACAACAATTACTAATTAAAACAAAAATTAGGCGTAATATAAACTTTAATTCACACAGAATTACTAGGGCTCTGGCTGTTACCTCGGTACTTCTTTGCAGATTGGACCAGTAGGTTGCAGGTACGAGCGAATTCAGAATTCTTTCCACTCTTGCCCGTCTTCCAAGTTCAGATCCGTGTGATGAGGTGACGGGGCGTACTCACAGGCGCAGGCGGCGGGCGACACTGCGATAGGCGGCGACAGGCGTGAGCGGGCGAGATCGATCAATCCGTCAAAACTCAAAACACGCATGGCGTGGCTCCTATCAACGGGATTTGGGAAACGATCAGATGAGCGGTTCCAGCCTTGTACTAGTATCGATCGAGAGACGCTCGGTTCCGCTCTCCGGCCTCGTATCGATGGAGGTGACCGGTAGTATCTGGCTGAAAAGGTCCAATTAAGCAACCAGCGATTTTTTTTTACGATGTATAGTAGCAGGCCTATGTAACACATATCTAGGATGGGCCCCCAGATTTTTTGGGCCCGGGGCGGCTGCCCCGCCAGTCCCGCCCCAGGGCCGGCCCTGGGTTCGTACCATGAACCGGTGCTAAAGGTGTCGCGTCTGCCGCATGGCAGGCGCCAGACCTTTAGCACCGGTTCGTGGCACAAACCGGTGCTAAAGGATACCCTTTTGAACCGGTTCAGTGCACAGACCGGTGCTAAAGGTCCTGGATATAAATACACCCACCCACGAGCCCTCTCCTCAGTTTTTTTCCTTTGGAAGGTGTGAGAGGGGGTGTGCTAGTTTGATTTTTTCCCTATGCACAAGAGGTGTTTGATGAAATGCCTAAGAGCATGATGCTACTTAAGCTCACACAAAATAAAAATGATATGAGGTGCCTGAGCGATACTTAGGTCTTCTCCTCGTTCTTTCCTCCTCGATCGAGGTTAGCAACTCTATCCTTTCATTTGTCATTGATACAAATGCATGTTTCGATATACAATGGTCATTTCACTATTTATGATGTTCGGTAATAGTATTGGTAAACCTAATTATGTGACACAGATGAACCAACGACAATGGATGTATGGTGACCGACGCACTTCTGAGTTCATTGAAGGTCTTCGTAATTTTGACGATGTGGCTCGGGCAAACATTCAGAATGTTTTTATGTGTTGTCCATGTGTTGACTGTGGGAACAAGAAGGAATACTCTTCCTGGAAAATCCTTCACTCCCACCTGCTTCGGAAAGGTTTCATGCCTAGCTATAATTGTTGGACCAAGCACGGAGAAAGAGGGGTTATAATGGAAGACAACAAAGAAGAAGAGGATGATGATATGTACCCTAAATATGGTGATACTGCAACGGGGGAAGCTGAAGCTGAAGGGACAGGAGAAGCTGAAGATGAAGAGGCATCAGATGAGCCTGATGATGATCTTTGTCGGGCCATCGTTGATGCACATAGAGAAGCATAAAGTGCAAATGAGAAGTGGAAGTTAAAGGGTATGTTATAGGATCACAAAAAGAAGTTGTACCCAAATTGTAAAGATAGGAACACAAAGCTCGGTACCACACTGGAGTTGCTGCAATGGAAGGCAGAGACTGGTTTATCTGACAAGGGATTTGAGAAATTACTGAAAATAATGAAGAAGAAGCTTCCTAAGGATAATGAATTGCTTGATAGTACGTACGAAGCAAAGAAGGTTCTCTGCCCTCTAGGATTAGAGGTGCAGAAGATTCATGCATGCATTAATGACTGCATCCTCTACCGCGGTGAGGAGTACGAGAATTTGGAAGCATGCCGGTATGCACTGCACTGCGGTATAAGATCAGACGAGATGACCCTGGTGATGTTGATGGCGAGCCCCCCAGGAAGAGGGTTCCTGCCAAGGTCATGTGGTACGCTCCTATAATACCACGGTTGAAACATCTGTTTAGAAACAAAGAGTATGCCAGGTTGTTACGATGGCACAAACAAGACCGTAAGAAAGACGCGATGTTGAGACACCCCGCTGATGGGTCGCAGTGGAGAAAAATTGAGAGAGACTACCCAGACTTTGTAGGCGACACAAGGAACTTAAGGTTTGGTCTAAGTACAGATGGCACGAATCCTTTTGGGGAGCAGAGCTGTAGTCATAGCACCTGGCCTGTAACTCTATGTGACGAGGGCTAACTTGACAAATGTCCTAGATGAAGGACTTAAGATCGGGGAGACGGGGCATCGGATGAACTCAAAGGTAAAATCAGTCAAACAAGGTGGCTATCGAAAGTAAACGTGGGTGTAAACCTGGCTTGCTTTCAATCTGTCCCTTACCGTCCCCTCCTGGCCCCTATATATAGGTGGCTAGGTCTCAGGGATCGGGAGGGATCCGACACAGATTACAATATCGGCATACGACATGAACTCGTATTTTGACTAGTATTACAATTGGGCCTAGCTTAATGGGCCTCAGGGGTAGTTAACTAATGGGCTCTATTATCTATACCCTTGTCAGTAGCCCCTGAGATTCTACCAGAATTACAGATTCGGGTTGAATCTCGGATCTTCAAATCTTCGACTTGATCAACTTCTTTGACTTCTTCTTATCTTTCAAATCTTCGACTTGGTCTTTCGACTTATCTCTTTGCTATGATATCTCGCAAGGGGTTTTGATGAACAAGCCTGACAACTCTGACGGATCAAGAGGCCAGTTAACTGCCGGAACAGATACTTATCACCTACTTCAAATTCAATCCCCTTGGACTTGAATTTGGGAAACCGGTCAAACCCATTCTTTTGCCGCATTTAGGACTTACAAAAAATGAATCCCAGTGGTTCTCAGGGTACCCAGTGCGTCCACCAGGATTTTCTTCGCATCGTAGACACAAATAAGTACCAGCAGAGCACATCCATGTGCGTATACCAGGGCAGACAGGACGGATCCCAGGGTCTTACCTTCGCGATATATTTCAACCACGGCATTCGAGTTTTGTTGTGATGACGCAACTCGAGAATCATATGTCGCGGCCTTGTTTGACTGTTCTAATGTGTCAAATATTTGGGTTATTCCACCTTGATTGATAAAACTCCCTCCCGATGGTAGTAGTGATATTTTCAAAGTCTCCTTGCGTCTTTTCCTCCATTATTTATGATAAAGCATCGTCGGGTGCGTGCCCAGCGCTCCCGATGGGAGTAGCCCCCGAGGCTATAGTCGAAAAAAGCTTATTTCGAGTATAGGCTCAAAGACATTGTTCCTTCTTTAATGTCGCCAAATCGTAGCTTTGGTCAATAATATCGTCGGGTGCGCGCTTAGCGCTCCCGATGGTAGTAGCCCCCGAGGCTATAGTTGAATACTTTCGGGTATAGACTCAAAGAATGATTTCTCCTCTACTGGACTCAATTTTTCATTGACTTCCTTGAGCATCATCAATACGCAGATACGTCATATCAGACCTTCTTCTAAATGTGTCCACTACTGGCATAGTCCTTACTTCCCGTTAGTCGAACATTTGTGACGTCATTAGTACAATTAATATGTTCGTAATTGTGTCTTGATGCTGACCGTTATCCATGGGCAGCGCGGTAATTTCGCAATATCCCTGCCCGTTAGTGGGCTGCCGTTTCTGCTCCTTGCGCCACGTCTCAGCTCACGTTCCTTCCTCAAGAAGCTATATAAGGGGGGAGTGGGGAAATTACTGTTTACCAGCTTCCTTGCTTCTGCCGCCGCCGCCATTGTTGCTGACCTTGCGCCCCTCTGAGCTTCTGCATAGCCCCCATGCGCAACCCATAGATGCGCGTCAAGACTTGCGCGCAGAAGAACAAGATGGGCAAGAACGTTACTGCGAACTCCGCAACCAGCTGGGTGCCATCTGTTTTCAAGAAGAAGGATCTGGAGAAAGCCCAAGCCAATGGCCTCATCTCCGCCGAAGATCAGGCCACTTTTCCTAGCACTGAGCGCATCCCCAAGCCCCCAAGCGGCTTTCGGGTAATGTTTTTCGATTTTCTCTTGCGCGGTCTATCTCTCCCTGCCCACGAGTTCCTTCGTGGGCTTCTTTTTGTCTGCGGTGTGCAGCTTCATCAGCTCACACCAAACTTGATTCCCCACATTGCCTATTTTATCACCCTCTGTGAATCATTTCTGGGGATCGAACCCCACTTTCTCCTCTGGAAATTCCTCTTTCGGCTCCGCCCCAGCGCTGCTTTATCAAAGAAGCCGGAACTGGACGGAGCTGTTATCTCTATTCGTGCTGAATCGCATTACTTAGAGTTTTCCATGGCTGCCTTAGTACAAGGTTGGAGGAAGAAATGGTTTTATATCAAAGACCGGAAAGTTTCTTCCTCTGACCAGTATGGCATTGCCCCTTTCGATGCCTCCAAAGAAGTGAAGAAATTAACCTCGTGGGATTCGCCTCCCACAGAAGCTGAAATGGAGGAAATCAAACCACTTCTAGCCCGCATCCAAGAGCTGAAGAGCGGTAGAGGAGGTGCGCTGTCGGGTACTCAACTTATGGCGTTTTTTCTGCAATGTCGAGTTCAACCTCTGCAGCATCGCCTTTCCAAACTATGGATATTTTCTGGCTTGGAATATTCTTCTCGAGTATCTAAAGATCTTATGGAAAAGAAGGATCTTGACAAGCGAGTGTGAGCTCTTACTACTCTCACCAAGGATCATGAAGTTGCGGATTTAGCTGCTAGATATTTTGACTCCAAGCATCCCTTGCCTGTGGTATGTTTACTGTCTTTATTTGCCTTATTTTCTCTCATCATTGTTTGTCTTGTGACTCTCGGCTTGTTTTCCTTTCAGGATCATCGTTCTCTTGTTTCTCGCCCTCCTCTCCCAGAGGGAGGGGACATTCAAAATGTTCATGTTTCCGCTGCCTCCGAAGCCCCCGAGATTGAGGACAACCAAGATGGAGATGAGGGCGAAGATTCGCTGGAAGATACCAGCTCGAAGACGTCACCTCCTCCTGCACTTTCTGAAGATCGTGGCGTTGACAAGAAGAGGAAGCATGTGACGGAGCTCCTTTCTTCGAGTACTTCGGTGCACACGACTGTGATCGGGGAGACCTCTGCGCCAGAGGAAGAAGTAGAGCTTTTCGACCTCATGGACTCGTGAGTGTTCTGCTGCTTGTTTTCATATACTCTCTTTTTCTGTCGACTTGGATAAAGGACTCTACCTTTTGCTTCCTTTTTAGTGACGAGGAAGACCCAAAGAGATTTGCTGCTGCCGCCCCTGCCACCGATACTCCTGCTATCGACGAGCCACCTTCACAAGAGGTTGATCCGGCAGTTAAATCTCCAAAAGCTCCAAGGGCTCCTGTGAAGAAGGTCGTCGCTACTCGTGGTTCTAAGCGCGTCAAGAAGTCGACAGACGCCGGTGCTTCCCTTGAGGCCCATCGGTCCACGAGCTCCTCCGACGATGTGCGTGCTGATGCTGGTATCTTTGCTTTTGTTTCTTGCTTGATCTTAATATTCACGTATTTTTCTGGATAGACCATGATGAAGAAGTTTGTCACTTTGGGCAATGAATGTGTCGAGTATTTGAAAGCTACTAGGGCTTCCGAGGGTAATCTTCTTTCCTATACTTTGCTTGTCTTTAGTGCCTTTCTTTGCTTCTTTACTCGACTTCTCTTTCCTCTTTGTTGAACTGCAGATGCTTTGGCGACAGCTAATGCTTGCATTTCATCTCTGGAAGCTGAACTCAAAGCTTCCAGAAAAGCTTGGGATGTCGCCACTGCTGCCAAAGCCACTGCTGAGAAGGCTACTAAATCAGCACTGGCTAAGGTAAAGAAAGCGGAGAAGGCCCTTTCTGATGCTAACAAGGAGCACCTCCAGCGGGAACAGGCCGTGACTGAGCGGCTTAATAAAATGTCTGCTGTTGCTGGAGGTACATAATATGCCTTTCTTTTCTTTTGTTGAGTTGCCCACTTTTTGTGCTTGCTGATGTGTGCCTTTTCTGCTATCTTTGTTTCCTTGGTTGTGCAGAACGTACTGGGGTGTCTTCGTCATCTTTGCAACCAGACGATGATTCTCTCATGGCTGAAGTTAACTTGCTGGAAGCAAACTGGATGTTTGTCCAGGAGATCTTCGAGTTGGTTAGCCGCGTGCTTACGCGGATTTTCGTCGGGTTGTGGCCCAAGCAAAAAGCAGAGATGCCAGATAATGATTTGAAGAAACTTGCCAAGGCCTTTGACACCCCCGACGATCCCATACTTCTTATGAAGGGCCGCTCCGTGAAGCGAGGTGCCGAGGGGGCCATTGCGCTTACATACGCACATGGCAAGGAGGTAAACTAGGAGAAGGTGAGCTCTTCCCGCGGCCAACCCCTTTTGAAGCTGAAGGTTTTCTTTGAGAAGGCGAAGAGGTACACGCAAGGCATCGTATCGATGATTTCTCCTTCGGTGGCTTCTGCGACCTCTACTATGTTGGTTTCTTCGACTCCGGCGACAAGTGGATCCGTGCCTCCTCCCAATGCCGGTGCTACCTCTGCCACGCCTACTTCTGCTGCGGACCCTAAGGCTGGGGTGGCATAGTGACGAGGGTTAACTCGGCAAATGTCCTAGATGAAGGACTTAGGATCGGGGGAAGAGGGCGTCGGATGAACTCGAAGGTAAAGGTTAGTCGAAATAAGTGTATATTGAAAGTAAACATGGGTGTTCAACCTGGCTTGCTTTCAATCTGCCCTACACCGTCCCCTCCTGGCCCCTATATATAGGTGGCCAGGTCTCGAGGATCGGGTAGGGTCCAATACAGATTATAATATCGACATACGGTAAGAACTCGTATTCGACTATCATTACAATTGGGCCTAGCTTAACGGGCCTCAGGGGTACTCAACTAACGGGATCTATTAACTATACCCTTGTCAGTAGCCCCTGAGATTCTACCAGAATTGCAGATTCGGGTTGAATCTCTAATTTTCAAATCTTCGACTTGATCAATTCTTCGATTTCTTCATATCTTCAAATCTTTGACTTGTTCTTTCGACTTACTTTTATGATATTTTTTCGCAAGGGGTTTTGATGAACGAGCCTGACAACTCTGACGGATCAAGAGGTCGGTTAACTGCCAGAACAGATACTTGTCACCTACTTCAAATTCAATCCCCTTGGATTTGAATTCGGGATACCGGTCAAACCCATTCTTTTGCCACATTTAGGACTTACAAAGAATGAATCCCAGTGATTCTCAGGGTACCCAATGTGTCCACCAGGATTTTCTTCGCGTCGTAGACACGGATACATACCAGCAGAGCGCATCCATGTGCGTATACCAGGCCACACAGGACGGATCCCGGGGTCTTACCTTTGTGACAAGTCACGGCATTCGAGTTGCGTTGTGATAACATAACTCGAGAATCTCATGTCGCAGTCAAATTTTGACTAAAAATATTCGGGTTTAAACAACCAAAAAACTCGCTCCCGATGGGAGTAACACTCCTCCTCTTCACATGCTCGAATGTTTGCCAAGAAATATCGTCGGGTGCGCGCTCAGCGCTCCCGATGGGAGTAGCCCCCGAGGCTATAGTCGAAAAAGACCTTTTCGAGTATAGGCTCAAAATATAGTGTGGTCCATCATACTTCAACTCGAGATACTTTAATAACATCCTGTCATCGAATACGCGTCCACCACTCCAGTAAAGAGTTGCATTCAATATCTTTGATAGTAGTAGCACCCAAGGCAATAATCGAAAATCCTTCACATATAATCTTGTCTATAAATTTTGCACTTGTCGGCGCCATCCTTCTTCTTTCTTATATCATCTTCTTTATGACGTCAATGAATACGTCACTCTGTATGAGTGCGAACCGTTTTATGGACAACACTGTAATTTTTTCGATTTTTGACCGTTAGTGGGCTGCCATTTCCGCTCCGTGCGCCACGTCTCGGCCCACGATCCTTCTCCCAGAAGGTATATAAGGGGCGTAGTGGGGGATTTTACTGTTTACCAGCTCGTTCCCTCCGCTGCCTCCATTGCTGATCTCCTCTTCCTCCGCCTCTCGTGCATAGCCCCCAAGCGCTCCGCATATTAGATGCGCGTGAAACACCTAGCCACCAAGAACACCATGGCCAAGACCTCTTCTGCCACCAGCTGGGTGCGCTCCGCCATCACGAAGAAGGATGTGGAGAAAGCCAGGGCGGACGGCCTCATCTCCGCCCAGGATTCCATCAAATTTCCAAGCACTGAGCGGATCCCGGAGCCCCCGAGCGGTTATCGGGTAATGTTCCTTGCTTTCCTCCTCCGCGGCCTTTCTCTTCCTGCCCACGAGTTTCTCCGTGGGCTCCTCTTTGTCTACGGTGTGCGGCTCCACCAGCTCACACCAAACTCCCTTCTTCACATTGCTTGTTTTGTGACTCTCTACGAGTCATTCTTGGGCATTGAGCCCCACTTTCTTCTCTGGAGGTCAATCTTTCGGCTTCGCCCCAATGTTGCTCTGGCTAGAAAGCCTGAATTGGGCAGAGCCGTTGTCTCTGTTTGCCCTGAGGTGCGGTACCTCGAATTTTCCTTTGCCGCATCTGTCCAGGGGTGGAGAACCAAATGGTTCTATATCAAAGATCGCAAAGCCTCCCCTGAAGACCAATATGGTTTAGCCCCTTTTGAAGCCTCCAAGGAAGTGAAGAAATTGGCATCGTGGGATGCGCTTCCCTCAGATGTGGAGATAGCACAAGTTCTTCCTCTTCTATCTCGCATTCAGGCTTTGAAAGGAGGCCAAGGAGGAGCTTTGTCGGGTATCCAACTCATGGCGTTCTTTGTGCAACGTCGAGTTCAACCCCTGCAGCACCGCCTCACCAAGCTCTAGAATTACTCTGGCTTGGAACATCCTACTCGCGTCTCTGAAGATTTGATAGAGAAAAAAGATGTCGACAAGCGAGTTAGGAGCCTCACCAAGCTCACCAAAGATCATGCGGTTGCTGACTTGACCGCTGACTACTTCGACTCCGTGCACCCTCTGCCCGAGGTATGTATCTTTGTGTTCACTTGTTGTCGAATTTTGTTTGCTTCGACTTACGTTATTCTTTGCCTTTGTACTCTGCTGACTTATTTATATGCAGGGTCACCAATTCCTTGTTTCGCACCCTCCTCTTCCAGATGCAGGGCCCCTTCTGGCTGATCTGGCCTCATCTGTATCTGAAGCCCCCGAGGCTGACGAGAATCAGGACGGAGATGATGCCGAAGAATCAGAAGAGGAAACTAGCTCGTCGACATCGCCTTCCCCCATGCTAGCTGAAGATGCTGGTGTCGACAAGAAGAGGAAGCGAGTCGAAGAATTTGCTTCTTTGAGTTCTGCAACGGCTGATAAGGCCTCTGTTCCTGCAGGAGATATGGAGTACTTCGACCTCCTGGCATCATAAGTGCTTTATTCGAGTTCTTCAATTGCACCTCTCTTGCCTTGTTTCTTTCGTGTTATACATAACTTATTTTCTTCGTGTAGAGATGACGAAGAGCTGCCAAAAGTTGCTACAGCTACTCCTTCAATTCCCCCTGCAGCTGATGATGAGCCCCCTGCCAAGAAATTGAGCCTAGGGTTACCAGGGCCTCTGTCAAGAAGGTTCCTGCGCCCCGAAACCTCAAGCGCTTGAAGAAGGCCAAAGAACCCGATGTCTCTCTGGAAGCCCATGAATCCTCGGCTTCCCCCCATGATGTGAGCAATTTTTCCTGACTTGTTTCCCTTGCATACACTTGTGCTCTTACACGCTCTTTCTCTCAGGCATTATTGAAGAGATTCGTCGCCTTGGGCACCGAATGTGCTGAGTACCTAAAGGTTGCGAAAGCTTCCGAAGGTATGTTCTATATCTAGTCATGATTTTTCCTCCACGCTTATCTTTTGCTGTTTATCTGACTTCCTTTCTTCTTCTACTGTAGCTGCTCTAGCAACAGCCAATGCCTGAATTGCGTCATTAGAGGCTGAGCTTAGTGCCTCATAGAAGGCCTATGATATTGCGGCCGCTGCCAAAGCAAGCGCTGAAAAGTCGCAGAAATCAGCGCTTGGTAAGGCGAAGAAAGCTGAAAAAGCTTTGGCCGATGCCAACAAGGAGCAAGCTCAGCGAGAAGAAGCCGTGACAGAGTGTCTTCGCACAATGTCTGCTGCTGCTGAAGGTAAATGCTTCGCCTTGTCTCTCATTTCGACTCCTATTGCCTTGTTATACTTGCTGATACGTTTCTTTCCTTTTTTTTCCTTTGTCCTCCTTTGCTGTGCAGGATTTACCGGGGTATCTTCGTCGTCTTTACAACCGGGCGATGATCCTCTGCTAACCGCGGTTAACCTACTCGAGGCAAACTGGATATCTATCCAAGACACTTTTGAGTTGGTTAGCCGCGTTCTATCGCGGTTGTTCGTCGGGTTGTGGCTGAAGAAGAAGGCGGAAGTTCCGAAGGACAACTTGGAGAAACTTGCCAAGGCCTTTGACACAACTGAAGACCCCACCCTCCAGCTAAAGGGGCTCTCTCTGAAGCGTGGCACTGGGGTTGCTATTGCACTTTCTTTTGCGCACGGCGCGGACTTCGACTGGGAGAAGGTGAGCTCTCCCCATGGCCGCACCCGCGATGAGATGAAGGTTTTCTTCGAGGAGGCGAAGAAGTTGGCGCCTGCACTGGCGGCGATTATTTCTCCTTCTGCAGCCTTCGCGGCATCTACTGCGCCGGCCCCAATGATGGAAGAGCCTGCACCTCCGTCGACTTCTGGCGACGGATTTGTCATGCCCTCTTCTGCCACGGAGCAAAATGCTGAGGTGGCGTAGACTTCGGCTCCTTTGTAGCTTTCAATTTCTCCTTTTCGATGTAAAAACTTTTAGTCGCGTGCCACTCGAGAACTTTAGTCAAAGGGTTTTGCACTTATGTAAATATGTTTCTCTCTTATGAAGTCTTGTGCTACCTCTCTGAAATGTTTCTCCTTTCTTCTCTTTGACTTTCAGTCGATGCACATCAATGATCCTTTGGTTTGCGGGCCTGCTCCTTCCTCTGCCCATACGTTCGGCTCGGCGATTTCGTTGCCTCCTAGTCGATGCAGTCAATGTGCAGAGTACTCTTCAAGGATTTCTGATCTTGAGGCTCGCTTGACTTTAGCCAAACGCCAAGCTCAGATGGCATTTGATAAAGCTAGCAAAACTTCTAATTTGACGAAGCAGGTATCTATTCTTGATGATAAGGTGTCCAGCTTGACGGCAAAGATTTTGCATCACGAGGAATGCAATTCTTTTCTCCTTGGTATTATCGAATCCGCCTGTGAGATGTTGCGATGTAAGTTTCCTTTCGACTTATCTTTTTCTCTTTTTGTTCCACTGCTGTTTTTATGATATCCTTGGCCCTCATAGGCACTTGTTTAGATTTTGCTGCTAAAGATCGTCGGGTTACCGAGCGAAATGCGGCCCTAGAGAAAATGTCCGCGGGTGTTGATAATTTGTGGTCTGATCCTCGACGCCGGAGTGCTGTTGTATTGCTTCAGGACCATGCCCAGCACATTGGCGAAGCGGTGGATGGCTGCAGAAGATCTCTTGTAACTATGCACTCGGTTATGCTTCCTCGCAATCCTCTGCCTGCGACTTTCCCACTACTTCTTGATACTTTTAGATCTAGCCAGCGAATTCATCGATTGATAGAACTGAACTTAGTGGTAGGTGCCAATTTTGCTCTTGGGTGGATACGCAAGTGGCAACCAAGACTCAATTATAGTTCTATGTCGCTGAGCTACCCTCCAGGTGGAGCTAGCCTTCGAGTACACTTGGAGAGTACCTTGCAGCCTGCCCGACGAATTATAGCCAGGCTGTTGCAAGAAGATGCCGCGTTTTTCCACGAGTTTCACTATTTAGACCCTTTGGGTGTAGATGATTCTGACAACCCGATGTTGTAATACTTATGTGAGACGCGAGAATTTCTTATTTCGCGACTGTATGTCTGAAATATATTTTCAGAGCGTTTTTGTATGATTCGTGCGTTTGCCGGATTTTCCCTTTGAAAGACTCGTAGACTCGAATATGAGGAATGTTTTGTCTTTATTATACTTGGAATGTAAGATACATGGGGTGACCCAAGAGATCCGGCCTATGACCTGTGTTCTGGATCTAGAGGGCATTGCCCCTGGTATAACTCATGACTTTTACAGCCTTATTCTTCTACTCTACTTTATTGTTCTTTGATGCTTATGCCACCATGGCTTTCTCTTCTTCTCCTGTCTCTTTGTCTTCTCTTGATGCTCCTACTCGTGGTTTCTTCATCTCGGGCTCCGCAACGCGTCCTTCGAGTAGCTTGACGCCTTCTGTAGTCGTGTTTTTTGCCTTTTCTGCATAGTTGGCTATCATGCCAAAGTTTTGCGCCATCTTGTGGAACTCCCTGTCGCAGAGATCTGAGACTTCAAAACTTCCTTTTACTGTAATTATTCCTCTTGGTCCTGGCATTTTGAGTACCAGATATGTATAGTGAGGCACTGCCATGAATCGCGAAAACGCGGGTCGCCCGAGGATCGCATGATACTGAGATGGCCAATCCATGACTTCGAAGTCCAGTTTTTCTCTCCTGTAGTTTTGTCGGTTGCCGAAGCAAACATTGAGTGCTATTCGACCCAGTGGGTAATTGGCACTTCCTGGTACGATTCCGTGGAAGGAACAATCCGTTGGTTTCAGGAACTCTAGTGATATATGCATTGCTCTGAGTGTTTTTGCATATATCAGGTTAATTCCACTTCCTGCGTCCATGAATATTCTATCGACATCATACGCGCCGATTTGAGCTTTAAGTACCAAAGGCGCGTTTCCTGGCCGAGGTACTGTTATAGGGTGGTCTTCTCTGTTGAACTCGATTGGTTGTTCTGACCAATGCAGATACTCCGTTGCGGCTGGAGGTGAGATGACTGCTAAGTTGACTTGTCGAGTGATACTCTTTTCTTCTTTGTTCGACTTGGGCACAGGTTGTATCATTGCTGTGATGTGTCCTTTTGATGGAACGTACCCTTCGTCGTCGTCGTGCCCCTAGTTTTGCTGGTCTTGTCCTTGAGGAGCTCCGTTGTTTCCTTGTTGTTTTGTCGGAGGATTGTTGCTTCCTTCAAATCCTTGTCGCCTTGCTTCGATTTGCTTGTTTAGTGCTGCCTCTTGTAGTTTTAAGAATGTTGTGCAATCTTTCATTGCGTGCCTTGATACTCGCTTCCCATCGACGAACGCTGAGTGTATATGACAAGGTCCGTTGAGCATATCTTCTGGCGATGGGTTGTACTCTCTGGGTTCTCTCGTGGGAAACTTTTTGTAGTCCTCTTTCCCATAGCTTCGATATCCCGAGCTTCGGCGATCACTTCCTTGATAGCTGTTGTCTTTGTATCCTGCGGCGACTTGGCTATGGGAGCCATAGTTGTCGTAATTTCGGGACCGTCTCCTTTGACTTCCATATCTATTTCTTCTATCGTCCTCTGGGGATCGCGTCCGCTTGTTCTTGCATGCGTCTTCTCCATCTGCAAATCTGTTTGCTATGTCCATGAGGTCTGACACTATTTTCGGCTTGATTCTGCCCATCTCTTCGACTAGGTCTCTTTTCCTTAATCCAATGATGAACGCATCTATTGCTCTTTCGTCTAAAACTTCGACTGCTGAATTTTTTTATAAGACTCCATCTTTGGATGTATGCCCGCAGTGTTTCGTCGCGTTGTTGCACACACGCTTTGACTTCTTCTATTGATGCTGGCTGCTTGTATGTCGACCTGAAGTTGCTTGTAAATTGCTTTGTAAGGCCTTCCCAGCTTTCAATAGTTTCTTTCTCTAGTTTGCTCAACCATGACCTTGCTGCGCCGGTGAGGTGTAGTTGCAAACTTTGCATTGCTGTTTCTTTGGTTCCTCCCAATATCTGTACTGCTTGCAGATAGTCTGAGAGCCATGACTGTGGTTCCTGTGATCCGTCGTATTTTTGTTGATCATGAGGTAACTTGAATCCCTTGGGAAATGGAGTGGTGTGAACCCTGCGGGTAAAGCACGATACCCCCATCTCTTTTTCGTCGTCTTCATAGTCGCGTTTTTCATTTGGGGATCGCGATCCTCGGGTTCCTCTGTGTTGTTTTGGTGATGGTGATCGAGATCGTTGATTGCTGCTTCTGTGCCGAGGACTATTGTGACGGCGAGGCGACCTTGGCTTATACGTTTCCTTATGGTGGTGTGCTTCCTCTCCTTTTGCTGATAGCTTGTGGCCCACCATGTTTAGTCCGTTCAATGCTGCTCTGTGCATATGTTCTCTAGGATCTCCCGGGCTTGGTCGAGTTTTGAGAAGATAAGCTTGAGCTGCCACTAATGCTGCTTCAGGAGTTTTTGGTACGATATTTCCTTGTTCGTCGACCGATAAAAAGGACGAATCGAGGTTTTTGGAAATGCTTTGCCTGTCGGAGTACTCGAGGTTATCGTACCTTGAACCATGTCAACGATTTTTCCTTGCGTTACTGTATGACGCGTTGCTTCGCGCTTTACGAGCGGCGTTGCTAGCTGCAATGGCTGAGTCTTTTCTTCTCTGTATCTCTATTTTCTCCTGTGCTAATTGCTTTGCCTGCTGCCTTAGGGCATAATGATACCCCATAAGCATGTCTTTGCTGGAATTTGATGGTATTGGCGTGCCGTGTTCTACGGTTTCTCTTATTATCCTCCATTCATCGACTGACAGTCGAATTTTTTCCCTGGTTGTGAGGGATTCTGCTGTTTGCCCTTCTGCTAGGTGATTTGCTCCTCTGTCGATATTTGCTGGGTTTAGTACTGGATTGTTGTTTTCGTCGAATTCTTCTGAGTTGTCTCCCAAAATGGCGAGCACCTGGCATTGTCTGCCGATGTTACTATTGAAGCTTGAGAAGATCGAGTCACCATCTTCAGAAAGATCTAGCCCTGTCTTCCATGTGTCTGTTGATTTGCCTGAGATATCGTCGAGGCAGATCATGAGATCGTCGAGTTGGACCCCTGCATCGAAATTTTCCCTTGTTTCGTTGTCTTCTGTGATCTTTCCTTTTTGCACTTCTTCTAAGCTGACCAGCGAGTTTACCTCGCTGGAAGAGCCATCAGAATATTCCATCATTACTACTGTTTCGGGCTCACTTGCCGACGGATCTTGCTTCGTCAGATCTGAAAGGCGAGATGAACCCGATGGCCCGATAAGGATGCTCAAACTTCCAATTGTTAACTCCATCTCTTGACTTTCGTCGAATTCTGAACTGTTGTTGGCTAAAAGCGAAAAAGCCGTCGAATTCATGATTCCAACGCCCAGGTCCCCACGGTCGGCGCCAATTGTCGAGGGTTAACTCGGCAAATGTCCTAGATGAAGGACTTAGGATCGGGGGAAGAGGGCATCGGATGAACTCGAAGGGTATATCGAAAGTAAACGTGGGTGTTCAACCTGGCTTGCTTTCAATCTGCCCTACACCATCCCCTCCTGGCCCCTATATATAGGTGGCCAGGTCTCGAGGATCGGGTAGGGTCCAATACAGATTACAATATCGACATACGGTAAGAACTCGTATTCGACTATCATTACAATTGGGCCTAGCTTAACGGGCCTCAGGGGTACTCAACTAACGGGATCTATTAACTATACCCTTGTCACATAGACTTAGACTCCCTTTGTAATCATAGTTTATTCTGATGTAGTGAAGTTTTAGTCGCATGTAGCCCGAGAGCTAGTCAGAGGACTTTATGCTTTTGTAAATATTCTTCTTTTGTGAAATGTCGTGTTTGATTTAGTTTCTGAAATGCTTCTCTTTTTTCTTTCTTTTGGCTTCCAGCCTATTCATGGTGGTGGGTCGTCGGGTCGCGATCGGGCTGCGTCTCTTGTCAATATTTTCGTCTCCGGAGCTTCTTCGCCTCCTCATCCTTCTTGTCAATGTATTGAGTATTCCTTAAGGATTTCAGACCTTGAAAGCCGCTTGTCTTTAGCGAAGCGCCAAGCACAGATGGCTATGGATAAAGCCAGCAAATCTTGCGGTTTTATGAAGCAAATATCCATACTCGAGGATAAGGTGTCGGGTCTGACGGCTAGAGTTGTACATCTGGAAGAGTGCGACTCCTTCCTCGTTGGTATAGTTGAATCTGCTTGTCAGCTGTTGTGATGTAAGGTTCCTTGCAACCTTCCTCTTTTTTCCGTTTTACTCCATTACTACTGGCCAATGACTTCTTATTATTGCAGGCACTTGCTTGGACTTCATTGGTGAAACTCGTCGGGTTTCTCAACGAATTGCGGCTCTTGAGAGATCATCAGAGGGAGTCGAAAGTTTTTGGTCTGATCCCCAGCGCCGTCGTGCTATTGTGTTTCTTCAGGATCGTGCTCAGCACATTGGAGAAGCTGTTGATGATTGTCGAAGATCTTTGACTGCCATGTATTCCGTGATGCTCCCTCGTAATCCTCTTCCTGGAACTTTTCCGCAGCTACTTGACGCTTTTAGATCTACTCAGCGAATTCATCGACTGATAGAACTCAACTTAGTGGCTGGTGCCAATTTTGCACTTGGTTGGACACGTAAGTGGCACCCAAGGCTTAATTTTATTTCCATGTCCCTAGGTTTGCCTCCAGGGGGAGCTATGTTGCGAGTCCATATGGATGCTACCCTTCAACCGGCGAGGAGGCTCATAGCTAGGTTGCTTCAGGAGGATGTCGCATTTTTCTGCGAGCATCACTATTTAGATCCTTTGGGCGTAGATGATTCTGATCAGCCACTGCTGTGATATTTGTATGTATTTTTGTGTGTATAACGCGAGAGTTTTTGTTTTCTAACTTTTTGTGTCAGAAATTTTATCCTCAGAGCATTTTACCTTTGTGTATATTGGTGCGTTTGCCGCAGTTTTTGCTTTGAAGACGCGTAAACTCGAATAGGAGGAACTTTTGTCTTTTATTTATGCATATAATGTAAGATACATGGGGTGTCCCAAGAGATCCGGCCAATGACCTGTGTTCTGGATCTAGAGGGCATTGCCCTGGGATAACTCGTGGCTTTTACATCCTTATTTTCCTGCTCTACTTTTTTGTTCGTCTTGTCGCCTATGTCGCTTGAGTCTTTTCTTCTTCTCATGTAGGCTTCTCTTGTTCTGATAGCTGCTTCAGGTTCCTTGGGATTTCCTTCAAGTTGCTGTGTGACTCCTGTAGTCATGCTTTTTGCTTTGTAGTTAGGTTCTCCGTAGCTTGCCATCATGCCAAAGTTTTGGGCCATCTTGTGAAATTCCTTGTCGTATAGATCTAATAGCTCGAAGCTTCCTTTGATTGTAATAATTCCATTGGGTCCTGGTATTTTTAGTACCAGGTAAGTGTAGTGAGGTACTGCCATGAATCACGAAAACACGGGTCGCCCGAGGATCGCATGATATTGTGATGGCCAGTCCATGACTTCGAAGTCGAGTTTCTCCCTTCTGTAGTTTTGCCGATTTCTGAAGCAAACGTTGAGTGCTATTCGACCTAGCGGATAGTTTGCACTTCCTAGGACTATTCCGTGGAAGGAGTAGTCAGTTGGCTTCAGGAACTCTAATGAAATATGCATTGCTCGTAGAGTCTTTGCGTAGATCAGATTTATTCCACTTCCGGCATCCATGAATACTTTGTCGACATCGTACATCCCTATTTGAGCTTTGAGTACCAAAGGCGCGTTTCCTGGCCGAGGTACTGTTACTAGGTAATCATCTCTGCTGAATTCTATGGGTTGCTCTGACCACTGTAGATATTTTGTTGTTGCTGGAGGTGACGTTATTGCGAGGTTAACTTGTCGAGTTATACTTTTCTCCTCTTTGTTCGACTTGGGCACTGGTTGTATCATTGCTGTAATGTGCCCTTTAGATGGAACATATCCTTCGTCATCGTCGCGTCCCTGGTTCGGCTGATCTTGACCCTTGGGAACTCCATTGTTTCCTTGTTGAGTTGCAGGTGCGTTGCTTGTGTTTCCTTCGTATCCCTGCCGTTTTGCTTCGGCTTGCTTGTTGAGTGCTACTTCCTGTAGTTTCAAGAACGCAGTGCAATCTTTCATTGCGTGTCTGGATACTCATTTTCCATCGAGAAACGCGGAGTGTATATGACATGGTCTGTTGAGCATATCTTCTGGTGATGGGTTGTACTCTCTGGATTCCCTTGTCTGAAACCTTTTGTAGTCTTCTTTTACGGTCATTACCTTGGTAGCTATTGTCCTTATACCCTGCGGCTACTTGACTATGAGAGCCATAGTTATCGTAATTGTGGGATCTCCTTCTTTGGCCTCCATATCTGTTCCCTCTGTCATCTTCTGGGGATCGTGTCCGTTTGTTATTGCATGCATCTTCTCCATCTGCAAATCGATTTGCTATATCCATTAGATCTGATACTGTTTTCGGCTTGATTCTACCCATCTCTTCGACTAGGTTTCATCGCCTTAGCCCGACTAACAAGGGTATAGCTAATAGAGCCCGTTAGTTGAGTACCCCTGAGGCCCGTTAAGCTAGGCCCAATTGTAATGATAGTCGAGATACGAGTTCTTACCGTATGTCGATATTGTAATCTGTATCGGACCCTACCCGATCCTCGAGACCTGGTCACCTATATATAGGGGCCAGGAGGGGACGGTGGAGGGCAGATTGAAAGCAAGCCAGGTTGAACACCCAAGTTTACTTTCGATACATACTTATTTCGACTAACTTTACCTTCGAGTTCATCTGATGCCCTCTTTCCCCGATCCTAAGTCCTTCATCTAGGACATTTGTCGAGTTAACCCTCGTCAATTGGCGCCGACCATGGGGAACTTGGGCATTGGAATCATGAATTCGACGGCTTTTTCGCTTTTAGCCAACAGCAATACAGAAGTCGACGAAAATCAAGAGATGGAGTTGACAATCAGAAGTTTAAGCATCTTCATCGGGCCATCGGGTTCATATCGCCTTTCAGATCCGACGAAACAAGATCCGTCGGCAAGTGAGCCTGAAACAGTAGCAATGATGGAATATTCTGAAGGCTCTTCCACTGAGGTAAACTCACCGGTCAGCTTAGAAGAAGTACAAAAAGGAAAAATCGCAGAAGACAACGAAGCAATGGAAAATTTCAACGCAGGGGTCCAACTCGAAGATCTCATGATCTAACTCAACGATATCTCAGACAAGTCAACAGATACATGGAAGACAGGGTTAGAGCTTTCTGAAGATGGGGACTCGATCTTCTCAAGCTTTAATAGTAACATCGGCAAACAATGCCAGGTGCTTGCCATCGTAGGAGACAATTCAGAGGAATTCGACGAAAACAACAATCCAGTGCTAAACCCAGCAAATATCGACAGAGGAGCAAATCATCTAGCAGAAGGGCAAACAACAGAATCCCTCACAGCCAGGGAAAAAATTCGACTATCAGTCGACGAATGGAGAATAATAAGAGAAGCCGTAGAACACAGCACGCCAATACCATCAAATTCCAGCAAAGACATGCTTTTGGGGTATCATTATGCCCTAAGGCAGCAGGCAAAACAACTAGCAAAGGAGAAAATAGAGATACAACAAAGAAAAGAATCAGCCATTGCAGCTAGCAATGCCGCTCGCAGAGCACGAAGCGACGCATCACACACTAACGCAAGGAGAAATCGTCGACATGGTTCAAGGTACGAAAACCTCGAGTACTCAGAAAGGCAAAGCATCTCCAAAAACCTCGACTCGTCCTTCCTATCGGTCAACGAGCAGGGGAACATCGTACCAAAAACCCCTGAAGCAGCACTAGTAGCAGCACAAGCATATCTGCTTACAACTCGACCAAGCCCAGGGGTTCCTAGGGAACATATGCATAGAGCAGCATTAAACGGACTCAACATGGTCGGCCACAAGCTATCAGCAAAAGGAGAGGAAGTATATCACCACAAGGAAGCACACAAGCCAAGGTCGCCTCGCCGTCACAACAGTCCTCGGCACAGAAGTAGTAATCAATGATCTCAATCGTCGTCACCAAGACAACAAGGAGGAACCCGAAGATCTCGATCTCCAAATGGAAAGCGCGACTATGAAGACGACGAAAAGGAGATGGGAGCATCGTGCTTTACCCGCAGGGTTCGTACTACACCAGTACCCAAGGGGTTCAAATTACCTCATGATCAACAAAAGTACGACGGATCACAGGAACCACAATCATGGCTCTCAGACTATCTGCAAGCAGTACAAATATTAGGAGGAACCAAAGAAATAGCAATGCAAAGTTTGCAACTACACCTCACCGGCGCAGCAAGGTCATGGTTGAGCAAACTAGAGAAAGAAACCATTGGGAGATGGGAAGACCTCACAAAGCAATTCACAAGCAACTTCAGGTTGACATACAAGCGGCCAGCATCAATAGAAGAAGTCAAAGCATGTGTGCAACAACGCGACGAAACATTACGGGCATACATCCAAAGATGGAGTCTTATCAAAAACTCAGCAATCGAAGTCTCAGATGAAAGAGCAATAGACGCGTTCATCATTGGATTAAGGCGAAGAGACCTAGTCGAAGAGATGGGAAGAATTAAGCCAAAAATAGTATCAGATCTCATGGACGTAGCAAATAGATTCGCAGACGGAGAAGACACATGCAACAACAAGCGTACGCGATCTCCGGAAAATGATAGAAGAAACAGATACGGAAGTCAAAGGAGGCGGTCCCGCAATTATGACAATTACGGCTCCCATAGCCAAGTAGCCGCAGGGTACAAGGACAATAGCTATCAAGGAAGTGATCGCAGAAGCTCGGGATATCGAAGCTACGGAAAAGAAGACTATAAAAAGTTTCCCACGAGAGAATCCAGAGAGTACAACCCGTCGCCAGAAGACATGCTCAACGGACCTTTTCATATACACTCAGCGTTCGTCGATGGAAAGCGAGTATCCAGGCATGCAATGAAAGATTGCACAACATTCTTGAAGCTACAAGAGGCAGCATTAAACAAACAAACCGAAGCAAGGCGACAAGGATACGAAGGAAGCAACAAACCTCCCACAAACCAGCAAGGGAACAGTGGAGCACCTCAAGGACAAGACCAGCCAAACCAGGGACACGATGACGACGAAGGGTACGTTCCATCTAAGGGACACATCACAGCAATGATACAACCTGTGCCTAAGTCGAACAAAGAGGAAAAGAGTATTACTCGACAAGTCAATCTAGTAGTCACTTCACCTCCAGCTACAACAGAATATCTACACTGGTCAGAACAACCCATCGAGTTCAACAGGGAAGATCACCCTATAACAGTACCTCGGCCGGGAAACGCACCTTTGGTACTCAAAGCTCAAATCGGCGCATACGATGTCGACAGAATATTCATGGATGCAGGAAGTGGAATCAATCTGATATATGCGAAAACACTCAAAGCAATGCATATATCATTAGAGTTCCTAAAGCCAACAGACTGTTCCTTCCATGGGATCGTACCAGGAAGTGCTAATTATCCACTAGGTCGAATAGCACTCAACGTTTGCTTCGGCAACCGGCAAAACTACAGAAGAGAAAAGCTAGACTTCGAAGTCATGGACTGGCCACCTCAGTATCATGCGATCCTCGGACGACCCACGTTTTCGCGATTCATGGCAGTGCCTCACTATACATATCTAGTACTCAAAATGCCAGGACCAAGAGGAATAATTACAGTAAAAGGAAGTTTTGAAGTCTCAGATCTCTGCGACAGGGAGTTCCACAAGATGGCGCAAAACTTTGGCATGACAGCCAACTATGCAGAGAAGGCAAAAAGCACAACTACAGAAGGCGTCAAGCTACTCGAAGGACGCGTTGCGGAGCCCGAGATGAAGAAACTACGAGTAGGAGCGTCAGGAGAAGACAAAGATACAGGAGAAGAAGAGAATGCCATGACGGCATAAACATCAAGAACAACAAAGTAGAGTAGAAGAATAAGGCTGTAAAAGCCACGAGTTATACCAGGGGCAATGCCCTCTAGATCCAGAACATAGGTCATAGGCCAGATCTCTTGGGTCACCCCATGTATCTTACATTACTAGTATAATAAAGACAAAACGTTCCTCATATTCGAGTTTACGAGTCTTTCAAAGGGAAAATGCAGCAAACACACGAGTCATACAAAAACGCTCTGAGAATAAATTTCAGACATAAAGTCGGGAAATCATGAACTCTCGCGTTCCACATAAGTATTACAACATCGGGTTGTCTGAATCGTCTACACCTAAAGGGTCTAAGTAGTGATACTCGCGGAAAAATGCGGCATCTTCTTGCAACAGCCTGGCTATAATTTGTCGGGCAGGCTGCAAGGTACTCTCTAAGTGTACTCGAAGGCTAGCTCCACCTGGAGGATAACTCAGCGACATAGAACTATAATTAAGTCTCGGCTTCCACTTGCGTATCCATCCAAGAGCAAAATTGGCACCTGCCACTAAGTTTAGCTCTATCAATCGATGAATTCGCTGGCTAGATCTAAAAGTATCAAGAAGCAGTGGGAAAGTTGCAGGCAGAGGATTGCGAGGAAGCATAATAGAGTGCATAGTTACGAGAGCTCTTCTGCAGCCATCAACTAACTCGCCAATGTGTTGGGCGCGATCCTGAAGTAGTACAATAGCCTTCTGACGTCGAGGATCGGACCACAAAGTTTCGACACCCGCGGACATTTTTTCCAGAGCTGCATTTCGTTTGGTGACCCGACGATCCTCAGCAGTGAAATCCAAGCAAGTACCTATGACGAGAAGGGATATCATAAAGACAGCAAGTGAAGCAAAAGGGAAAAAGATAACTCGAAAGAAAACTTACATCACAACATCTCGCAGGCTGACTCGATAATACCAAGGACAAAAGAATTGCATTCCTCATAATGCAAAATCTTCGCAGTCAAGCTTGACACCTTATTATAAAGAATAGACACCTGCTTCATCAAACCAGAAGTTTTGCTAGCTTTATCAAAAGCCATCTAAGCTTGGCGTTTGGCTAAAGTCAAGCGAGCCTCAAGATCAGAAATCCTTGAAGAATACTCTGCGCATTGACTGCATCGACTAGGAGGCGACAAAATCGTCGAACCGAACGTGCGGGCAGAGGAAGGAGTAGGCCCGCAAGTCAAAGGATCATTGATGTGCATCGACTGGAAGTCAAAAGAAAAGAAAGGAGAAACATTTTAGAGAGACAGCACAAGACTTCATAAGAAGGAAATATATTTACATAAGTGCAAAACCCTTTGACTAAGATTCTCGGGTTGCACGCGACTAAAGGTTTTTACATTCAAAAGGATAAATGGAAAACTACAAGGAAGCCGAGTCTACGCCACCTCAGCATTTTGCTCCGTGGCAGAAGAAGGCATGACAAATTCCTCGCCAACAGTTGATGGAGACACAGGATCTTCCGCCGCTGGAGGTGGCGCAGTAGATGTCGCGGAGGCTGCCGAAGGAGAAATAGTGGCCACCAGTGCAGGCGCCAACCTCTTTGCCTTTTCGAAGAAAGCCTTCATCTCATCGCGGGTGCTGCCATGGGGGGAGCTCACCTTCTCCTAGTCGAAGTCCACACCGTGTGCATAAGAAATTGCAATAGCACCCTCAGCACCACGCTTCAGAGAAAGCCCTTTCAGCTGGAGGGTGGGGTCTTCAGTTGTATCAAAGGCCTTGGCAAGTTTCTCCAAGTTGTCCTTCGGAACCTCTGCCTTTTTCTTCGGCCACAACCCGACGAACAGCCGTGACAGAACGCGGCTAACCAACTCAAAAGTCTCCTGGATAGATATCCAGTTTGCCTCGAGTAGGTTAACCGTGGTCATCAGATGATCATCGCCCGGTTGCAAGGACGATGAGGATACCCCGGTAAATCCTGCACAACAAAAGAAGACAAAGGAGAAAAGGAAAGAAAAGCGTCAGCAAGTACAAACAATGCAACAGGAGTGGAAATAGAAGACAAGGCGAAGTCTTTACCTTCAGCAGCAGCAGACATTGTGCGAAGACGCTCTGCCACGGCTTGCTCTCGCTGAGCATGCTCCTTGTTGGCATCGGCTAAAGCTTTTTCGGCTTTCTTTGCCTTACCAAGCGCAGATTTCTGTGACTTCTCAGCGCTTGCTTTAGCAGCAGCCGCAACATCATAAGCCTTTTGTGAAGCACTAAGCTCGGCTTCCAGCGATGCAATTCGAGCGTTGGCTGTTGCTAGAGCAGCTACAAAAGAAGAGGAAAGGAAGTCAGGTAAACAACAAAGGATAAGCATAGAAGAAAAGTAATGACTGGATATCAAGTATACCTTCGGAAGCTTTCGCAACATTTAGGTACTCAGCACATTCAGTGCCCAAGGCGACGAATCTCTTCAATAATCCCTGGGAAAAAGGGCGTGTAAGAACATAAGAGAATACAAAGAGAGCAAGTCAATAGAAGTTACTTACATCAGCGGGAGAAATCGTCGATGCATGAGCCTTAAGAGAAACGTCAGTTTCTTTTGACTTCTTCGAGCGTTTGAGGTTTCGAGTCACAGGAATCTTCTTGACAGAAGCCCTAGTAACCCTCGGCGCAACTTCTAGCTCGGCAGGCTCATCAGCAGTCGCATGTGAAGTCGAAGGAGCAGTTGTAGCATCTTTTGGAGGCTCCTCGTCATCTCTACAAAAAGAAAACAAGTTATGTATAACACGACAGAAACAAGGCAAGAGCGGTGCAATTGAAGAACTTGAATAAAACACTTACGATGCCAGGAGGTCGAAGTATTCCATATCTCCTGCAAGAACAGAGGCCTTATCAGCCGCTGCAGAACTCGAAGAAGCAAATTTGTCGACACGCTTCGTCTTCTTGTCGACACCAGTATCTTCAGCGAGCACAGGGGGAGGCGATGTCGATGAACTAGTGTCTTCTTCTGATTCTTCGGCATCATCTCCGTCCTGATTTTCTTCAGCCTTAGGGGCTTCAGATATAGAAGAGGCCAGATCAGCCAGAAGAGGCCCTTCCTCTGGAAGAGGAGGGCGCGAAACAAGGAATTGGTGCCCCTGCACATAAACAAGTCAGCAGAGTACAAAGGCAAAGAAAAACACAAATCGAAGTAAACAAAATTCGACAATAAGTGAACAAAAAGCAAGCAGATACGTACCTCAGGTAGAGGGTGCACGGAGTCGAAGTAATCATCGGTCAAATCAGCAACCGCATGTTCCTTAGTGAGCTTGGTGAGGCTCCTGACTCGCTTGTCGACATCTTTTTTCTCTATCAAATCATCAGAGACGCGAGCAGGATCTTCCAAGCCAGAATAGCTCCAAAGCTTGGTTAGGCGGTGTTGCAGGGATTGAACTCGATGTTGCACAAAGAACGCCATGAGTTGAATACCCGACAAAGCGCCTCCTTTGCCTCCTTTCAGAGCTTGAATGCGAGATAGAAGAGGAAGAACTTGTTCTATTTCCGCATCTGAGGGAAGCGCATCCCACGACGCCAATTTCTTCACTTCCTGGGAGGCATCGAAAGGGGCTAGACCATATTGGTCTTCAGGAGAAGCTTTGTGATCTTGGATGTAGAACCATTTGGTTCTCCACCCCTGGACAGACGCGGCAAAAGAAAATTCGAGGTACTGCGCCTCAGGGCGCACAGAGATTACGGATCCGCCCAATTCAGGTTTTCTGGACAGAGCAACATTGGGGCAAAGCCGAAAAATCGACCTCCAGAGAAGAAAGTGAGGCTCAATGCCCAAGAATGACTCACAGAGAGTCACGAAACAGGCAATGTGAAGGATGGAGTTAGGTGTGAGCTGGTGAGGCTGCACACCGTAAACAAAGAGAAGCCCACAAAGAAACTCGTGGGTAGGGAGAGAAAAGCCGCGGAGAAGGAAAGCAAGGAACATTACCCGAAAGCCGCTCGGGGGCTGCGGGATCCGCTCAGTACTGGGGAACTTGATTGAATTAGAGCTGGAGATGAGGCCGTCCGTCCTGGCCTTCTCCAACTCCTTCTTCGTGATGGCGGAGCGCACCCAGCTGGTGGCAGAAGATGTCTTGGCCATGGTGTTCTTGGTGGCTAGGTGCTTCACGCGCATCTAAACACGATGCACTCGGGGGCTACGCACGAGAGGAGGAGCAAGAAGAGATCGGCAATGGAGGCGGCAGAGAGAAAGAGCTGGTAAACAGTAAAATCCCCCACTACCCCCCTTATATACCTTCTAAGAGAAGGATCGTGGGCTGAGACGTGGCGCAAAGAGCGGAAACGGCAGCCCACTAATGGTCAAAAATTGCGAAAATTACAGTGCTGCCCATAAAACGGTTCGCACTCATACAGAGTGACGTACTCATTGATGTCATAAAGAAGATGATATAAGAAAGGTCAAAAATAAGAAGGATGGCGCCGACAAGTGCAAAATCTATAGACAACACTATACACGAAGGACTTTTGATTATAGCCTTGGGGGTTACTACTTTCAAGAATGATTGAATGCAACTTCTAACCGGAGTGGTGGACGCGTATTCGACGACAGGTTATTATTAAAATATTTCGAGTTGAAGTATGATGGACTACATTATATTTGAGGCTATACTCGAAAAGGTATTTTTCGACTATAGCCTTGGGGGCTACTCCCATCGGGAGCGCTGAGCGCGCACCCGACGATATTTTTTGGCAAGCATTGGAACATGTGAAGTGGAGGAGTGTTACTCCCATCGGGAGCGAGTTTTTATGGTTGTATAAACCCGAATATTTTCAGTCAAACTTTGACTGCAACATGAGATTCTCGAGTTGCGTTATCGCAACGAAACTCGAATGCTGTGATTTATCATGAAGGTAAGACCCCGGGATCCGTCCTGTGTGGCCTGGTATACGCACATGGATGCGCTCTGCTGGTATGTATTCGTGTCTACGACGTGAAGAAAATCCTGGTGGACGCACTGGGTACCCTGAGAATCACTGGGATTCATTCTTTGTAAGTCCTAAATGCGGCAAAAGAGTGGGTTTGACCGGTATCCCAAATTCAAGTCCAAGGGGATTAAATTTGAAGTAGGTGACAAGTATCTGTTCCGGCAGTTAATTGACCTCTTGATCCGTCAGAGTTGTCAGGCTTGTTCATCAAAACCCCTTGCAAAAAATTATCATGAAAATAAGTCGAAAGACCAAGTTAAAGATTTTGAAGATATGAAGAAGTTGAAGAATTGATCAAGTCGAAGATTTAAAGATTAGAGATTCAACCCGAATCTGCAATTCTGGTAGAATCTCAGGGGCTACTAACAAGGGTATAGCTAATAGAGCCCGTTAGTTGAGTACCCTAGAGGCCCGTTAAGCTAGGCCCAATTGTAATGATAGTCGAGATACGAGTTCTTACCGTATGTCGATATTGTAATCTGTATCGGACCCTACCCGATCCTCGAGACCTGGCCACCTATATATAGGGGCCAGGAGGGGACGGTGGAGGGCAGATTGAAAGCAAGCCAGGTTGAACACCCAAGTTTACTTTCGATACATACTTATTTCGACTAACTTTACCTTTGAGTTCATCCGACGCCCTCTTCCCCCGATCCTAAGTCCTTCATCTATGACATTTGTCGAGTTAACCCTCATCACCGACTATGAATGTGTCTATTGCTCTTTCGTCTGAGACTTTGACTGCCGAATTTTTGATTATGCTCCACCTTTGGAAATATGCTCTTAATGTCTCCCCGCGTTGCTGCACGCAGGCTTTGACTTCTTCTATGGATGCTGGCCGCTTATATGTCGACTTGAAGTTGCTCGTAAATTGTTTTGTGAGCTCCTCCCAGCTTCTAATTGTTTCTTTTCCTAGTTTGCTCAACCATGACCTTGCTGCGCCGGTGAGGTGTAGTTGCAAACTTTGCATTGTTGTTTCCCTAGTTCCTCCTAGTAGTTTTACTGCTTGTAGGTAATCTGAAAGCCATGACTATGGCTCCTGAGATCCGTCGTACTTCTGTTGGTCATGGGGTAGTTTGAAACCTTTGGGTACTGGCGTGATGCGAACCCTATGGGTAAAGCATGGCGCCCCCATCTCCTTTTCATCGTCTTCGTAGTCATATGTTCTATTGGGAGTTCTAGATCGTCGGGTTCCTTTGTTCTTTGGACTGTTGTATCGCCCTGGTGATGGCGTTCTAGATCGTCGACTTCCGCTTCTGTGCCGAGGACTGTTGTGACGGCGTGGTGATCTTGGTTTGTGAGTTCCTTTGTTGTGGTATGCCTCCTCCTCTTTTGCTGATAACTTGTTGCCTACCATCTTTAGTCCCTACAGCGCTGCCCGATGCATATGTTCCCTTGGATCTCCTGGACTTGGTCGCGTTGTGTGCAGGTATGCTTGAGCTGCCACCAGTGCTGCTTCGGGTGTCTTTGGTATAATGTTCCCTTGCTCGTCGACTGATAAGAAAGACGAGTCGAGGTTTTTGGAAAGACTTTGCCTATCTGAGTATTCGAGGTTTTCGTACCTTGAACCGTGTCGATGATGTCTTTTGCCATTCGTATACGATGCGTCGCTACGTGCTCTGTGAGCAGCGTCGCTTGCTGCAATGGCTGAGTCTTTTCTCTTTTGTACTTCAATTCTCTCTTTCGCTAGTAGTTTTGACTGCTGTCTTAGGGCGTAGTGGTACCCAAAAAGCATATTCTTGCTAGCATTATTTGTTATTGGCGTGAAGTGCTCCACAGCTGTTTTGATTATCTTCCATTCATCGACTGATAGTCGAACTTTTTCCCGGTTTACCAGGGAATCCACAGTTTCTCCTTCTGCCAGGTGGTTTGCCCCCATGTTTATGTTTGCTGGGTTGAGTACTGGATTGTTGTTTTCGTCGAAATCTTCTGAGTTGTCCTCTGTAATAGCGAGTACTTGGTACCGATTGTCGAACTTACTATCGAAGCTTGAGAAGATTGAGTTTTCATCCTCATGAAGCTCTAACCCTGTCTTCCAGGTGTCCGTTGATTTATCTGAAGTGTCATCACGGCTGATCATCAGATCTTCGAGTTGTACCTCTAAGTCGAAGTTTCTCATGGTTTCATCGCCTTCTACGAATTCTCTTTTTTCTGCTTCTATTTCCATGGAGCTGACCGGCGAATTAACTTCGCTGGAAGAGCCTTCTGATTTTTCTGACATTGTTTCTATCTTGGACTTGCTTGCCGACGGACCCAGTTTCACCGGATCTGAAAGGCGAATCGAACCTAGTGATCTGACGCGAAAGTTTAGGCTTTCGATCGTCAAATCCATATCTTGATCCATGCTCTCGAATACTTGCGTGAAACTTGACTGGTGAGGTTGAAAATCGACGGTTCCGAAGGGTATCTGGATTTCATCGACTTCTAGATTGCTGTTGGCTAAAAGTGGAAAGCCGTCGAATTCATGATTCCAACGCCCAGAGTCCCCACGGTCGGCGCCAATTGACGAGGGCTAACTCGACAAATGTCCTAGATGAAGGACTTAAGATCGGGGAGACAGGGCGTCGGATGAACTCGAAGGTAAAATCAGTCAAACAAGGTGGCTATCGAAAGTAAACGTGGGTGTAAACCTGGCTTGCTTTCAATCTGTCCCTTACCGTCCCCTCCTGGCCCCTATATATAGGTGGCCAGGTCTCAGGGATCGGGAGGGATCCGACACAGATTACAATATCGACATACGACATGAACTCGTATTTCGACTAGTATTACAATTGGGCCTAGCTTAATGGGCCTCAGGGGTAGTTAACTAACGGGCTCTATTATCCATACCCTTGTCACTATGCATCTATAACCTTCCTCCTTGGTTGTGCATGAAGCGGAAGTTCATTATGATGCCAGTGCTCATCCAAGGCCCGAAGCAACCCGACAACGACATTGATGTGTATCTAAGACCATTAGTTGATGAACTCTTACAGTTGTGGGCCAAACCAGGTGTACGTGCATGGGATGAGCACAAACAGGAGCCATTTGACCTACGAGCGTTGCTTTTTGTAACCATCAATGATTGGCCTGCTCTTAGTAACCTTTCAGGACAAACAAACAAGGGATACAATGCATGCACGCACTGTTTAGATAAGACTGACGCTATATATTTTGAAAAATGCATGAAGATTGTGTACTTGGGGCATCGTTGATTTCTTACGACCACGCATTCCATAAGAAAGAAAGGCAAGCATTTTAGAGGTGTGGCAGATCACCGGCCAAAGCCTGAACTCCGTACTGGTGATGATTTATTTGATATGGTCAGGGACCTAGAAGTAATCTTTAGAAAGGGTCCTGGCGGTCAATCTGTTCCAAATGACGTCGCTACCAGACACGCACCCATGTGGAAGAAGAGATCTATATTTTGGGAGCTTGAGTACTGGAAAGACCTAGAGGTTCGCTCTTCAATCGACGTGATGCACGTTACGAAGAATGTTTGCGTGAACCTGCTAGGCTTTCTGGGCGTGTATGGAAAAACAAAAGATATACCAGAAGCACGGGAGGATCAACAACGTATGAAAGACCCAAACAACATGCATCCATAGAACAAGACGGATAAAGGGCGTCACTTAAGTCCTGCCAGCTACGCTCTTACCAAAGCAGAGAAGGAAATCTTTTTTGAAGTCCTTTCAAGTATCAAAGTGTCGCCTGGCTTCTCGTCAAATATAAAGGGAATAATAAATATGACAGAGAAAAAATTCCAAAACCTGAAGTCTCATGACTGTCACGTGATTATGACACAGTTGCTTTCGGTTTCATTAAGGGGGCTTCTACCGGAAAATGTTCGCGTACCCATTGTTAAGCTATGTGCATTCCTCAATGCAGTATCTCAGAAGGTAATCAATCCAGATATTCTACCAAGGTTACAGAAGGATGTGGCCCAATGTCTTGTTAGTGTTGAGTTGGGGTTCCCGCCATCCTTCTTTAATATTATGACGCATCTCCTGGTTCACCTTGTCGAAGAGATTCCCATTCTCGGTCCTATATTTCTACACAACATGTTCCCCTTCGAGAGGTTCATGGGAGTCTTAAAGAAATATGTTCATAACCATGCTAGGCCAGAAGAAAGCATCTCCAAGGGCTACGGAACAGAGGAGGTCATTGAGTTCTGTGTTGACTTTATCCCTGACATTAAGTCGATTGGTGTTCCTGAATCGCGGCATGAAGGGAGACTACGTGGAAAAGGCACGCTAGGAAAGAAATCAATGTATTGTATGGACGGGATTTCTTTCACTCAAGCACACTACACAGTTCTACAAAGTTCCACCTTGGTGGCCCCGTATATCACCGAACACAAGAATATTGTACGCTCCCAACACCCGGCTCAGTCTGACTCCTGGATTACACATAAACATATGGCGACTTTCGGCGGTTGGTTCCAAACACATCTCATAAATAACAACATTGTTGGAGATCAGCTGTACTTGTTGGTGCTTGATTGCTTTGGTGGTGATGATGAAAATGACCGAACAGTTGGGAACCCCAAGAGGAAGGTATGATGAGCACAACAGCAAGTTTTCCCTCAGTAAGAAACCAAGGTTTTATCGTCCAGGAAAAATTCAATACTCCAGAAGGTGATGCTTGCTAGCTTCGCGACGGCTCCAGACAATTTATAAGGCGCCTCGTCCAAGCTTTGCTTTGCGAGCGGCAACGTGGAACCTGCACACAACACAACCAAGTACTTTGTTCCCAACTTACGATGAGGTTGTCAATCTCACCGGTTTGCTTGAAAAAAAGGGTATGAGTGTATCGAGTGGAAAACAGTAGTAATATGCAAGTAAAGTAAATAGGTGATAGCAATATGATGGAAATAGGACCGGGGTCCACAGTTCACTAGTGGTGTCTCTCCATAAGATAAATAACACATGCTGGGTAAACAAATTACTGTTGGGCAATTGATAGAATAAAGATAACGTGATATGTCAAGAAGATCACTATGCGATTTTCTCTGGGCATTACAAAAAAATACATAGACCGCCATCCAACTGCATCTATGACTAATAATCCACTTGTGGCGAATCAATCCGAGAACTCCACAAGTATTAAGTTGCGAACAACAGATAATTGCATTAAGCAAAGTGTGTAATGTAAACAAAGCATATGCCCTCGAGCATATGAATGTTGTTTTCTCCCTAGTGGCAACAGCACATCTACAACCTTAGAGGTTTCTGTCACTCCCCCAGATTCAATAGAGGCATGAACCCAACTATCGAGCATAAATACCCCCTCTTGGAGTTACTAGCAACTACTCGACCAAGATAGCTACTAACAACGGAGAGCATGCAAGATCATAAACAACATAGAGATAACATAAGATAAATTTCAGAACAGCAATTTAATCATAACACCAATATTCATCGGATCCCAACAAACATAACATGTAGAATTACATAACGGTGATCTCAATAATGTAAGGCAGCTCATGAGATCTAAACATGAAGCACATGGTGGAGAGAACAACCATCTAGCTACTGCTATGGACCCATAGTCCAAGGTAGACTACTCACTCATCGCGCCGGAGGCAAGCATGGCGATGAAGAAGGCCTCCGGTGGCGATTCCCCTCTCCGGCAGGGTGCCGGGAAGAGCTTCAGGACCCCCCCGATCTTCGGGTCGACGGCGGCGGCGGATCGCGATGTGTTCTGGAAAAGTGATCGGGTACTTAGGTTTTTCCCATCGAGGGGTCGTTATAGGCGAAGGGGCAATGTCAGGAGTGGGCCGAGGTGCCGTCACACATAGGGGGCGCGGCTAGGGGCCAGGCCGCGCCGCCCTATTGTGTGGGGCCCTCGTGCCCCCCACTCCGTCTCCTCTTTGGTTCTTTGGAAGCTTCGGTGAATTTCTGGACGTTCGGTGTAAAAACAGCAGAAAACAGGGAACTGGCACTGTGGCGACTTGTTAATAGGTTAGTTCCGAAAAATGCATAAAAGTGACACGAAGTGTAACGAAACACTAAGCAAATGGTGTAAAAACAAGCATGGAGCATCAAAAATTATAGATACGTTTTGGACGTATCAAGCATCCCCAAGCTTAACTCCTTCTCGTCCTTGAGTAGGTAAGTGATAACAAAAGAAATAATTTTTGAGGTGACATGCACCTACATAATCTTGATCATCTATGTAAGCATTGAGTGCTAGGATCAAAAGAACTTAAAACATGGGCATGAAAGATATAATCTTGATAGAAGAAACTTAGTAACCATGTTATAACATGAAATAGAACACAAACAAAAGATCATGAAAAATGAAACAATGAAAGTCAAACGTGTGTTCAAATCATAAGGAAAAACATACAAATGGTTTTCAGCTTGTCCTTCATGGAGAGCAAAACATAAATGCATAGGACACCTTCAAGTTTAAGAGGGCGACTAGATACAAATAATTTAAGAACAAGTGAAACCATAATCATGAATCAGTCAATGAAAACTTTGGAACAATGCACATTATACTCAGAATGACAACTATGCTCTCTTAGATGGTGCATAAAGGTAGAAGGTGGTGACTCAACATAAAAGTAAAAAAGAAAGGCCCTTTGCAGAGGGAAGCAGTGATTGCAAGTTTATAAACCTTCAAAAATTATGGTACTTACTAGCTTTGAGCTCTCATTGCCCCTATCATAAGCATCTTGAATGGTTAAAGTTAATGTGAGTACAATTATGATGCATATGCTTGACAAATCATAAGTTGAAAACCTCGTGTCCCGTGAATACGAGTACCCAAACCTCGTGCTACTTTGCTTAGGTCCCAAGCAAGTTCTTGTCATTGTAAGTATACGCGTATCATCGAGAACTGCCAACGGGGTACCTCCGTGCCCGATGACATGGAAGAAGCCCACATCAAAATGACAGGATAAGCAGACAATGAACACCTCGATATCTCTTTTATTTACTATTTGTATAGCTTTTTATTTTGAGATGCGTCGTCGAATGTCCACTATGGGCATGCTGCAAATTTCCACCATGAATTATGCATAGCTTAGATTGGCGGCCTAGGCGTTTCTCTAACACATATACAAACTCTATGAACTCCACAAGATTCCAATTTATTTCACACCGCGAGCATCCATAAACAAAAGATCACGATATCAACTCAAATAAGATGAAGTGCAATGTCGAAAGCTTGCCCCATGACAGCATGGATGGGCTAATTTCCAACTTACAACTTGCAAGCATAACAACTCAACATAAGAGAGCCACAATGTCAAATTTTTAAGAACAAGAAAAATAAAGTGTGCCATCACGTTCGTGAGAGCTTTACTGACCAATTTTCGCATAACACTGGTAAGAGTTTAATTTGAAGAGTAGATAAAAGCAAGTCAAATGTACTTTGTAATAGCAAATTGCTAATAGGTATGTATGGTGGACACATTGGAACAACTTGGTTTTTAGGAGTTGGATGCACGAGTAGAGCTCATACTCAGTACAAAACGAGGGCTAGCAAAAGACTGGGAGCGACCAACTAGGAGAGCAATACCGGCCATAATCATGCAAAGCGACAAAGCAACATTAAGAGAATCATAAGATGGCATCAAAAGTCAAAAACTAAATGATCATAGAGGCTATTGGCGACTTTGTATGAGTCTAACATGTGTGAGCATGCGCCAAGTCAACCCAAATAAAGCATCAAGGAGAAAACCAAAATAATGCTTCCAAACGATATAAACAACGCATGATTTTTTTCAAAGGCTCATTAAGCAATCTCAGTCATTTGACACAAGTCATGCTACAGCAAAACCACTAAGCGTACTATCAAAAAGACATCAAGCATGACATGAAAAAGTCTAAGCCGCAGTCTAAACAAGCTCCTTTTTGTACCACTTTTTTTGCATAAATCTTTTTCTCTTTTCCAACACCATTCGAACTTTTTTAATCCAACTCTTTTGATGAAAACCAATATAGACCAGAGGAAAAAATACACCTTGATAAAAAGATATAAGAAGATCTGAACACAAATCAAGGCGAAAACGAATACCAAAAGCAGTAGCAGAAAAAGAAGAACACTCGGTTTTTGATAAGAATGAAAACTAGAGCATTCTTGGCAAATGAAAAGCAAGGAAAATTCTCCAAAAGAAATTTGTTGGGGTCCAACCATTTATTGCAGAAAACTAAACTAAACTAATACTGAAAACTAAAACAACTGACACTCCAAGAAAAACGCATAGTGCATGAAGCAATAAAAATATAGTGTCTTGAAAGGTGACCTGATTTTTGCCGATGAAGAAGGGGTGCCTCGGGGGCATCCCCAAGATTTGACGCTTGTACTTCTTGGATATTTCTTGGGGTGATGCATGGGCATCTCCAAGCTTGATCTTTTGTCCATTCTTCAACTCATCTCATCATTCTCCAATCCCTACACTTGAAAACTTCCTTCATACAAAACTCAACACAATTCTATTAGCAACATTAGTGTAAGCATAATAATGAATCAACATTTTTTGCTTCAGGTTTCAACTCAAAACCACAACATATAAAGTATATAATACTGTAGCAACTTCCCCAAAAGTTCCATGATCAAAAGAACTAAAAACGAAAGCGATAAAGCGGCAAAAATGAATAGTGGCAGAAATCTGTCAAAACAGAACAGCTGATAAATGCCGATTTTTAAAGGGGTTTTCTGTTGCTCAAATCAAAAAGTATTCAACTAATGAAAGTTTGGATATAACCTGGGTCATATGCACAAGAAATCGCAGGTCAAAAAGATATAAAGACATTTTTCACGAATTTTTACGGTGCAGCACCGAAAACTGTTTCAGGGCACCAATATCCCCAAATCTTACCTCGCTCAAATTAGAGACTTCTCTTGGCACAACAACGAAATAAAAATGATAAGGAGAGGTCATTACAGTAGTAATAACTTCCAAGACTCAAATAAAAGAAAAAGTACTGAAAAGAAAACATTGAGTTATCTCCCAAGAGTGCTTTTCTTTAACGCCTTTGACCTAGGCGCAGAAAATTGCGAATCAAGTAACATCAAGTGATGAAGCATCAAGCTCATAATTTGCTCTAAGGATAGAGTCAAAAATTAATTTCTTTCTTTTCCTAGGGAAGTGTTCCATACCTTTCTTAAGTGGGAATTGATATTTTATGGTGCCTTCCCTCGTATCAATGATGGCACCTACAGTTCGAAGAAAGGGTCTTCCCAAAATAATAGGACATGAAGCATGGCATTCAACATCCATAACAAGAAAATCAATGAGAACAAGGTTATTGTTAACCATAATAAGAACATCATTAATCCGTCCCAAAGGTTTCTTCTTAGCAACATCAGAAATAGGAACATCATAATAACATTTTTCAAGCGGTGGCAAATCAAGCATGTCATAAATTTTTCTAGGCATAATAGAAATACTAGCACCTAGATCACATAAAGCATGGCAATAAAAACCATTAACATGCATATCAATGATGGGTTCCCAACCATCTTCTAACTTCTTGGGAATAGAAGCTTTTTGTTTCAACTTTTCATCCCTAATTTTTATGAGAGCATTGGTAATATGCTTAGTAAAAGCAACATTTATAGAACTAGCATTGGGACTCAAAGCAAGCTTTTGCAAGAACAAAATTACTTTAGATATATTGCAACCATCAACATCAAAATCATTAAAGGAAATAGAGCTATCATCTCCTACACTCCGAAAAAATTCAGCACTCTTTTGAGAAAAAGTTTTAGCAGTTTTAGGCTTTTTAACACAAGGAGTGGGAGTTTTCTCTACACCAATCAAAGTAAGAGGATTGCTAGCATTTGGAACAACATCATTAGAGGTAGTAATAGTACAAACTTTCATATTCCTAGCAATCTCATCCTCTCTTTCCCATCTAGCATGCAATTCTGCTAACAATCTAATATTTTCATCAATTCTAACTTGAATAGCATTAGCAGTAGCAAAAGTATTGTGCTCCTTCACATCATTAGGCAACACATTTAATTTCAGAAGTTCAACATCATGAGCAAGGCTATCAACTTTAGAAGCAAGAATATCAATTTTGTCTAACTTTTCCTCAATAGTTCTATTAAAAGCAGTTTGTTTAACCATGAAGTCTTTGAGCATGACTTCAAGTTCAGAGGGTGCGGCCCTAGTGTTGTTGGAGGAATTACCATAAGAATTACCATAACCATTACCATTAGTAGAAGGATACGGCCTATAATTGTTACTAGCAGAATTGTTCCTATAAGCATTGTTGTTAAAATTATTATTTCTAATAAAGTTCACATCAACATGCTCTTCTTGAGCAACCAAAGAGGCTAAAGGAACATTATTAGGATCAATATGAGTTCTATCGTTAGCAAGCATAGCCATAATGGTATCAATCTTATCACTCAAGGAAGAGGTTTCCTCAACATAATTTACCTTCTTACCTTGTGGAGCTCTCTCGGTGTGCCATTCGGAATAATTTACCATCACGTTATCGAGTAGTTTGGTTGCGGCGCCCAAGGTAAGGGACATAAAAGTGCCTCCAGCAGCTGAGTCCAATAGGTTCCTCGAAGAAAATTTTAGTCCTGCATAAAAAGTTTGGAAATCATCCAAGTAGTCAGTCCATGAGTGGGGCAATTCTTTATCATAGATTTCATTCTTTCCCAAGCTTGAGCAACATGTTCATTATCAAATTGACTAAACTTCATAATATTGCTACGCAAAGATATAATTTTAGCAGGAGGATAATATCTACCAATGAAAGCATCCTTACGCTTAGTCCATGAATAAATACTATTCTTAGTCAAAGATAGCAACCAATCTTTAGCTTTTCATCTCAAAGAAAAAGGAAACAACTTGAGCTTAATAATATCACTTTCTACATCCTTATATTTCTGCATCTCACATAGCTCAACAAAATTGTTGAGATGAGCTGCAGCATCTTCAGTACTAGCACCAGAAAATTACTCTTTCATAACAAGGTTCAATAAAGCAGGCTTAATCTCATAAAAGGTTGCAGCAGGAGCAGGTGGCGCAATAGGAGTGCAGATAAAATCACTATTATTAGTGCTAGTAAAATCACACAACTTGGTATTTTTAGGAGTAGCCATTTTAGCAAAACTAAGAGCAATTAAATAAAAGCAACTATAAGGAAACTAATTTTTTTTGTGTTTTTTATATAAAACGATGCAAGTAAAATAAAGTAAAGCAAAACTTAAAACAAAGTAAAGGATGTGCGTGCGAAACTCCCCTTGCAGAAGTCTTCTTTTTCCCTGGCAACGGCGCCAGAAAAATTTGCTTGATTGCTTCGGCGGTGAAGATGAAAATGACCGAACAGTTGGGAACCCCAAGAGGAAGGTATGATGAGCACATCAGCAAATTTTCCCTGAGTAAGAAACCAAGGTTTTATCGTCCAGGAAAAAGTCAATACTCTAGAAGGTGATGCTTGCTAGCTTCGCGATGGCTCCGGACAGTTTATAAGGCCCCTCGTCTAGGCTTTGCTTTGCGAGCGGCAACGTGGAACCTGCACACAACACAACCAAGTACTTTGTTCCCAACTTACGATGAGGTTGTCAATCTCACCGGTTTGCTTGAAACAAAGGGTATGAGCGTATCGAGTGGAAAACAGTAGTAATATGCAAGTAAAGTAAACAGTGCGAGTAAAGTAAACAGGTGATAGCAATATGATGGAAATAGGACCGGGGTCCACAGTTCACTAGTGGTGTCTCTCCATAAGATAAATAACATATGCTGGGTAAACAAATTACAGTTGGGCAATTGATAGAATAAAGATAACGTGATATGTCAAGAAGATCACTATGCGATTTACTCTGGGCATTACAACAAAATGCATAGACCGCCATCCAACTGCATCTATGACTAATAATCCACTTGTGGCGAATCAATCCGAGAATTCCACAAGTATTAAGTTGCGAACAACAGATAATTGCATTAAGCAAAGTGTGTAATGTAAACAAAGCATATGCCCTCGAGCATATGAATGTTGTTTTCTCCCTAGTGGCAACAGCACATTTACAACCTTAGAGGTTTCTGTCACTCCCCCAGATTCAATAGAGGCATGAACCCAACTATCGAGCATAAATACCCCCTCTTGGAGTTACTAGCAACTACTCGGCCAAGATAGGTACTAATAACAGAGAGCATGCAAGATCATAAACAACATAGAGATAACATAAGAGAAATTTCAGAACAGCAACTTAATCATAACACCAATATTCATCGGATCCCAACAAACACAACATGTAGAATTACATAACGGTGATCTCAGTCATGTAAGGCAGCTCATGAGATCTAAACATGAAGCACATGGTGGATAGAACAACCATCTAGCTACTGCTATGGACCCATAGTCCAAGGTAGACTACTCACTCATCACGTCGGAGGCAAGCATGGCGATGAAGATGGCCTCCGGTGGCGATTCCCCTCTCCGGTAGGGTGCCGGGAAGAGCTTCAGGACCCTCCCGATCTTCGGGTCGATGGCGGCGGCGGATCGCGATGTGTTCTGGAAAATTGATCAGGTACTTAGGTTTTTCCCGTCGAGGGGTCTTTATAGGCGAAGGGGCAACGTCAGGAGTGGGCTGAGGCGCCGTCACACATAGGGGGCGCGGCCAGGGGCCAAGCCACGCCGCCCTATTGTGTGGGGCCCTCGTGGCCCCACTTCGTCTCCTCTTCGGTTCTCTGGAAGCTTCGGTAAATTTCTGGATGTTTGGCTTTTGTTTTGTCCAATTCCAAGAATATTTCCCGTGTAACTTTTCTGAAACACAAAAACAGCAGAAAACAGGGAACTGGCACTGTGGCGACTTGTTAATAGGTTAGTTCCAGAAAATGCATAAAAGTGCCACGAAGTGTAATGAAACACTAAGCAAATGGTGGAAAAATAAGCATGGAGCATCAAAAATTATAGATACGTTTTGGACGTATCAGTTGGCTGGGTCACCATCTTCGACTATATTAACTTTCCAAGGGTACGAGATAAATGAGAATATATTCTACACAATCGCCCAAGATAAAAAGAGCACCAACCAAAACAGTGGTGTCCGCATTGATGCAACAAACAACAACGGGCAAAATGACACCTATTATGGTTACATAGAGGAGATATGGGAACTTGACTATGGACCTTCTTTTAAAGTCCCTTTGTTTCGGTGCAAATGGGTCAAGCTGGATGGAGTAGGGGTAAAGGTAGACCAGCTGTATGGAATGACAATAGTGAATCTCAACAATCTTGGTTACAGAGACGAACCATTCATCCTAGCCAATGATGTGGCTCAAGTTTTCTATGTGTAAGACATGTCCTCCAAACCGAAAAAAGAAAAGATAAGGCAACGAATACATAATACAATGAGCCAAAGCTTCACATAGTTCTTTCAGGGAAAAGAAACATCATGGGAGTTGAGGATAAGACAGATATGTCAGAAGATTATAATAAGTTTAATGAAATTCCGCCCTTCAGAGTGTATATTGACCCAAGCATCACGTTAAATGGTGAACATACTCCATGGTTATGACCGAAGCGATCCTAATCAAGGGAGATACGCGAAGGGGGGTTCATGGCCTCCAGGGCATTTTAGGTCACCATATGTATTAAATGTGCCAATTTATGGCAAACATCGAACATGATAGCTCATTTTGTGAAGGTTTCATTGTGATGTTTGCAATTTTCCAAGTTTAATATTTTTCCTTGCAACTATAACACATAATATGACACCACGCGAAGGTTTCACATTGTTTGGATTATTTTTTAAATTCTTAAACCCGTTTGAAATTATATTCAAAACGACGAGCATGAAGATTCATAGCCCAGGGTTGAGTCTCGCTAGACTTGCGGTGGATCTCTGATAAAGAAACATATTGTGAACCTAAAAATGATTTTTACAAAAAATCATGAGGATTATATCATATACATGTATTTCAAACCTAGCGGGCCTCCTACCGAATCGACAGGAATTTGTCTTTTTCATGAGGTGTGGACGGAAAGGTTTCAGATGCACCGGCTGGGGAATTTTCTATCTAAGGTGGTCTAGTATTTTTGAAAAATGTTTTGATAGCAATGTGAAACTTTAATTTGGTGGTTGCTTCACAAAAAAACTTGTTTTTGGTATCTAAAAAATGGAAAATGGTTTTTTCGTGCGATGAAAAGGGAAACTTTCTTCTGCAACATCGTAAGCAATCCCAAGATGCACATGTGTGCACAATATGGGAACATTATCACAAACTATGCCTCGATTCTAGCCATAACATTGCTCATTTGGCCTAAAAGCCATGAAACATCGAACATGATAGCTCATTTTGTGAAGGTTTTTTTTGTGATGTTTGCAATTTTCCAAGTTTAATATTTTTTCCTTGCAACTATAACACATAATATGACACCACGTGAAGGTTTCACATTGTTTGGATTATTTTTTAAATTCTCATACCGGTTTGAAATTATATTCAAAACGGCGGGCATGAAGATTCATAGCCCGGGGTTGAGTCTCGCTAGAATTGCGGTGGATCTTTGATAAAACAACATATTGTGAATCTAAAAATGATTTTTACAAAAAATCATGAGCATTATATCATATACATGTAGTTCAAACCTAGCGGGCCTCCTGCCGAATCGGCAGGAATTTGTCTTTTTCATGAGGTGTGGACGAAAAGGTTTCAGATGCACCGGCTGGGAAATTTTCTATCTAAGGTGGTCTAGTATTTTTGAAAAATGTTTTGATAGCAATGTGAAACTTTAATTTGGTGGTTGCTTCACAAAAAAACTTGTTTTGGTATCTAAACATATGTATCACATTTTCAAACAATCATGCGTATTTCTTTTACAATAAAATTATGTAGAGCGTTGATTTGTAAAGGCTGTTCATATATGTAATACATTTACTATACATTTTCAAAGAAACATTATGAGACGAAGATAAGAAGAACATTATAGTTAACTAGTATTACATAAATATATTTTTAGTACAACTTTATATAAAGAAATGCACTCCAAACTAGCAATTCAGTTAACAATAGAGATTAATTAGCCATTAAAGCTGGTAATAATTGGTTATGTGTTTTATGTATTATTCTGATATTTAATTATTTTAGAAAGTATCATGCAAGGTTGATCATAGCCAATATGCAATAAGGGCGGGAACGGCAGAAAATTTTGAAAACTTTTCAAATGACCCTTTAGCACCGGTTCAAGCCACAAACCGGTGCTAAAGGGGTGGCGGTGGAGTGCCCGCCAAAAGTACCCTTTAGCACCGGTTCTTGGCACGAACCGGTGCTAAAGGTCAGACCTTTAGCACCGGTTGGTGGCTTCAACCGGTGCTAAAGGGTCTTTAGCACCAGTTGAAGACACCAACCGGTGCTAAAGGTCCAACCTTTATAACTGCTTCCCCTTCCTTCGACCGCACCGCCAAAATCGCTAAGTCCCCCGCGCTAGGAGCAGAACGGACACCGGCAGGCTGCCAAAATTTTCCGCGCCCCCGCCGCCGTCGCCGCACTGCACGCGCCCGCTTGCCGATGATTCCCGCCCGCGCTCGCTCGCCGCTCCTAGCCACGCCGCGCCCGCTCGCCGGCCGAATCCCGCCCGCGCCGCACCCGCTCGCCGGCCGATTCTCGCGCGCTGCCCGCCAGTGCTTGCCGTCGACGCACCGCCGGCCCGCACGCACCTCCTGCTCGCCGGCCTCTCCCGTGCGTCTGCCCGGCCGCTTGACGATCAGCGCTGGCCGACCCCGTACGTGCTCTGCCCGCGCCGCCCGAGCCCCTGCTTTTTTTTAGATTAAGCCCCTGCTTAATTTAAATATAGTGTCAGAATTCCTTAGTTAGGATTTTTTAGCCCAAAAGCGGTTAGTTTAATTTCCTATTTTTTTAGATATAGTGTTAATAATTATAGTTAGGTTAATTAGTTAGGATTTTCTTTAGGATTTAGGGTTAGAATTCCTTAGTTAGGATTTTTTAGTTTTTTTAGTTAGGGTTAGTGGTCCTTAGTAATATAAATGAAAATAGAAATAGGATTTTGTTTATAGTTAGGATTAATTATAATTAGGATTTTGTTTATAGTTAGGATTAATTATAATTAGGATTTTGTTTATAGTTAGGATTAATTATAATTAGGATTTTGTTTATAGTTAGGATTTTGCTTTATTAGGATTTTGGGTTAGGGTTCCTTTAGGTATATTTTTATTTAGGGTTAGGGTTCCTTAATTTAGAGAAATACAAAAATAATTTCTATCATATTTTTTAGTTAGGGTTAGGGTCCCTTAATTAATTTAGAGAAATACAAATATAATTTTTTTAGTTAGGGTTAGGGTTTTGTTATAAAATGGGGGCGTTGGCCGGCCGCCGGTGCGGTGGGGAGGGAAGACCTACTCTTCCCCCACCACGTCGGTGCCCGGTCAACGCCCCCTTTTTTTTGGTCTCGGTATCGGCATTATAATAATTTGTAATAATTCTTTGCAGAAACTATGGATCTCGGAAGAGACGAATTCCAGAAAAATATTACCGAGGACATCATCCGCGATAATGATGATGATGTCACCTCGTTGTTTCTAAACAACTCCGGTGAGGGAGACGAACAAAACCGCAGAAATGGCTCCGATGAGGGAGAAGGTGTCGGTGAGGGTGAAGGCACCGGTGAGGGAGAAGGTGCCGGCTCCGATGAGGGAGAAGCTGACGGCTCCGGTGGAACCTTGAATATTACAAAGTCCGGTGAGGTAAATGTGTATTAATTAATTAAGCCTCTGTTGTATAGATGGATTATTTGATTTGTGTATATACATATATTAACGCTCTTTCTTCTTTTAGCCCTCTGGATCGAGCCACTCTTCTGTAAATAAAAGAGGTCCGGCCAGAAGGTTGGAAGAACATGAAAGGTACCAGATAGAAGAAATCGGTGAAGATGGCGAACCGATTGCTCCCGCGGCTCACGCAAGTAAATTTACAAGACAATGTGGAGTTCTTGTTAGGGACAACATTCTGATCACCCTTCGAGAATGGAAGAAGACAAAGACGGAACCAGTTAAATATGTCTGCAAGAGATTGAAGAATATGCTTTGGAAGAAGCTCATGGTTAATTTTACCCTACCGGCGGCGCCAGAGGTGGATCGAAATGAGGTGGATCCAAATGAAGAGGATCCAAATGAGGAGGATTCAGATGACGATGATCGTCATCTGAATATCATAGAGCGGAAAGTCAAGAAGTGGACTCTTTCGAAGATGGCAATACAATTCAACAACTGGAAGAAAAGATTGTACAAGGAATTTGTCGACAAAGAAAAGACTCCGGTGTTCACTGGAGCATATGAGAAGATAAAAGACTACTGGGACGCATTCGTGGAGTACAAGACTTCGGAGGCAGCTAAGAGAAGGTTAGAAATAAATAAGAAAAATGCTGCTAAAAAGAAGTATCACCATACTATGGGGCAAGGAGGCTACAAGTCTGGCAAGCCTAAGTGGAAGAAAATGGAGGACGATCTAATTGCTAAAGGGATCATTTTGGAGACATTGAAATGGAACGATCGGTCAAGGGATTGGTTTTACGGGCATGGAGGGAAGTTGGACTCAGAAGGGAAGTGTGTATATACAAAAAAGCATGACAAAGACCCCCTTCCCATTGATGCCCTTAGAAGAGTATCAAAGGATGTTGAAGAGGGAAGGTTCCATCCCGAAAGAGAGAAGGACGAGCTCACACGCGCCCTTGGGAATGATGAACACCCAGGATGAACATGAACCACACCAGGCTCCAAACCGTGGAAACTCGGGTTTCCCATGGAAAGGAAGAAATTTCCCGATAGAAGCCGTCAGAGAAGAAAGGAAAGGGAGGCAGACCACATGTCTCTGATAGAACAAGAGCTGAAGCGTCAATCAGACTTATTAAATCGGATGAGCCAGCAAGCAACCGCCGCATCTCAGCCACAGATAGAAGCTGCACATGATGCTACCGGCCCACCAACTCAGCTGAAAAGCAGCGTGGCTTCCACAGACCTCCCAGAGGATGATGATGAACTGGCGATCCGCTACCCAGTGGATGATATCACGGAGTCAACATCTTGCGAGCTACATGTGAAGGTCGTGAACATAACCATGAAGGTGGCGGTCGGCTATGCCTTACCCATTGGACCTGATTCAACTTATCATTGCCGTCCGATTCCACATGGCTACGCTGTTGCCGGGGTGGATGAAGTTATGGGTGGATTTGAGCAGCTGAAGCTTGACCACCCTGTGGGTGAAGGGGATTTGTATAAGCTGGGAGAAGCCAAGAAGACCACCGTTCTATGGCTAAAGGAATACATCATGCTTCCAAATTGGACGCCAAGGTCTCCAGCGCGTCACCCTTCTCCACCTCCACGTCAGCCTTCTCCGCCATCTCCGCGTCAGCCTTCTCCGCCATCTCTGCCGCATTAGCCTTCTCCAGCATACCAGCCTTCTCCAGCTAGTGAGCTATCTCCGCCACCTCCGCCCACTGAGGCTCAGAGCCAAAACCAGAAGCATACCATCGCCGCTCCCAAGAGTAACCGATCACCGATCCGTCGACAGGAGCCCCTCCCAAGAGTACCTAAGGTTCCTCCCAAGAGACCTTACGACTATACTCCGGAGGAAAATGCGGCGAAAGTACAAGAGAAATCAAAGAACTTTGAAAATTTGAAGAAAAAGAAGACCGAGCAGTCCGCCGAGCAGCCTCCTCTAGATCCGAAAGTGTTAAAAATGTTGAAGACCCTTCACCAACCTGAGCCAAGGCTTGCATCAGACTATGACCGCACTATTCTCAAGTCAGATGCAGCAAAGCAGTCAAAAGGTAAATCAGTTTCTCAGCTCGGAGAACAGATAAACTCGTGCCCCCCGCTCCAAGTGTTTCCCGATGTCCAGTATGATCCAGATATCATAGCACTGTACAAAGAAGAGGCCGAAGCTGTAGGTATGTCTGTTTCTCAGTACTTAAGCAAGTGTGATTTCCCCACGGCTGAAGTAGTAGCATACCAATACCGGCACAGGAGCCTTCTCGTCAGACCCGAGGAGATTCCGAATCTACCAACAAGAATGCAAAAATTGTATAAGTGGTACATGGAAGCCTCACAACATGGGCAGAACTGGATCATACTGGGAATTAATGATGAGCATTACTTTCGTGGAAACGACGACATAAACATCGAATTTGCTGAATTATTTCAGTTATACAATCATGACGCCCTCGACAAATCGATGATCAGTGCCTATTGTTTGTAAGTATTATTTTTGTAATTAAGTCTTTAGCTCATCTCGTTCATTGCATGCATAATTTTACTCACTATATTATGCAGATTGAAGAAACTCGAATGTAAAAGAGGACAAATCTATGACATTGGGTTCATTGACCCATATACGGTGAACGAGCTAACTCTCCATAACCATATCAAGGACACGGAGAATAACTTGGTACGGGCGTTAAGGAAACAAGAAACCATGACGAAAATACTATTTCCTTACAACTTCAAGTGAGTGTGTTACTGTCTTATACACATTACTATTTTGGTTACTCGATGTTAAGTGTGTGTTATGCGTGTGCGCAGGTATCATTTTATTCTGCTAGTTATTGAACTTGATAGAGGACGAGTACTAGTCATGGACTCGAAACGTAAACCCCTTGAGATATTCGGGGACATGATTGATACACTCCAGTGGTAATTTCAATCATTATGCATGGCACTATATTAGCAACTTTTGTTCATTTCCCGATATCAAGTAATTACTAACTTCTTTATTCATTTTCTTTGCCGGGCAGTGCTTGGAAACGGTTCACGGATAAGGCACCGGGTCCCTAGAAAAAGGAGCTTGAATTTAAACAAGTACCGGTAAGTACTACTAGCTAGGTCCGCGCATCTCTTTGGTTCTAGTTTCAATACCATTATCATCCTTGATTATTATTTTGATTGAACTCTATTCTTGTAAAATGCTTGAAGCAAGAAGACGGGAATAATTTATGTGAATTCTATGTCTGCGAGTTCATTCGAGAGACTTGCTGTGAGAAGAGAAGACTAGAACAACTAGATGTACGTAAACAATATTCACAATTTTATTTTATTACCATCATTTATGTTGAGTTTCTTCATTCATATATATTGGTCCCCTTCTTTACATTAGATCGAACTGAAGCGGGATCGTCTTCTAGCAACCGAGCGTGTACGAGCAATTCAAGAGGAAGTTGCGGGATTCTTACTTGATGAGGTCATAGCACCAACCGGGGAATACCATCGGCATTACGAGTTTGGAAAATCGTAACCGAAATTATATTGTATATATGCATGAACGTGTAGAATGTACCATTATGTAATATGTTCGACCAAGCACGATGAAAGATGACACGTACTAGCTTCGATCTCTATATGTATGACTATATTGTGTAATATAATGGTTTCTTTTATATGTGCATCAACGTGTTTCAAATACCCTAAAAAAATGTATTTCAAATGCTAAGGTTTAGTGTTTCAGCCGCAGCGTTTAGGGTTTAGGGCTGCCACGTCGCCAACCTTTAGCACCGGTTCATATTATGAACCAGTGCTAAAGGTCCTCCGGCGGGGGCGCGTGTGGAAGGCCACGTGGAGACCCTATAGCGCCGATTCGTAACGCAACCGGTGCTAAAGGGTGAGGGCTTTAGTCCCGGATGCGTTGCACCGGTTGCAAAACCGGTGCTAATCGGGGTTATGAACCGGTGCTATTTCTCTGTTTTCCACTAGTGCAGCAAGATGGTGGTGTAGAACTTGCACTGCACGTAGCCGAGCCGCTCCGGGAGGCCGAGAGACACTGACGACGGCGTGTATATATGGGTGGGTGCTCCGGCGAGAGGCGCGCACACGAGCAACGATATGTCACCCTAATGGCTACTCCAAGGTTTTATCGATCTCTGAATAACGGCCACATGTTCGGCGTCAGTGTTTGCACTGCAACCGGCTCGCGCTGCCCCCATGAAACTCAAGCCATGCAGGAGTCCCAGAATGGCAAATCACGAAGCCCTCGTGGTCGTGGGTCAGGAAAGGACGCATGGAGGAGCTTAGGAACAATCTTATCAGGCCAACACAATGGGCAGTGCTTCTTGCTGCAACAAGACAGCTGACCCATGTTGGCAAGTTTCTGATCAGAAACCCATGCGTCTCCAACAGGGCAGGTAGTAAAGATCATGCCAGAATAATGGCATGGTTTTCAATTCATTGGACACTGGGCGACAACGATGTCTCAGGTTGCCGATCAGGGGGCTCCTCGGTTACAAGGTTTCGGCTTCCTGTCGCCGTGGAGATTCCTCTATTCCGGGGAAAGGCAATTGCAATGTACATTCCGCGACACAAGGGCTCGTTGCCGATCCAAATGCCTGAAAACGTTGGCGTCGCCGTTCTGTTGATACATTTAGCTAATTGAAGAGTGTCACATATTCGGCTCGATGTGTAGCAGTAGAAAGCTGTAAAAGGTTAGCAGTGGAGGGGTTGGAGAATGACCGTTGCCTTCCTCTCGCGCTCTGGCGACGCGCAAGGCGACTTAGCGTCGGCGGTCTGCGTGGCGCCGGCGTGCCCTGCCCCTGTTCCCCGCCGACCACTGGGTGTGGCGGCCGCTCGCGGCTCTAGGTTCTGGGCGCTCGCGGGGGATTCGTCGGACGAGGAGGACGAGCCTTCGTCTCCAACAAGCCAAGGTCTCGCGCCGCTTCCGACGCCGGCGACCGTGAGTGACTTTGTGTCTGTGGCTCTGGCGAATCCGTCGGCCAGCTTCGTGCGAGCTGGTCGGCGCAAGAGACCTACGTTTGCGCCGGGCGGTAGGGGCCCCCGATGGCTCTCCCTTTCCCTGTCCGGCGAGCGGCGCCGGCAGGTGCCCGTTTCTCCGCCGCGTTGCTCTGGTGGTTCCTTGGCCGGCGTGGCAAGGACGGTGGTTCCGGCGAGCGTGTCTGGGCTGCCTCCTCCCCTCCCTCGCGCGGCGTCTCCGGTGCTTGCTCATCCTGCTCCGGCGTCGGCGGCGGTTCTGGATCCTGCACCGGCGGCGGCCCCAGATCCAGATCTGCTTCCAGCCCCCGGTTGCCCCGGTCAGCGTCAGGAACCGTTGGATGGGCCCCACGTGTCGGGGGTCCGGACCGTTCCAGATGGTGGGCGCGTGTCGGGATTCTAGTCCATTCCGGTTGTTGGGCCAACCAGTTTGGCCCGCTCCAGGCCCAGAGGAGGCATACTTAAGTGGGTGTGGAAACAGGTCGGAGCGCATTCCTCCTCTCTAGGGTTTCCAGCCACCCTTTCTGACATCCAGCGCGGTCCGAGATCCAGATCTAACCCCCCCTCCGCCCTCTTCCGCTCCGCCTCGTCCGCCGCTGTCGTCCATGGATCATGACCGTGAGCCACGCCACTCCGAGAAGCGCTCCTTCGCAGAGCTCTCCGAGGCGGACCGGGAGTACGAGCTCTCGATGCGCCGCAAGGCCCTCGACAACGAAGACCGGCGCCGCAGGGAGCGTGAGCGGCCGCGCTCTCCTTTGTGGCGTCATGAGGATCCGCGCTTCTACGACGACGTCCGCCGCTCGGACGCCGGGGCAAGCGCTCCTCGAGGTGGTCGGGAAGACCACCCTCGCCGGGGATATCACTACAAGACTACGGCTTCCAAGTGGCACAAGCAGGCGTCCATTGACCAGGTCCAATCAGCTCCTATCCCCTCTACTGTCCTCTCCTCCAACCCTGAGGCCCCTCCCCCTGGTTCGGCGGACAAGAAGTCCAATATCAAGTGTTTCAACTGCAGCCGCGATAGCCACTACCAGTCGGGCTGCAAGTTCCCTGCCCACTGTAGTCGATGTGATGAGGACGGCCATACTACGGGCATGTGCCCCATTCCAGTGAAGCCAGCGGTGCTTCAGTGGTATGGCTATGCCGCTGCCGGCGGCGGCTTCCACTGCCTCGAGATGGATGAGGCTGTGCTCGCAGCCAGTGCGGCGGAGCAGGAGAATGCTGCCACAGTTATCATCAACGAGATTGATCCTAGATCCAAGCTTTCGGTGTAGTTGCTCACTGATGATTTGAAGAAACTGGTCGATAATGATTGGGATTGGCAGGTCAAGAGGATCAGTGACTCAGATTTCTTGGTGGTTTTCCCGAACTCAGTGAGCCTCAACCTCTGCAAGAATACGGGAGGGCTCACTCTCCCCATCAACAAGGTGTCCGTGTTGTTTGTTGAGCCCAGGTGTGATGTGGCGGCTGCTGCTTCCCTGTCCAAGGTTTGGGTCTTGCTGTCAGGTGTTCCAGAGGTCTTGCATTGTTTTGATCTGCTCTTAGAGGCTACTAAGATGTTGGGGCGTCCTCGGTCAGTGGAGGAGGCGTCCTTGGTGGGTTCTGGTCCCATTCGGATGTTGTTCCATTCTCCTAATCCAGCTAGGCTGCCAGACTCGATAATGTTGTTTGCAAATCTTCAAGGCTTCAAGATTGGGGTCAAGGTGGAGATGCCCAAAGATAAGGAACCTGCCTTTCCTGCTCAGTCCCTCCGTGACCCCGCTGACGATGATGATGAAACTGATGACATGAGCAGGTCGGAAACGCATTGGAAGCGTCTTCCCCCCAAAGGTGATGGCTGGGATAAGCCATCTACTGCTGATCAAGGTGGTTCCAACCAGCAACAGCCCCCTCCTGCCAACCAACAACACCAGCAAGCCAGTGATGCCCCCCTCCCCAAGATCAAGCCCAGCCCAAGTCTTTGTACACGTTCAGCAAAGGGCACTACAAGGTGTCTGTGGGTAAATTGAGGCCCAAGCATAAGCAATCTGTTGGCAGCAGTAGCGCCCCTTCCTTCGGCCTTGGATTCTTCTGTGTCCAAGCCTGCTTCTGCCCCAGCAAAGACCAGGGTTCAGCCAATACCTTTCAATCAGTATGGCTCCAACATCCCTCATTCTGAGGCCTTTGCTGACGAGCCGGCCGTCAATAAAGATGCTAAGGCTGATTCTGGTGCCCGTGGCTCTCCTATCCTGCTCTCCGAGGACGACTCGCCTCCTGCTCAACCTAACGTGGACAAGATCTAGAAGATGACTCCTGAGGAGCGTGCTGAGGTGGGCTGGGAAAGCCCTCCAGGCTGGGAGTTCGATAACGAAACCATTGCTGCACGTATCGCCAAGTTGAAGAAGAGGGATGGTGAGGTAGAAAACCCTGCTGTGTTGCCTGAGCAAGCTACTTCTGAGGCCTCAACTCCGGTGTCTGGCTCCCGTCGTAGCTCTCGCATCCTGGGCTCGGATGCTGAGCCGGTGCTCCAGAAGGCCATCCGTGCCACTGCCATGAAGAATGCGTCAGGTATGACTCCTTCTGAGGCCTTCGTCTCTTTCCCTGCTTTCTCAGATGCGCATTTTCTTGAAGTTACTTCGGATAGCTCGCTTGTTTTCGATTCTGCTTTTGGCTCGCCGCGGCAAGTCATCTCTCTGGTGAGGGCGAAAGAGATCGCACAAGCTCTTCTGGCTGAAGCCATCGTCAAAGCCAACGTTCCACAACAGGTGGCTGCTAATCCAGTGGAAGTCCCTGTCACAGTACCTTCTGTCTCCGTGCAGCCTTCCGATACTTCAGAGCACAACATACCTGATTCCATTCTGCTTGCTCAGTGGGCAGTGTGCCAACAGAAGCAGGAGCTTAAATCTAAAAAGAGAAAGGCAGTGCCCCAAGTGTTGGGTCCAAGATTAAACCTGCGCAACACTCCAGCTCGCCAAGCACGGGCTTCTTCCCAGGTTTCCCAATGAGAGTTATGGGTTGGAATATTAGGGGCTTTGGCCGGCATGGCAGACGTTCTCAGCTCAAAGACTACATGAGAAAAGAGAACATATATGTGATTTGCCTTCATGAGACAATTAAACAATCCTTTACTGATCAAGAACTCAAGAGCATTGAACCAGGGGAACCTTTCCACTGGAGCTGGGTGCCGGCTTCAGGTCATTCAGGGGGTTTGCTGCTGGGTTTCAGGGATAGCATGTTTGAAGTGGGCTCGATTGACCAGGGCTAGTTTTTCATCAGTGCAGTGGTTTTGCACCGAGCCTCTAAGGTTATTTTTGAGTATGTAGGGGTTTATGGCCCTGCGGACCATGCTAGAGCTTCTGTTTTTCTTGAAGAGCTTGAGAACAAAGTCTCTAGAAGCCAACACCCAGTGGTGGTGGGTGGCAATTTTAACTTGATCAGAGGAGCTGAGGACAAAAGCAACAACAACATTAACTGGCCAAGAGTTCACTTATTCAATGATTGCATAGCTAGGTTGGCTTTGAGGGAGCTTAACCGCAGTGGGGCTAGGTTTACTTGGACTAATAAACAGGTGAATCCTGTTAGAAGTGTCTTGGACAGAGTGTTCATTTCTCCTTCATGGGAAACCCATTTCCCTATGGCTTCTTTGTCGGCTGAGACCAGAATTGGGTTTGATCACACTCCTCTCATTCTGGATTCTGGGGAGGGTCTTCTTCGCCGCTCAAACTGTTTCTTCTTTGAAACTAGCTGGCTTGCTCTACCAGATTTCAAAGAGGTGCTCCAGGGGATCTGGAATAAATTGTTGATTTCCCCGGGAAGATGTCGTGACACCATCGATAGTTGGCAGATTCAGAGTGCTGGCCTGAGACACTACCTCAAGGGCTGGGGGGGCTAATAGGGGTAAATTGGAAAGGGAAGCAAAATCCCACATTCTGGCTCAGATACAGTCTTTGGACGCGCAGGCTGATGCCTTAGGGCTGGATGAGGATGAGTGGGCTCTCAGGTACCATCTGGAAGATGAGCTGATGCAGATTCTTTGCGCAGAAGAGGAATACTGGCGCCAGAGAGGCCGTCAGAATTGGTTGCTTCATGGGGATGCCAATACAGCGTACTTCCACGCTATTGCCAATGGGAGGCGTCGCAAGTGTGTGATTCGCTCCTTGCAATCTGAGGAGGGCGAGATCTCAGGGCCAGCAGCCATCCAAGAACATATCTATAAGTTCTATATGGGATTAATGGGAACTGAGGATCCCAAGTTTATTTCCCTGTGCCCTAACTGCTGGTCGGGCGAGGAAAAGGTGGCCGATGTGGATAATGCAGCTCTGGCACTGTCCTTCTCCAGAGAGGAGTTAGAGGAAGTTCTCGGGGGTACCAAGACTGCCACGGCCCTAGGGCCAGATGGGTTCCCGGTGGCTTTCTTCAAAAAGAACTGGGTTCTGCTCAAGGACATGGTCTTCCAGATCCATAATGGCTTTGCCCTAGGCACCATGGACGTTTCTCGTCTCAACTTTGGCATCTTGTCCTTACTCTCCAAGGTGGTGGGGGCGGATTCTATCAAGCAGTATCGTCCAATTGCACTCATCAACGTGATTTTCAAATTTGTTGCTAAAGCAGTGGCCAACAGGCTTGCCCCAGTGGCTAATCGTATCATTGCCCAGTCCCAGACTGCTTTTATCAAGGGATGCCTGATCCTGGACGGAGCTCTATCCTTGCATGAGATCATTCATGAGCTAAAATCTAGAAAATCAAAAGCTATCCTCCTGAAGTTAGATTTCGAAAAAGCCTATGACAGAGTAAGTTGGCTGTTTCTCAGGGAAGTCCTGATTAGAAAAGGTTTTGACAGTGGTTTTGTCCATAGAATCATGCAACTAGTCTCTGGTGGACAGACGGCTATCTCTATCAACGGGGTGGTTGGCCCTTATTTCAGAAATAAGAGGGGAGTGCGTCAGGGTGACCCTCTCTCGCCTCTGTTATTTGATTTGGTTGTGGATGCTCTTGCCCTAATTCTAAAAAAGGCCAGTGTGGCTGGTCACATTAAAGGTATCTTCAATATGCAGATGACACAATGATCTTGCTAGAGAATGATGATAACAGCATCACTAACTTGAAGTTTCTGCTGATTTGCTTTGAGCTCCTCTCTGGTCTCAAAATCAATTATCACAAGAGTGAGGTCATTGTGATGGGTGTGGATAGCCATGAGCAGTCCAGGGTGGCTCATCTGCTCAACTGTAAGGAAGGGGAGTTCCCCTTCAAGTACCTGGGCTTCCCTATCAGTGACAAGAAGCTCACCATCGCAGACCTCGAGCCAGTGGTGGCAATTGTGGGATCCAGGGTGGATCCCTGGCAAGGGCGGTTCATGTCTTCCGCTGCTCGCCTTATTCTGACGGAGTCTTGTCTCTCGAGCATCCCCCTGCATTCCATGAGCTTATTTTTGTTGCCTGAAGGGACGCATGCAGGGTTTGACAAACACAGAAGTAGGTTCTTCTGGGAAGGGACTGGGGATAAAAAGAAGTAGCATTGGGTGAACTGGCAGGAGGTTTGTCAACCCAAGGACCAGGGCGGCCTGGGGATTACTAACACTCGAATTATGAACATAGCCCTCTTGGTTAAATGGATCTGGAAATTGCACAAAGATCCAGCTCAAGACTCTCTTTGGCAGCGTATTATTAGAGCAAAGTATCCCGGGGCGGCGGATATCTTTGGCTCTTCTGCTCAGGGAGGTTCTCCCTTTTGGCGAAGTTTGCACAAAATCAAGCATTACTTCAAGCTGGGAGCCAAGTTTTCAGTGGGAAATGGCTCCACAGTGAGGTTCTGGACTGGCCTGTGGACTGGGGATGCCCCTTTGTGCTCTAGGTTTGTCAGGCTGTTCCAGATCTCGGCTGACCCCCAGGGGCTGATCTCCCAAATGTTTAGAGAGGGCAGGTGGCACATTCGGTTTAGACGCTCGTTTGGCAGAGAAGAGCAAGAGAGCTGGGTATCCTTGCTGCAAGAAATTTCTCATATCCAGATATCTGATTCCAGTGACAGTGTGTCATGGAACCTTGATCCATCTGGGGTCTTCTCGACTAGATCTCTTTATCAGAGAATGATTCAGGGAGCCACGGTTGCCCATGCTAAAGATGTCTGGAAGGTGGCTTGCCCGCTCAAAGTTCGCATTCTTATCTGGCAGTTGGCCAGAGATAGATTACCTTCCAATGCTCAAATTAAACATCGCCATGGCAATTCTGATGGCAATTGTGTTCTTTGTCATAGGCTTGAGGATGCTGACCACATATTTTTCACTTGTCCTCTTGCCCAATATGTTTGGAGCTGCTGTAGGGATTTGCTCCAGGTTGACTGGAACCCCTTTTCTTTTGCGGATCTTTTCGCCATCTTTCAACGCTTTAGAGGGGTTGCCAAGAGTTTTCTCTGGATGTTGTTTGCGGCCCAGAGCTGGGCGCTCTGGACCACTAGAAATAAGTTCTCCATTGAGGCTAAATTTCCCAAACACCCAGCTAATGTTGTGTTCAAATCTTGCATCTTCTTGCAGTTCTGGAGACCGCTGGCAAAGGCAAAGGTGCACCCAATGCTGGACGAGGCAATCGCCAAGCTTAAGGACATCTACAAGCAGTCCCTCCAGTCGCACAGTGTGTGGGCTTCATATTTATATCTATCTATTTGTGGTGTTAAGCTAGAACTATTACGCCTTCGGGCAAGTTTGTAAAACCTATAAAGTCTGGTCCGCCAGCATCTGTTACTGCTAGCTGTGAGCTTTATTAATTTAAAGCTGGGCACTGGTTGCCTTCGTTCTAAAAACATATTCGGCTCGAGAGATTCGGATCCTTTTGATTCACCATGAGCAGTTAGTTTCTGCAGTAAACAGGGAAAAGTTAGAACATCTGTTTGGGCATGTACATCCGACATTGGCAGTGTTGCATTCAGTGAACTGCATCAGTTCTTATACAAGGCTGGAGGAGAGGACTCAAAACAGCAAATCATTGATGCTCCATGCCTACAGGCTACACAGCTACACTTGGCACGAAAGAATTGTTACTAGAATACAGAGAAATACTGCGGGAAAGTTTCGATTTCTGAGGCAAGGGGATCGCTATAGATCTGAACCACTACCTTGTGAAAGTGAGGGGACGCTGCTTATGCACATCTCTCTCTGAAGTCGGTGAGTTGTGTGTTCTGATGAAGACTACTGCGAAATGGGGTTACCCGCTAGTGCATAAATACAGCTACTGGAACTCCATCTCGGCTGAGCAGCTGCAGGACTGCCCTGCAGAATGCAGTAGCAGGTAGCAACAGTGAGGACCTCCATTTTCCGGTCGGTTTTCAGCCGCAGGTTCCTAGACAAACTAACTGACTGAGAAACGCCGATCAAGAGCATCGAATACACTGAAACGCCGATCAAGAGCATCAGAACTGGAGCTTATTTGTCAGCGGTCTTTCAATTAGCCAGCAGTTATGCTGTAATAGAAGCTTTGATATTGTACTAAAAAATTATGTATTTGATGATAAATACACACATTGTACAATGGTCTGATGCCAAGAACTACACGTACATAGAAATTATATCCTAGTTACATCTCTGTGCCTTCTGTGACCAAAAAACTTGCAAGAAGACATCTTCATAGAATTACATCCTTGGTGTATTCCTAATTGCAAGGAGCTGCGATCCTGCGACGCGGCAAGACGACCTTGGATTTGGAGTGGCTCCGCTCGCTTCTCCTTCTCGATCTACTCCTACCAGCAGCGGGGACTTTCGGCTTCTGACGAGTCGGGAGTCGGGACCGCTGCCTTCTGATCACTGGCGCGATGACGACGACGGCATCTTCTTCACCTGATCCTTGGGGACGCGCACGGTGCGGAAGGGGTCATCACGTGGGAACGCACACGGTTGAACCAAAACTTGAACTCAAATTTCAAACTCTTTAGAAAAAATTGAAACAATTACAGTAAATCACATATATTTCATTTAGTATTCTGGGAAAGTTACGTTTTATTTAGATAAGTAGATTATGATTAAATAGCCCTTTTACGTTTTTGCTAAAAAAATCAATTAAATCATAAACCAATAATTCAAATAAAATGAAACTTTTCCAGAATACTCAAAGAAACATATATGATTTACTGTGATTTTTTCAATTTTTTCTAAAGAGTTTGAAATCTGAGTTCAAGTTTTGAATCAACCGTGGACGTTAGATCTTAATCGGATGGCACTGAAGTGGGTAAAGTGCAATGGTGACTTTACAGAGTAAAGTCACTAGATCTCAGTCCTTGTACATGACCTCGAAGTAGTCGTCCTCTGCATCGGAGACGACGATGGCGCTGAGCCAGATAAAGAGGCGCAGGCCCGAGGGTGTCGTCGATTTTTTTACAAATATACACCTCCGCCGAATCTTATTGTCGAAAATGACCCCCGCCGAAAAATATTGCCATTTCTGGCCTGGCGGGAGCGCCTAAAAGCGACACGTGGCTCTTTCCGCCACTGACATTGGCGGAAAGAAAAACCCGCCACCGGGACTGGCGGAATGTTGAATCCGCCATTGGCGTTGGCGGAAACACCGTGGTCCCGCCATCATGGCTGGCGGGAAGTGGCGCTGCAACGGCGGAAAGTGGAGCTGACGTCATTCCGCCATTGCAACTGGTGGGAAGTGGAGGGTCCGCCATTGCAGCTGGCGGTAAGGAGCTGGAAGGCATACTTAATTTTCATCGATCCATACTAGTAGCAAGGATCCATACTTCTTTATTTTTCATCGATCTATGCTAGTAGTACTAGCTCATCCTTCTTTATTTTTCAGCGATCGTGTCGTAGCTCCTGACATGCATGCATCTCATGATTAAAGTACTACGTGTGCATGCATGAATTAGACGGCATGGTGTCATAATTAATTCTTGCCTCGTACGTTCACTCGCTCGTTGGACTTGGCCAGCAGAGCTCGACGCATTCGTTCCACTGGCCTCATAATTTCCGTGCGCTTACGTTCCGCTCTTGAGTGCAGTCGACCGATCGATCATCGCTAGCAATCAGCAGCTGGAATTAATAACTTGGATCCACTGCTGCTAGTATGGATCGATGAAAATTAAGTATGCCTCCCAGCTCCTTACCGCCAGCTGCAATGGCGGACCCTCCACTTCCCACCAGCTGCAATGGCGGAATGACGTCAGCTCCACTTTCCGCCGTGCTACGCCACTTCCCGCCAGCCACGATGGCGGGACCACGGTGTTTCCGCCAACGCCAATGGCGGGTTCAACATTCCGCCAGTCCCGGTGGCGGGTTTTTCTTTCCGCCAATGCCAGTGGCGGAAAGAGCCACGTGTCGCCTTTAGGCGCTCCCGCCAGGCCAGAAATGGCAATATTTTTCGGTGGGGGTTATTTTCGACAATAAGATTCGGCAGAGGTGTATATTTGTAAAAAAATCGGGCGTCGTCCCATCGGCGTCCGCACGCACACCGCTGCTCCTTCCTTGATAGGCTCGAAGTCGGCCGGCGACGTGACAAGTGCTGGCGCTGCTCGCGAGATCGGCGCAGAGGACTTCTTCTTCGCTGCTTCGGCAGGCTTGTTCTTCATGGCCGTTCCGGCTCGTTCGTGCGGGACCGGCGTGGGCGACTTCTGGAGGGCGACCTTCATGGCGGACGCGCGCGGCGTCGGCAGGGACGGCTTCTTCATGGCCGCTCCGGCTCGCTCGATGGCCGCTGCGGCTGGCTTGCACGGGATCGACGACGGCGACGTCTTCCGGATGACTGCCTCTGTTGCTGCGTTGGTGATCGGAGGTGGCGTAGATGATTTCTTCACGATTCGTCCCTTGGCCACGGCGGCGAACTTCCTGCGGCGAGCTCGCGGTGGATCTCGCGCAGGGCGGCGGACGGGCGCTTAGACATGAGAGCCGGCATGGCGATGAATTTTCTCTGCGAAAGGGAACACGAAGCAGAGGATGAGTCGATGGATCGTGCTGATGTTTGGGCGGTGGCTAGGGCTATATCGATCGAGCCCAGGCCACTGGACGGGAAGGTCACCAAGTTGTATCTGAAACGGAATCGTAGGAACCAAGCAGATGGCCTGAATCCGACACTGTGATTAAAACCCGTCATCCAAGGCATCGGATTTGGTAATCCGAGACGAGGTAGGAGTCTTCCACCACCTTCATCGCAGCCAAGAAACCACTATGGGTAGTGGTGCCATGATGGTGCAGTCCGCCAACATGGAAAAGATAGAACATCTGTTTGGGCATGTACATTGGCAGTGTTGCATTCAGTGAACTGCAGCAGTTCTCATACAAGTCTGGAGGAGAGGCCTGAAAACAACAAACCCTTGAATCCGTCATGCACCATGCCTACACTTGGCACAAAAGAATAGTTGCTAGAGTACAAAGAGATATCACTGGTTGAGCAAGATAGGAGAGAGAGATATGGATTTGGAAAATGGGATGCCATTGCATGCCTGGCCGGCTCCCCATGGTGCCAACTCGAAAATGGACATGTAGTGTGTCCAGGGTAATGATGATGGTCCAAAAGGTAAAGAAGAGAAAATTATCTCAAATAGAAAAAACTATCTCAAGTAAATGAAAGGATAATTGGTTTGAGTTCATGTAAACTAAAAACATGGATTTAACTTGTAAACATACATAACTCTACTACATGACCAATTAGACATGAAGAAACCATTAGGAGCATATTAGTAGGCCATTAGACAAGCTAGCTTAAGTATTGAATGAAATGTATTAGAAATAGGATCTGAGGATATTCGTGAAAATCAGTAACAACTGAATCAGTCCTAGCTAGTTGAGCTACGGCTTGAATCGCGTGCATGGCAGGTATGTGGGATTTATGGTTTTCGATGGAGTTAGGGTTTGCCTAGGATTTGGAGATTAGGGTTAGTGCACATGGACAGCAGCCGAGCCAGACATGAAGGCACATAAAGAGCGGAAAGAGGGATTCTTGTGGTGATACCAACAAGTATAGGGGATTGCTGAAATCTTTGATGGGAAGTATTATCCAAATTTATAATTCAACTCAAGGGGAGCAAATGAGAGTATTAGTAAGCTTTTATCAGTTGACACGTCACTCTCAACCATACCCGCGTATCAATATTCTCAAGAACAAGCGGTGATTATAGCAATTGAAACAAAGTAGTGATTTAAGCAGTAAAACAGTAACAATAGATTTCCAGTTTTCACCGAAAGAGAAAAGTTGTAACTTCATAGATTAAAGCGTAGGCATGAGGTAACTAGCGGGGCGCTGCATGAATAAGATTGATCATATAATATAATTGACTCGGGTTCATCTCTAGTTCCTCATGTATGAACATGTAGCTTAAATTCACGAACACTAGTATGAATTTGTGTAAATCCATGTTATATTTCCTCAGCTATGTGCAGTGTGATTGACTATGCCATATTTTATTATGTTATGGTTATCTGTAAGACCAAGTAATAGAATGATTATATGTGAGAGAAAGTTATGTTTCTTCAGTTATATATAGTCCTACTGACTATGATATTTTGTTATGTCTTTATTTCTCTAGTTCTGTCACTTACAAAATATGCAGAACAAAAGAGTGAATGGAGACTCAGCGTATATATGCAAATTCAGATAGAATTCAGATTTTGCATAGCTGGTATTTAATCTATGTTTCTCCAGAAACATGCAATCTCTATTTAATTCAGATTTATGTATGCCAATATTTTCCCAGGAGAGGTTCCTCTACACTCTAAAAAAGGTTAACCATGTAAATGACAAATACCATGTTGAGGTTTCTATTCACGGCAGAATAAAATGTACGCAAATTCAGATTGATTTTAGATAGTGCAGATATCAATGACAAATACCATATTCAGGTTGTTGCTCGTCACGGCGTAATCGCGAGAGGCTTTTCCCATAGTAATCCGGCGAAGCCAGGCTCAATAGCTTCCGCCCCCGCTTCTCTAGCATGAGAACAGCTTCCTCCACTTCCCAGATCCCGATCCCAATCTTACCAGATCCGTAGTGAGGAGAGCCCGTGTTCTACCTCACGGCCATGTCTCCTGCGCGGCGCCAACAACGGTGTGGTATTCTCAGATCTCCCCTTCTCCAGGGAGACGAGCGAGCTAAAAGAACAATGGGTGAGAGAGTGGAAAGATAACGTGGACGAAGTGCGCCACGAAGAAATCTACTTGGCAGCCACACAGTGGCATAGCAAGAACGAGGTATCCTGACAAGTGGGACGCTAAATTATCACTGTAATGGAGATATTTGTGTTCAAACATTGTTAACCGGTATTTTTTACACTATTCAAATTTGACCTAAAAAGACCCTCTCAGCTATTGACCCTGACAAACTTGCGGTACCGCAAGATAATTGCAGCAAATAAAGATACCTGTGAGTCTATGGCAACGAACTTGGTGACCGCCAAGCGATTACCCCGCACCACACCCATTACAGCAAGAAGCAGCTCGGCCGATCTGTTTGATCAATTCCGCGAGCTGTCTCGATCCAACGGTACCGAGCAATCTACCTACGCACGTACGTACACTTCCACCCTGCCGCGGGGACGCTTGCAGCTAGGAATGGCAATGGGTACCCATGACCCGTGTACCCGGCGGGTAAATACCCAATAAGAGTGCGGGTATAGGACAAAATAATACCCATGGGTACATAAATGAGAAAAATTAGTACCCATTGGGTGGAGCGGGTACGGGTACGGGATGGTAGGACCCATACCCATTTACCCACGTACCCATCCAAATGTATGACTATGTGATGCTATTTATGATGATGTATTCATGTTTCTCATTTATGTGTTGTTGTTTATGAGATTATGGTGTTATTTAAAATATATTGCCGTTCATAAGTATGTATTGATATTGATAATGTGCTTTTGTTATTTAATTATGGTTGTTTATTGCTGTTTATGACTCTCGTTTGCTCAATTTAATGTGTTGTGAACATGGGTATATTTACCCATGGATACCCATTTACCCTATCGGGTAACGGGTATGGGAAAAAATTATACCCGTTGACGGGTATGGGTACGGGTGGCGGGTGAGATTGGAGGAGACGGGGACGGATATGGGGTGGCTCCACCCGTACCCATACCCTGCGGGTGCCATCCCTGCTTGCAGCTGAACTAAGCTCGAAAACGCGCAACCAACAATCAATGGCCTTCGCCGGGTTCTCACGCAGATCGTGATCATCTTGTTAGAAAGAAATCACTCCTATTCAATGTAAACCGATATTGTGCCAAGATTATAAGTCAACTTGATAATTAGCTGATCCCACAATCAAGATGTAAATGCGCTCCTTAATCGCTCCATATAATGTGGCATTAGCCTCTATATAAACATGTAGCCCGTGCTAAACAATGCATCGCTTCCCACCACAAGAACTCACACGTCCGGCATGGTCTCGCGGCTGAGCGCGTCGGCAGAGCCGATCGAGGGGAGGATGAGGCAGCAACCACCGCGGGTGGCGCGGCGGGTGGGGTACTACGACGAGGATACGGAGGCCCGGTACGACGTCTTCATCAACCACCGCGGGTTGGACACCAAGCGGACGGTGGCGCGCCTGCTCTACGACCGCCTCGCCCAGGACGGCGTCCGCGGCTTCCTGGACAACAGGTCCATGCGGCCCGGCGACCGGATGGAGAACCGGATCAGCGCCGGCATCCGCGAGTGCAGCGTCGCCGTCGCCATCTTCTCCCCGAGATACTGCGACTCCGAGTACTGCCTCCGCGAGCTCGCCATGATCGTCGAGTCGCGCAAGGCCATCATCCCTATCTTCTACAACATCAAGCCCTCCGACCTCATCCTCCCCGAGGCGCTCGCCGACTCCGACGTCTACCAACCCCGCGAACTCGAACGCTTCAGGTTCGCGCTACGCGAGGCCAAGAGCACCGTAGGGAACTAGGGATCATCTACGACTCAGCCACAGGGTACGTCATCAGATCGCATGCATATTATATTTCTTCATCTTCGAAATTCGGTCGATCGATCGTGGCCTTGCATTGCATGCAGCAAATGACCGACTGTTTATCTAATGAAAATCTGTACGCCTCTGCAGGGACATGGCCGAGCTGGTGTCAGCGGCAGCCGACGCGGTGCTCTACAACATGGAAAAAATGGAGAAGGTGCAGAGGAGGGAGATGATCGTTTCAAGACTCTAATTTTGACGAGAAATTAACGGCTACCATTCAGCGAAGCGAACCGACTTAGGGACAAGAAAATAATAACAAATTAAAACATTGACATTGAGGCGCGCGATTCTTTCTTTCATTCATTTTATTCGTTTTATTCTTTTTTTTTAATTGAAGTTTAGGATCGGTGCATGCGTACGTCTAGCTGCCAAATGTGTAGCAAAATAACCTATACGGCTGACGACCATGCATGCACCGGAGTTCAGATTTTGCAAATAACAACTGCCATTTGTTCGTACATGTACTGCACAAAGTGAAATAAAAATAGAAAAAATTATCTGTTCATCAAATGTGTGAAACATTGGATGTTCATCAGTGGTGATGTTTTATAATGTTGAAATGGCTTCCACAGAGTGAAATAAGGTTGAGATTTGATCCCACTTCCATGTTTACTTTTGTTTCTCAAATTATTGAGACATTGGATCTTCACCATTATGGCGATATTTTAAAATGTCGATATTACTCTATGAATTCAGTGGTTATCTTTTAGCAATGTTGAAATGGCTTCCATGGATTCAAAGGTTGTGGCAAAGTGAAATGTCGAAATGGCTTCCTCGCAGTGAAATAAGATTAGTATTTGATCCCACTTCCATGTTTACTTTTGTTTCTCAAATTTGTGAGGCATTGGATCTTCACAAATATGGTGATACTTCAACAATACCAAACTGACCTCCATGGATTTAGAGGTTTCGTCAAGTGAAATGTCGAAACAGGTTCCATGTACTTATGTTGAAACTACTTATGTTGTGCGCTTCCTTAATCATGACATATCGAGATAAATATTAGGTCTACCCAATACATCACATACAATATAGAACTAGTGAACCCTAAATAAACAAAATATGTTACACTCTTCGAAAATGAATTTTAAAGAGCAAAAAGTTTGGTGTTTAAGTTAGTCAAAAAAAATTCAACACGCTAATTAATTGACCAAACAAGAATGATTTTTTTTTTTGAAATGTCCACTCTTGACATATTCAAAGAAAAGAAAACAGGAAGAAATTACTATTATTATGAGGTTTCTTGGCATGTGGGATAATTAATAATTACTCCCTCTGTATTACAACCAATATTCTCTAATACCGGCTGTTATAATATTTATATTCCTTTTGTTCAAAATAAGTGACTCAGTTTTGTCTAAATATGAATGTATCTAGACGCATTTTAATATACCATATCTAGAAAAAGTCGAGTCACTTATTTTCGGAAGGAATGAGTATTATAGGACGGATGGTGTAGTAAGAGCATCTCTAGAAGTGACCGCAAATTCAAAAACGGTAAATTGCGAGTACAGGCTACGAAAAACATGATCTATGGTTCCGTTTGTTCCCACGGGTTCTGATTTGCACCGGCACAAACAAAACTATAAAATCAAGTTTTTTCAACATTTTGCATAGAAAAATGATATGATAGTACACATAATTAAACACATAGTCAAATCACATAATAATCATCCAAATTACAACAATATTTCTAATGAAATTACAACAATGGTTTCAATCAAATTACAACACAAATAATGAATGGTTCCGAGGGCAAATAATTGTCATTTCACACATAAATAAATAGGAAATAAAATGAATGAATGGGGGCATCATTTTTCCCCATGAAGCTGCCAATGGTGCTCGATGAGACCATTGTTGAGCTGAGTGTGCGTGGCCGAGTTCTTAATTTTCTAATATATGTCAAGAACTGCTTGAATGCGGTCGGCCAGGGTTTATTTGTGGCTTCACTCGGCTACCAACATTGTCATAGAAAAATTCAAGTTTCAATCCCTCTCTTCATCGATCGTCATGTTGTGAAGAATAACACAACATGTCATGATGTTGTTGATGGATTTTTTGTCCCAAAAACAAGCCAGACCATGAGCTTGCAAGAAACCGAATGCTCTTTTAATGTCCTTCTGGCATACTTCTTGTGCCTTTGCAAATTCATCTTCTTTATTTGTTTTTGGAGTTGGAATGGTCTTCACAAATGTTTCCCTAGAAGGATATATGTCGTTGGCAAGATAGTAGCCCATTGTATAGTCATGCACATTGACTTTGTAGTTGCAAGCCGGAGCATCCCCAGTAGAAAGTATAGCAAATATAGGGGATATGCAATACATTGATGCCATTGAGTGATCCCCTACAATGAAAAAAAACAATGCCAATCTACAAGTCATGGGATGCTATGGCCTCAAGAACAATAGTAGGATCATGACTTTTACCACAAAACTGTCCATGTCATGCCTTTGGAAAATTCTTCCATGTCCAATGCATGCAATAAACATTCCCTAGCATGCCCGGTCAACCTCTATTTTCATTCATTGACATCAATTTTTTTGTATCCTCTTCATTTGGAGATCGAATATACATGGGACCAAATATCCGGATCATCGGCTTTGCAAACATCCGCACCAATTGAATGGTTGTATCTTTTCCAATGCGAAGATACTCATTGGTATAATCTATGGGTATGCCATATGCAATCACCCGCATAGCCTCTGAGATCTTTTCGAAGGTGCTAAACCCTAGTGTGCGAGCAAGTTTCTATGGCTAGTAAAGTACCGACAGTTCACCTCGCAAGCTTGAACTATCTTCACAAACAATTGTCGGTTCTTTTGGTACCTTCTACGGAAGAGGGATGGCTGATATATTGGTACCTCGGAGAAATAGTCTTGCATCAGCCTAGTGTGGCCGAGGGCATGGTGTCGTGGGATGCAAAGATGACCAGCGATTGATCCATGTTGCATCTTTATCTGCAACCAATCTTGAAGATTCTTCACGGTGACAATGACCATCGTGTGCTTGATGTCGTTGTCGAGGAGCATGTCCTCCGCGTCGGAGTTATCCGAGGACAACGAGTCATCAAACATAAATCGATCGCTCACGCTCATTGACGAACCCATCGATGAACTCATCTATAAAAGCACGCATCAACGCCAAATCGGGAGGATTAGATCGAGAAAAAGGATGTGAATCGAAGAAATAAATCTTGTCATGGCGGCTCCTGATTTGGTCGATTGGGGCAGCTCAGGCGGCGGCAGCTCACACGGAAGGCGGTCAGGGGCAGACGATAGCGACGGGGCATGGCCGGAATCTAAGAGGGAACGGAGGGAGGCGGTGGCAGCTGCGGAATGGGGAAGTAAACTTGCGGGCGGGGAGGAAGAATTTTCAGTGTGCCAACTACTTCCGCGCGAGTGGAGGGCGCGCTCGGTTTGGCGCCGAAAACATCAAAAGTTTAGTGCCATGTGGCCTTTTTTCCGATCCCCTCAATAAGTTTTTCAGTTTGGATGAGTTTACGGGTATCGTTCAGAACCTTTTATTCGCCGCAACCTGAAAACGGTGTGATCCCCTCAAGAAGTTCTAAGTCGCACATGCACCCCGCACACGGTACGCTCCATCGCTCTTCTAATTAATAGACGTCTTCCTTCGTTCAAATTTTAAAACTCCGCGCCACATTTTTCATCTCCCGCTAATTAATTTGCTCTTGTTTCCCATCCATCGGCCGGAAGGCACTCCCCCCAATTACAGGGGGCAGGAAGGCACAACTGGAAATAAAAAACCATGGCTATGATTTCGCGTCATTAATTTGATTAGATGATTTACTAATTACCATGATCATCTTTAGCCAACCCCAGTTAATTATGGGATTCTCTAAATTTTCTTTTCCTACTCATTACCTAGACGGCTAGACTGGCCCTGAACTTGCCTTATTTCCCCATCCACCGGCGGAAGGCACTTCCCCAATTACAGGGCAGGGAGGCACAGCTGAAATGAAAGCGTAAAACTAGCAACTGGACAGAGTAATTGCTACGATCCGCCGATATTAGTTGACTCCAGTTAATTACTATGGCTAGTTGAATGTACGTGTATTGCTACGGCTCTTTTTTTCTGACACGTTGATTTATAAAGATGAATTTTTGTATATACGTGGCTAGAAAAATATATGGACATCCTAGTCCGGTTATAGTGATACGTGTTCATCATTTAGGTAGAATTGAATTCTTTGTAATTTTAAATACATGTTACAGATCTATGTTCCAAATGGATAATTTACTTACTTTCTCACGATGACTAATTCACAGATCTATGCCCAAATGACACAATCCTATAACTCGAGCAGCAAATGAACAAGGCTTATAGGTAACATAAAGCAAATGGAATAAGACATCAGTAATCACCACGCAATTGACAGAATACACAATTATTATTTTTGATGTTTATTGCATCTAATCAGTGATGTGGGTGCTATTGCTGCCTCGCCATGAATAATAACCATGAGATCACGCTAGTTAGCTATCACTGGCCGGCATGATCCACGTCGCCATGATCAAACTGGCAACCACGTGGAGGTTTCTGCACAAGGCGAGCCAACCAAACCAGTTCGCTCCGGACGCGCGTCTAGCCGGCTGTATCTCACACTGTGTAGCTTGTCTTCTCACCGACCTTGGTGAAAGGTCAACATCGACGGATTGACCGACACGGGGTCACAGGTGTGCTGCCTGCTGCGGCGCTGGCCATCACCATGTAGTACGTGTCGAACTGCCTGTGGTTGGTCACCGTGCAGGTGTGCTTCTCTTTGCTATAGGCCGTGGGGTGGTTTTAATGCCAAAATCAAGGTAAATCTGCCTATTTTTGTTCTATTCGGTGTGGTGAGTCCTCAAACCTCAACGAGAGCGATGAATAGTTGAGCATGCTCAACGTGTATGTGCAATTGTCGCTGGATCCATCGAGTGCTTTATGAGAGCGGCAATCGATCTGCGTCGGCCCTCACCTTGCATGTATCGGGCTGCCAACATTGTTGCTGGCCGTGGGTAACATCACCGAGAAAAAAGGTAGTTAGATTAGAGCGCGGTCACTGCGTATGTGATATTGTCATTGCACCGGTCTGGTCTGTCCAGTGCTTGGTGAGAGCGGCTTGCCCGCTGGTAGTTAATGGCGTAGAGGAAGTCTAGTAAATCGGTATCGTAGAGGTCGTACACAAGAGCCATATTGATGTGGCTGGCTCCGATGTCCACACAGGACACGGTGTTGAAGCTCTTGTGTCGGCTGTCATCGCCAATTAGAGAGGGGCCGCCAGATCCTGACCAAGTGACCATGCCGGGAGTCACCGTGTTTGCCCCCCTCGGCGAGAGGCCCTGATGACAGGTGACAGCAGGATCCGACCTTCATGCTGGAGAACGCTATGTTGGAAGTCGGGTTCGGATCCGATGTCGTATAGTTCTCATCGGGTTCTCATGGCGCATTGCCGGCCTTCTATCCGACGCCGACACCAGGAAGAATGTGCACGTCAGAGACGAGCTCTTCGCCGTTTGCAACGATGTTCACGAGCACTATGCCAGCACCGCTAGCATACCTGGCATTGGTGTCGCAGTAGCAGAGGACGGTCTTTCCAATGACCTTAGCCGGGATGAGCTAGTCATGCACAATGCGCTAATTCTGTCGATCGACTCATTGGTAGGCAATTGCTTGCCGATGTACAAGAAAAACAGACAGCGGTGATTGCTTCCCATTTAGGTGCTTACAATTCTTTTCAATTACCGTAATTATGGATAGAGGAAAAAAGTTTCCATGATTTTAAAATTCCCATGATTGCGGACGGAGGAGAAATTACCTCCTTTCCATGTTTTCCTTCAAATCCTATTAGTGTGAGTATCCCTGATTATAGGTACATACTATATACTTCCATAATGGTTGACGTGCATGAAGAGTAGAGGGCAACGAGCTTAATGAATAGTATTGTTTTTCAATTTAATGGAAGAGATCTTGACTTTCCTAATTTTCACTTATAGCGTTTTGGTGTCCATTCATTGATTGACTCTTTAATTAGTGGGCGGGATGGTGGTATTTTTTCTACTCCATAAAACGTACCGTTTGATGTTGATTGGATGGCCAGGATGCTCTAAATGATGTATATCAAACACGTTTTAGAACCTACCGCCGTCACGAACTCTCATTTAATAGTAAAGATTTATGGGTCTCTCTAGGGCCCAGTCTACTGAGTTATAGATTAGAGGGCTCAGTAGACTGCCCTTCTTCTCCATCTCCAGTCGTCTCACCGCCATCCACCTCGCCCGTGGCCGGCACGCTCTCGCGCCCCTCATCGATGCGCCTTGCCCCAAGCTCCACCTTCGTCGGTCCGGTGTCACCCTAGCCATCCCTCTCACTTCAGCGAGTGACCACATCTTCTTCGGCGTCGGCACGCCCCGTCGCCCCCCACTTCTAACCCTAAGATTTTCTGCTTTCTCCACCGCCTTCAGCACAAAGGAAGAAGGAAGAAGAGGTGGGGAAGAAGATATAAGGTTTTGCACAAATCTTGACGCACCCGATCAACGGTAGAAGATTTTATTGAGCCCTAAATTATTTCTCAGTTTACTGAGAAATAGTAAAATCATACACTAAAATGCATTTAGGTAGATCCCACATCTACAAGACAGATGGAGTATTATTTTTCGGAGATTTTTGTCGCCATGATTGGCGCTAGCTGCAGCCGTTGGTCAACATCACCACACCCCGACACAGCTAGAGCGCTCTGCTCCCGGCCACCCACCGGTCAACACCCGCCTCGCCCTGCCCTCCGGCATCCGCTGAGTCGCGCTTCTTCTTCTCCGGCGCTGTTCCACCTCTTGCCGGTTTCTTGGGAGGAGGATGGCGGGGGACGAAGCCGGTGGGGCAGAGTGCTGCTACTACACGACGGACGACGTGCTGTCGCGCGTGGGCTTCGGGAGGTTCCAGGCGCTGGTGCTGGCCTACGCCGGCGTGGGCTGGACCGCGGAGGCCATGGAGATCATGCTGCTGTCCTTCGTCGGCCCGTCCGTGAAGGACGAGTGGGGGATCTCCGGCCAGCAGGAGGGGCTCATCACCAGCGTCGTCTTCGCCGGGATGATCATCGGGGCCTGCCTCGGAGGCGTCATCTCCGACTCATACGGTAGAAGGTTGGTTGGCCGCACTTGGGCTCTCGAATATTTATCCTTTCCTTCTTCGAATTGAGTGTCCCAAGCCAACAAATCTGAGACTTGAAAACCCAATGTCTTGTGCTAATTGATCCTTTTAGTTCCAGCAGGTGGGAAATGTACCAAGTCTTTGTGTTTTGGTCAATCCTTTTGTGCAAAGATCATACTGCATAAACTATGAACTCATAAACCTGACTGTGCCTGAATCTGGACCTTGCAAATCTTTCAAGGTCATCAAGTTCTTGTGGCAAAGTAACATATCCTAGCAGTGTGGTAGCACGTCTTGTATTCATGTTGCATTTTCCTTATCTGTTCATGCAGTAGTGGGTGGATTATGAGACTGCACATGCTGCAAGTTGATTCACATATATCACGAACCTAACAGTTGGTTTTCGTTGCTCAGAACCAAAAATTTCAAGAGAAGGTGATTAACCAAATCAAATGACTTAACTTAATGAAAACAGTGCGTAGATATATGCGTCATCTATATGAATTATAGTTTTGAGGAATATTCCGGTGAACTTATTCTCTGAAGAACAGCAGCTAAGTGCAAAGAATAGTGAAGTACATCTTAATTTTGTTAGAGGAGATTTTCCCTTCTTATTTCAGTTCCTACTGTCTGGATTTTAGTTCCCTAAACGAATCTGACAGAATCTGTTCAACTTTTTTTCATTGTCAGGGCTGGTTTTCTATTCACTGCAGTTGTCACCGGCATATTTGGCTTTCTCAGTGCTTTATCACCTAATTACATATGCTTACTAACCCTCCGCTTTGTTGTCGGTATGGGATTGGGTGCCGGCCATGTTCTTGCTACTTGGTTCCTAGAGTTCGTCCCTGCTGCAAAGAGGGGTACTTGGGTGGTTGTCTTTCATTGCACTTGGACTTTCGGAACAATCTTTCAGGCTCTAATTGCGTGAGTAATTTTTTTATTTATCCCTGCTTGTTAGAGTCAAGTAATCTCATTTTGAACTCTACGATCTTTCTTAGTGTTGTTCTATTTTTCTTTTAATATTAACAACAGAAAGTATTCCTATTTAATATATGTGTTAAAAAGGATAACCAGTCTAAAAGTTGACTTGTTTAATCGTAATCCTAGTCTCCTAAATGTCAATATTAAATATTAATGTGCCATATAATAAGCTTTAGAATGTTCTCCATGTCTTGGTTCTGTTAACTAAAGGCTATTCTCCATCACTGAGAATTAGTATTTAACTAAACAAACACAAATTTAGTTGAAATACTTGGAAATGGATCTGTATGTTGTCATGGAGTTAAAGAACAATCATGCATCATTGCTTGATGCAGGCTATCATGACAGTACTTGGATGGAGGTGGTTGATAGCATTGTCCTCGTCACCATGTTTCATTCTGCTTATTTTCTACGGTGTAACACCTGAATCACCACGGTACCTCTACTCAAGAGGTAGAACAGCCGATGCTAAATTTATCTTGGAGAGGATAGCAAGAATGAACAACATGTCTCTTCCCTCTGGCATCCTAGTCCCGCAAAAACTATATGACAATGGTGTTGATGTGGACACAATACTACCTCTAATTACTTCACAAGATAGTGATGCGACAGAGATGTGCATCAGCACTAAATCCAGTTCTATTAATGCATTTCGTACACTTGTGTCACGAAGCCTGATCAGATCTACCCTTCTTCTATGGTTTGTCTACTTTGCCTTTTCTTTTGCTTACTATGGTATAGTATTGCTAACATCCGAACTAAGCTATGGTGAGAGGAAGTGTGTACCTGTTGGAATGCATTTAAGGCGGCAAAATGATGTCAGACTCTACAGAGATGTCCTGGTGACAAGTGTTGCAGGTAAGTGAGTGAAGTTTCTGTTAAATAGCCAATTATCATCCTCAATCTTCTGTTCATGTGATTTTTTGTTCCTATCATTGGTTTACCTAGTCTATTAACAAATGTGTTCAGTGATCTTGCCGAAGCTGCCCATTGGCATCACATGGGCAAATAATAAAAATGTTACATTTTTGTATGACTGGAAAAGAAAGAGTGACCCAAAACGGTCAGATATCCAAAGGGTGGGGGAGAGAGAATACGGTTCACTATTTGGAAAGGTCTCCATCCTATATTACTTCTTCTATGAGTTTGATGTTTTAGGTTAAAACTCTGTTCCAGGATCATTCAAAGGGTGCTCTTTCCTATATCATTAATATGTACTAATTAAAGGTCTAAAACTTTGTTTCTATTTGATTACAGAGTTTCCTGGCCTGATTTTGGCGGCTCTGTTGGTTGATAGAGTTGGTCGCAAACTGTCGATGGGGGGATTTATCCTTTTGTGCTTTGCTTTCGTCGCACCACTTGCTGTACCTTTGGGAGAAGGTTTAGCAACTACTCTTCTCTTCAGTGCCCGGGCTTGTATAATGGGAAGTTTCGCTGTTCTGTATATATATGGGCCTGAGGTTAGTATTTATATCTGTAGCATCAAATATGATATGATATGTTAACTTTGGAAATATCTACAGGTAATCTATGTTAGAAATTATAAATGTCACTGTGTAGAGAGAACATGGGACATGAACAATAAGGTAGTCACAAATTGTAAAAGTATATTGCAAAGTGTACGATATTGCGTCAGATTCAAGTAGGCAAGTATATCTATCTCAAATTTGATGACACGGAATAGTTGCAACCAAAGTTCATGTTCTCTTGAACCTTTTTGTGTATCTTTTGATTTGTCAGAAGATTCTTGGAATTTTTTTAGTCTTCTTTCAAATTAAATATGTTTTGACTATTTGATACAATACCAAGTGGGTCAAAGAACTCCGACAGAGAAGACAGTCGTGCATTGAATCCATTTAGACATGTAAAACTGCAAATTTGATTCTCTGCTTCAGAAAAATTAGGAAAATTATAGAAATAATCATGTGAGGTAAGCAGGTGACGCGACTTCATGAAATTGAAGCAAAAAAACAGTAGGGTGGTGCTCCTATTTAGTTATAGAGGATTAGAAACAGTACAGTTGGGCTGTATGCATCTATGATGCAGAGGCCATGGGGTAATAAAGCCTCAATTCTCTAAAAAATAAGTGGTAAAAAAAGCTCCCATTATCCGAAATTCGCAATGTAGAACAGAACGGACAAACACTTATTTGCTTGGATATTACTCTTGTGCAGATCTACCCTACAACATGTCGAAACACTGGAGTGGGAGTTGCGACTTCTATCGGCCGGATCGGTGGCATGGTCGTGCCACTTATAGTTGTTGGTTTGTTAGAGAACTGTCAGCAGAAAGAGGCGGTGTTCATCTTTAATATGGTACTCTTTCTTGCAGCAGTGGCTTGTGCTCTCTTTCCTCTAGAGACCAAAGGCTGCCAGATCCAGTAAGGTTTAGACCTCACAATCCACAATTCCGCATGGATGTATAACCATCAGAATATGTTACAGCTACCATCCAGTTACATTTGCCAGGAAGCATCACTTTGCCCTTAAAATTAGAGGGTGATTGTTGTACAAATATTTATGAAATAAATTAGATGCAAATTCGTCTTAACTTCTCAACGCCCATTCAATTATTATTCCAAGTTATGTCTTGCAGCTTGCTGTCTCATAGTGGAGCATATGATTTTATGGGGGGAAAATCTCTCTTGGAACGGAGGGAGCAGTATGGATATCTTCTCCATAGTGTTTTGGAAAGGAAAATGTGCATAGTCAAGATCTACAATAAGATGGCAGAAATCTTCTTTCTCTGAAATTCTTAAAATAGTAAGTAAAAGAGAGTTACATTTCAGTTTGAACATCCCTTTTCGTTGTACACGTGTGCTAAAGCGGTGTAGAGTACGTGCATATGGTTTTTTTTTTGGAAAGTTAGCAGCTGCTAAATCCATTGTTCGGGGAGAAAACGGTCATAGAGACCCAAGGCAAAAACCTAAGCAGCGGCAAGACACATACAAGACACCGGGAAGGCTGAGCACATGACATACACACACAGCCCGGGCACTTGAGCGTAGCCTACGAGAGCACACCAAAGCCATGAATCTAATTGCCAACCTCGGCGGCACTAGAGAGGAATGACATGTCCAAAAAAAGAACATATACTTCTCTGATCCCGTGAGAAAGAAGAATGTGGCTCATCTGACGCTCCTTGCATGTGGAGAATGCTTCTTGCTGCCCGCTCACTGTCACAGGTCCCTCTGAGCGGATCCACTATAATATATAATGTCCCCAAGAGAGAACATGACACTGAGAGAAGTGTCACCATATTTCGGTATGAGAGACCAGATCTAGGGTTTCTCCTAGAAAATATCGGGGTGGAGGTGAAAGTTGCTTCATTGACGCCTCTAACAAAGGGATGATGCCCGTAGACTCCATCGTCAACGACTTCAGCCGTAGCTAGAGCACGATTTTCACCGTCAGCCTCACCCGCACATCCACAGGAACCGGCTAGCCCTCCCTAGCCAACCACAATGTCCTCCATGCGCAGCCGTGTATGTGTTTGACGTAATACTTGAGATGACGGTGGTGGAACCCATCAATGATGCTCCAATGATGGCGTTCAAGCCCCTACCATGCGCGCCAACTGACGGGGTTTTGACTCCGATAATAGATTTGTAGGTTGGCATGAGGCCAAAATTCGATGATTAGCACACGAACACAAGTCACAAGAATACAAGGGTATATATGGGTAGGTTTAGGCCCCATGGCATGGCTAGCTTCAGTCTTGTTGGCATGTCCAGGCTGTCAGCTCTTGTCCACGGCATATCAGAGTAGAGTATGGGCCCTGGATTTTGGCAACTATCTCGCCGCAAGCGTGATCCGACCTATGGGCTTCTCCGCGATGGGACCAATCTGGGTGTGTGGCTTGACTTGGCAGAGCTTATACTTGCGTGGCGACTAAGCCGACCGACTCGGTGTAAGCTGCCTGACTAGTATTGGGTATTTCATGTCCTCGTCACTACTTGTCGTGGTGTCTGTTTCCTACTTCAAATCACTATATACTAGAGACTCATCCCTTAATTGTGATGTGATTAACAATTTGACTCCAGTACAGATCACGGAGGAGATGAATATTAATCTGTGCAAGGATTTTTCTGATGAAGAGATATCTACAACCCTTTTCCAAATTGGTCCTATTAAAGCCCCTGGGCCGGATGGATATCATGCTAGTTATTAAAGGATGAGGTAATTGTGACTGTATGACATTTCTTCACTACTGGTCTTATGCCCGAAGGAGTGAATGATACATCAATTGTTTTGATTCCAAAAATTGTCAACCCATTGGAGTTGAAGGACTTTCGGCCAATTGGTTGTGCAATGTACTATATAAAGTGGTCTCTAAATGTTTGGTGAATCGGCTACGTCCTTTGTTGGGCGATGTCATCTCGGAGAACCAGAGTGCCTTTATTCCAGGACGATTGATCACAGACAATGTCTTACTGGCCTTTGAGTGCATGCACTATATGGAACACAGTACGTCTATTGATTCTTCCTTTTGTGCTTATAAACTTGATTTATCGAAAGCCTATGATAGAGTTGACTAGCACTTTTGGAGAGTACAATGCATAAGATGGGTTTTTGCACCGGTGGGTACAGTGGATAATGGCATGTGTTACCATGGTGAAATATTCGATAAAATTTAATGGATCCCTGTTGGAAGCATTTTCTCCGTCTCGTGGCCTTCGGCAAGGGGACCCTCTATCCCCTTTCCTTTTCTTGTTCGTGGCTGATGGTCTATCATCATTACTGAAGAACGAAGTGGATCATGGAAGAATTACACCTATTAGGGTGTGTAGGAGAGACCCTGGTGTTTTGCACTTATTGTTTGTGGATGACACTCTTATGTTTTTTAAGGCTACCGAAGAACAGGCTTTATGTGTGAAGGAAGTGTTGGAAGTTTATGCAGCTAGTACTGGACAGTTAATAAACCCCTTAAAGTGCTCGATTCTATTCAGTAATTCCTGCCCACAGGGTATGCAATCAGTGATCCGATCCATCCTACAGGTGGATCAACAGAATTTTGAGCCAAAGTATCTTGGACTTCCAACCCCAGAAGGACGTATGCATCGGGGAAAATTTGATAACTTGCAGTCGAGGATTATGAAGCTTGTTTTGGAATGGGATGATAACCTCTTGGCACAGAGTGCGAAAGAAATCCTAATTAAGGCAGTGATCCAAGCCATCCCGACATATATCATAGGAATATTTAAATTACCCGCCTCCCTATGTGATGATCTAACCAGATTAGTGAGAAACTATTGGTGGGGTGTGGATAATGGTAAAAAGAAAGCACACTGGATCAGCTGGGAAAAATGAAGAAATCCAAAGACCAAGGTGGGCTTGGATTTAGGGATATGCGAGTTTTTAACCAAGCTCTCCTAGCTCGCCAAGCATGGCGTTTGCTAGCTTTCCCGGACAGTCTTTGCGCTCGGGTCCTTATGGCTCGTTATTATCCTAACGGAGAGTTGATTGATACGGTCTTTACTAGAAATCCTTCATCTACATGGACCGCTATTTCATTTGGCCTAGAATTACTGAAGAAAGGACTCATATGGCGTGTTGGCAATGGACGTAGCATCCGTATCTGGCGAGATAGTTGGGTACCGCGATCAACTGATTGCAAAACCCTTACTCCTAGAAGGAATCGGAGATACAGAAGAGTTTCTAGTCTTATTGATGAGGATGGGAATTGGAAGGAAGATTTGGTTCATCGCCTTTTTGTACCCATCGATGCTGAAGCCATCCTCAGAATTAAACCATCACACAGGTTGGCCAATGATGTGCTCGCTTGGCAACCGGAGTCTTCGGGTATTTTCTCTGTCCGTAGTGCCTGTAAACTGGGATTAGCTGAATTGCCTGAACAATGCAGCTTCGCAGCCTCGAGCTCTAGTGGTAATGGTCCGTGCTGGTCAAAGATATGGCGTTCTTCAGTACCATCTAAAGTTAAGAATTTTGCTTGGAGAGCGGCTGCTAACGAGCAACAGAAGAGAATAAAAGGCGTCGAGGTATGCGTGTTACTGGTGTCTGCAACATCTGTGGAGCTGGCCCTAAAAATACAGCCCATGCTTTGGCTGAGTGTCCGCATGCACGTCGTCTTTGGGAAGAAATGAGACTAGTGTCAGAGGCGGAGCTTGACAGAGAAAACAGGGAGGGCTAAATGTTGATCTAGGCTAGAACGATATCGGTAATGAACTCTGTCTATGCATCAATGGGCTTGAGATCTGAGAGAGAATTAGAGTGAGGAGAGTACCTGCACCAGTGACCGACGAGCTCGAGCCGGATGCCATCGGGATAGCGACGGTGGTGAGTGGCAGGGGCGTCGGTGTGCTTCCCGTCGGCCTACGCTAACCCTAGATCGGAAGGGTATGTTGGTGAGGGGCGGCTGCGCACGATCAACCTCGTGAGGCGTGCTGGCTGGCCCCCTCACCCTTTATATAGCGCGGCGACAGGGGCCCACCAACCAGAAAACGGTTGGACGCCCCCGATCAGGGCGCGAGAGAGGGTAACAGATCGAGTCGTTGGACTCGGTCTGCCAGAACGTTGGAGATCAATCCTAACATTCTCCCCCTTGATCTCAACTTTATTTTTAACTTTATACCGTATACTTTACTCGTTTCATCACGGATCAGTGCATAGAGCATGTTTCATCGTCTCAGCTCGATTGCCGATAGAATCAGACAGCCACTATACACTTTTCTGTTTTGAAACAAATTCTGTTACTTTTGGGCCTCTTATGATCCAGGAATCATAGACTTGCCATTAAACCCATGCCGGCTAAGTGTTCCTTGAACACACTGGGTGGTAAGCCTTTCGTTAGCGGATCCGCAAGCATATCCTTTGTCCTTATATGCTCGAGTCTTATAGTTTGATCCTGGATTTTATCTTTCACAACATAATACTTTACTTCTATTGGTCTGGTAGCTTTACTCGACTTGTTGTTGTGAGCATAAAATACTGCAGGCTGGTTGTCACAGTACATCTTTATTGGTTTGTCAATACAATCCGCTACTTTCAAGTCGGGTATAAATTTCTTTAGCCATAACACCTGATTCGTGGCCTCAAAACATGCTATAAATTCGGCATACATCGTGGATGATGCAACTATTGTCTGTTTGCAGCTTCTCCATGAAATAGCCCCTCCTGCGAGAGTGAACACATATCCTGTTGTGGACTTCCTTTCATCTTTGTCTTCCGCATAGTCTGCATCTGAATACCCTTTTATCTCTAGGTAATCAGATCTTCTGTAAGTTAGCATGAGGTCTTTTGTGCCTTGCACATAACGCAATACTTTCTTTACCATCTTCCAGTGCTCTATGCCTGGATTTGACTGATATCTACCGAGTACCCCGGTGATAAAAGCTAAGTCAGGGCGAGTGCACACTTGTGCATACTGTAAGCTTCCAACAGCCGAAGCGTATGGTACTGTTTTCATTTGATCGATCTCATATTGATTCTTGGGGCATTGATATTCCCCAAAACTGTCGCCCTTGACTATCGGAGCAGGTGTGGCATTACTCTTATGCATATTATACTTTATTAGAACTTTTTCTAAATATGCCTTCTGTGATAGTCCTAACACTCCATTCTTTCTATCTCGGTGAATTTCTATGCCCAAAACATATGAAGCTTCACCAAGATCTTTCATATCAAAGTTTGAGGACAAAAACTTCTTTGTTTCTCGCAGAAGACTAACATCACTGCTAGCAAGCAGGATATCATCCACATACAAGATTAGGAAAATATATTTCCCACTTTTAAACTTTGCATAGACGCAGTTGTCCTCGATATTTTCTTTAAATCCAAATCTTTTAATGGTATCATTAAACTTTAGATACCACTGTCTAGAGGCTTGTTTTAATCCATAAATGGATTTCTTTAGACGGCATCCCATGTGTTCCTTCCCCTCCATGAAAAAACCCTTGGGTTGTTTCATGTACACTTTTTCTTCTAAATCTCTATTTAGAAATGCCGTCTTTACATCCATTTGATGCAACTCTAAATCAAAATATGCAACTAGTGCCATTATGATTCTGAAGGAATCCTTACATGAGACTGGAGAAAATGTCTCATTGTAATCTACCCCTTCTCTTTGTGTAAATCCTTTTGCCACTAGACGCGCTTTATACTTTTCTATGTTCCCGTTAGAGTCATACTTTGTTTTGTAGACCCATTTGCAGCCTACTGTTTTGGCTCCTTTGGGAATTTCCTCTAAGTCCCAAACATTGTTGGAACTCATCGACCTCATTTCATCTTCCATGGCCTCTAGCCACTTCGATGAGTTGGGGCCTCCCATAGCTTCTTCATATGAGGTGGGATCACCTTCCATATGAACTGTTTCTGTGTTATAAACTTTATAGTCAGTAGAAATAGCTGATTTCTTGACTCTTTTGGACCTTCTAAGGGCCTCATTCTCTGGCTCATTATGTACCTCAACTTCTGGTACATCTATTAGAGGTGGCTGCTGCAGCTCCCTTTCATGCTCAACGAAGGGTTCAGTCGGCTCCTGACGGACAGGTTCCGAAACTTCACTCCTTGTTGTCACGGGTGGAGTTACAACAGGTGCTTGCACCGCAACCTCAGGGATTGCTGGTGCAGGTACAACAGGTAGCGAGAAAAATGGCTCCTGAATCATCGGATTAGGTGCATGCACCCTCTTCTCCTCAAGATCAATTTTTCGAGCTACCATGCCCCCCCTCATCAATTCGTCCTCCAAAAAGACTGCATGTCTCGTTTCTACAAACTTTATGTATTTGTCTGGACAGTAGAAACGATAACCTTTTGATCTGTCAGGATAGCCAATGAAGTGGCAAGTAACTGTTTTGGGGTCTAACTTTGCAATATTTGGATTAAATACTTTTGCCTCAGCTGGGCTCCCCCAGACCCTCAAGTGGCGCAGGGAGGGAACTCTCCCTGTCCACAACTCGTACGGTGTTTTGGGCACCGACTTGCTTGGTACTCTGTTGAGAATGTGAATGGCGGTTTTAAGTGCCTCCATCCATAATCCCAATGACAGGGTGGAATAACTCATCATACTGCGCACCATATCCATAAGAGTACGGTTGCGCCTTTCAGCTACTCCATTTTGCTGAGGTTCGCCCGGCATAGAATACTGGGCGACTATTCCATTTTCCTGTAAGAACCTTGCAAAAGGTCCAGGTACTTGACCATATGGAGTGTGCCGACCGTAGTACTCCCCACCACGATCGGACCGGACTATCTTAATTCTTTTATCATGTTGATTTTCAACTTCTGCTTTAAATATTTTAAATTTATCCAATGCTTCAGACCTTTCTTTAATTGGATAAATATAACCATATCGGGAGTAATTATCTGTGAATGTTATGAACGAGTCATAGCCATCCACACTTTTCACAGAAAATGGTCCACAAATATCAGTGTGGATTATTTCTAGTGTTGCTGTACTTCGGTTTGCACCCTTTTTAATTTGCTTTACATACTTTCCTTTTATGCAATTTATGCATTGTTCTATATCAGAGAACTCTAACAGAGGAAGAATATCACTTTTAACGAGGTTTTCTATTCTTCCCCTCGAAATATGGCCTAATCGACAGTGCCATAACTTCGATGAGTCATGAGTTCTCTTTCTTTTCTTTTGTTCTTTGTTCGACAAGGAAGTTTGTTCATTCACATTACACACAGAATACACTTTTTCACGTAAGGATAACAAATAAAGCTCGTTGTGAAGTAAAGCAACACCCACACAAGCATCTTTAAACCATATGGCACACTCACCGTGTGCAAAATAACACTCATAACTGTCTTTATCCAAACGTGATACACTTATTAAGTTTCTGTGAAGTGAAGGAACAAATAAAACATCTCTAAGCAGAATCGAAAAACCATCAGCTAACTCCAAGGAGATGTCGCCAACAGCTTCCACGTCTGCTTGAACTCCATTCGCAACTTCAATGCATCTTTCGTTTCTTTTCATAGTCCTTATCGAATGGAATCCCTGTAAAGAATTAGCAACATGAACAGTTGCACCTGAGTCAATCCACCAAGTAGATTTCAAAAACTGTGAATACAAGGATTCATTAACAAAAGAAACTGTATCTATACCTTTCCTTGCCATTATGGACTTGAGCCATTCTGGACAGTCTTTCTTGAAGTGCCCAGTCTTTTTGCAGTGGAGACACTGGTCTTTATCCACTGGGAGAGTGGGCTGATGACATTGTTGGGGACCTTTGCCATATGGCTTGGAGGGAGAACCTTGGTTGCTGTTCTGGAAGTTCTGGTAGTTCCTTTTCCTGTTGTCCTTGACATAGTTGATTGAACCACCATTTGAGGCTTTAAGCCTATCTTCCTCTTGTACACACATGACAATCATCTTTTCTATGTCCCATTTATCAGGAGACATGTTGTAGTTGATAACAAAGTTATCAAACTCTTTGGGCAATGATGCCATGACAAGGTGAACTAGCAGAGCAGGCTTTAGTTCCAGATCAGCATCCATGGGCTTCAGTTTAGAAGCCATGTTGCTCATCCTCAAGATGTGCTCCCTGATGCCATGTGCACCTCCTGTGTACTTTTCTGTGACCAACTGTTTGAGCAGCTGGGTAGCATACACCTTTGAAGAGCCAGTGAACTGGCTCTTTATCTTTTCCAGAAACTCCCCAACGGAAGTGCACTCTGCGATTGAGCCCGCAATGGCGTTCTCAATCGTATTCTTTATAAAGGCCATGCACTTTTTGTTTGCATTGACCCACTTTTGGTTCTCTAGCACATATGCCAGCTCCACTGGAGCAAAGTCCTTTTTCTTTTTCTCTCATGCAGCATCATCATCATTTGCATCTCTGACTGGCTCTGTCGGCTTGACTGGCTGTGGAGTGTCCACAACCCAGTCGACTTCAGCGCAGACAAAAGCCAAATCAACTTTCTTCCTCCACTCAGTGTAGTTGTCACCCCTGAGCGTCGGAACGTCTTTGAGGCAACTCATCAGACTGTAGCCTCCTGAAATTCACAAAGATGTGAGATAACAAAACAATTGCATGCATTAATCCAACGTTGGTATAGATAAACACATACAACTGTTTGTGTAATTACAACTATATCACCGTTGGGCAAAAATAGAGATAAATGCACCTTTTAACATATAACAAATAAATTATGATCATGTTATTAACAACGTTGGTCATAAAATAACTGAATCATAATTAACTTTAAAGTCACTTTATCACATCTTTCAAAAAAAATTAAATACCACTTTCTTGCATTTAAGCAATTCTTTTAACTATTTGCAGCGGAAACAAGAATAAAATTCATAAACTTTAAACTTTATAGAAAAGTTTCTGTAACTTTTGAAATCTCTAAACAAAATTTTCGTTGGAATAATTTGAATAGAGAAAACTATATGAAATTTGCCTAAAACTGAGCAAAAAACAATTAAAACTGTAAACTGTGAAAGAAAAACAGAAAAAACTGTTTAGCCCGCAGCCACACGAGGCCCACGGCCTGCCTTGCGCGTGGCCGACCTGTGCGACACGCTCTTTCTGCCGCTCGCTTTGCGGCCCGGCACTGCGGCCCACTTGCCCAGCCACCGCTCTGCGCCCTCGCTGCGAGCCGTCGGATTAGATCCGACGGTCGCGCGCTGACCTCGCTGGGTCAAAACGACCCCGACGGTCGGATGGAACCCTAGCCTCCCACACTGTCTCGACCTCCCCACTCTCTGGCCCTCCCGTGCCCGTGGCGGCGGCGACGATTCCCACGGCCGGCGCGCCGCCGGCGTCGGCCGGAGCTAAGCGCAGCGGCGGCGGTGGATGAAGCACACCGCGGCGGTCCTTTTCCTCTCTCCTCTTTCTTTGTTCTGTCCCGCCCCCACGGCCGGCGTGCCGCCGGTGACGGCCGGAGCTCGCCGCGGCGGCGGCGGTGGATGACGCACCCGCGGCCGGCGCACACACCCCCTCTGCTCGTCGACCTTGCAGACGCGGGAGAGGAGTCTGTTGGCCGGTGGCCTCTGTCGAGCCCGCGGCAGTGGTCGACGGCTCTCACCTTGCCCCCGAAGGGGTCTTTCCTTTCGGCCGTGGCGGGGCAAGCCCCACCACTGCCCGGTCCTTCTTCTCAGATGCCCCTCAGAGGTGCGCATCGAGATCGAGCGGGACAGACGCGGCCGGAGACGGCGGCGTTCTTTGCCGGCGAGCCCGAGGCTCAAAACCCGGTGAGATCTTTTCCTCTTTTGTAACTTTCTTTTGGGGATTTTGACTGTGGGGAAACTAGGGTTTGCACTTTGAAAACTTTTCCACCGAAAACCATCTAGCACTAGCAAAAGATGCTCTGATACCATTGTTGATCTAGGCTAGAACGATATCGGTAATGAACTCTGTCTATGCATCAATGGGCTTGAGATCTGAGAGAGAATCAGAGTGAGGAGAGTACCTGCACCAGTGACCGACGAGCTCGAGCCGGATGCCATCGGGATGGCGACGGTGGTGAGTGGCAGGGGCGTCGGTGTGCTTCCCGTCGGCCTACGCTAACCCTAGATCGGAAGGGTATGTTGGTGAGGGGCGGCTGCGCACGATCAACCTCGTGAGGCGTGCTGGCCGGCCCCCTCACCCTTTATATAGCGCGGCGACAGGGGCCCACCAACCAGAAAACGGTTGGACGCCCCCGATCAGGGCGCGAGAGAGGGGAACAGATCGAGTCGTTGGACTCGGTCTGCCAGAACGTTGGAGATCAATCCTAACACTAAAATTATTTTTTAGGAAGAACATGACAGGAAACACTAAGATCGGAAAGAACTAATTGCGTGGCAGTGTTGAATAAACACATAGCAGGGCGGGCCATGGCACAGGATTGTTTCAACTAAGCTCCGCCACTTCTAGTGTGGAGTTCACCGTCTACCCAGGAATTGTTGAAGCCAGACTTTCATTGGTTTCAATCTGTCCTTTTGAACCTTACAGACCATCAAGTCGACACTGCCCTACTAGTTGCCTGGTGTATATGGTTTGCACGGAACGAGGTCACTCATGATAAAGCATTGCCCCAAGTGGAGAGCTCGAAGCGCTTCCTCTGCAGCTACCTAAAACTGATCCGTAATACGAAAGATGTACCGACTGAAACAGCTCTGAAAGGGAAGCTCAGACTCTGGTTCCCTGCCCTCTCCCGTTCCGGTGAAGAAGGGGCCAGATAAAGCATGGGTTGCACGCTGGGTCAAGTTAACAATCGATGGGTTGTTTCAAGCTTCTGATCGTACTGCTGGCCTCGGAATGGTTCTACATAATGAAGAAGGTCTTCCTATATTTTTGGCGTGCAGGTTCATGGAGAATTGTGAAGCACCACTGGAGGCCGAAATCCGGCCATGTGTGGAAGGGCTAGGCTTAGCACTCCAACACTCTCAGCTCCTGTCATTGTGGAAACCGATTGCTCTCAATTGGTGGCGGCTTCGACAAACTCAGTCCAAGATAGGTCACCTTTTGTCTTCTGGGTAGCCGAGCTTCGTGCTCTTGTTAGTCGTGATAGAATTTGCAACATTGTAAAAGTGGAACGATCGCAGGTCCGGGTTAGCCATGTTCTTGCAAACTCTGCAAGAATGGAACGCCGCACTGCTACTTGGTTAGGGTCTGGACCTGAGGATATTCTTCAGTTGCTAGACTTTGATCGTCTTGTAATCCCACCTGCTTAATAAAGTTCCTATTCTACCCGCAAAAAAAAAAGACAGCTGTTGTTTTTGTTCCTGCCGCACAAAGGAGAAGATTAGGAGGAGATCATACCCCATAGTACGTGGTGCAATAATCTTACACTTATGGGAGAGATCTCACAGATTAGTTTTACGGACTGATGTTGAGGTTGCTATGCTTCTCCCTTGCTGAAATTGTGGAGCACATTCTCGTCTGGTGTGCCATGGTGAGCTATTTTGCAGAGTATGTTTGTAGATGTAGCATTACTCTACGTGGTGTGCCCTGCCTTAAAGGAGTCCGGTTTAGGTCCACCTTTTTTTAGGGACAGTTTTTTTTTTGGAACAGTTTGGGTCCACCTTATGACGTACCACCGAGTCTGGTTTTAGTTTTAATTTTTCTTGGTTTTGGTTTAGGTCCGAATCAAATTATTATCATGTTGTGGGTCACCAATTTGGTTCAGTTTAGGAGTCTTGTGTGTATCGGTTTTAGTCCTGTCAAAATCAGGTCGGTTCCCCGTGGCATCCTATATGAAGAAGCCGGTGGCTAGATATAGGGGAGTTGAAAAATATTGAAGTTTGAGAGTTACAAGAAAAAATGAAACTGAAACTGAGCTTTCACTATGCCCGAGCGGTACAATTATTTGAGTTAATCTGAACAATAGAAAGCACATTGTGCACTTGTCTACTCCTTATGCATAAATTGTCCTGCCAAATGTTGTCTTAACTCTCATTTCCCCCATGATGCGTTAAGAATCTAAGATTTTTAATTACGCACAAAATCTTCGTCTCTGCATAAACAAATTAAGACGCAGTTAAATGGTGTGACCGGCAATGCAGTTATAGGTCAATCCAAGTCAAAGGAAACAAAACCATTTGATCTTACATGCAGCTTTGATAAGATAACTTCATCTATTGACTCTGTAACTTCAAGTTGCTTCATCACTGTAGCCTGCAGCACCTGTTCAATGGAAGGGGAAAATAACTCATGTCTCACTTGAGATTGGCTGGAAGATTTATTTCATAATTTCTGATAAGGCTACAACAACGTCAAAGCCTTTTTCCAAGCAAGTTGGGGTTAAGCTAGATATGAAACTCAACAGAAACATGAGGAAAAAATTATAACTTATAGGAGTACCCGGTCCCAAGCCGGAGTAAAGGAGGAGGGTTTTGTTAGACTTGCGGAACCAACGTAAAAACCAGTAACTCATATGGATATGAGACCCAATAATTCCTTATATGGCAATAAACAAAAATTGACAAGTTCCTTGGTACTAAGATCTTCTCTGATACACAGGACACACATGATTACAAGCCACAAGAATAGGAAAAACGCCATCAATTTTTGTCTGAATGCACCACAGGGAAAACAAATGATTATAGCAACAAGTTTGGATGGATGGAATGTTTTTACGAAATATTGTTCAAATGAATCTTTTGATAAAAGATCTTATAGGGTTCAATCCTATGAATCAAACAATTCACATATAAAATATTCCTAAATATTCTATTCTGCCAAAATTCATATGGAAATACTTTTAATCAAAAAGGTCATAAGTAAGAATGAGCCACTTAACCAAAGACGACTAATAACTCCCCCATCTTCTATAAAAAAATGTTCAAATTGCCTTTCCAAATACTTGATTTCAACATTCTTGTTACTTTTATATTTCCAACATTTTGAATCGAGTGTATTTTCTTACTACAAATATTTACTGAACTTCGAAACAGAGATATGTATGTAAGGAAAATGATAATTAACAACAGTTTACCTTCTTTGTCCTTTCGAGATCAGATTCAATAGATTTGATCCTATCCCATGATTCCAAGAGGGACTGTTCTTTCTCCACGGGAATCTCTGCAGGTTTGTTGCTGAGCTCATCGACCCTGCTCTCTAGCCTCTGAAGGCGCCCAATGATAGGACTGATATGGTCTACACTGAATGCTTCCTCTGCTGGATTATTACCGGAAATCGGTTCAAGCTCAGCTAGAGGCAGTGGGTTGTCTACCATCGTCATCTCTGGCTGACTGCCTACTATGTGAAATAAGGCAAAAACTCTAACAATCAGAGCTAGCATTAATCTGAGAAAGAGGTAGAATTTCCCTTCCTCCAGAATCTCTTTGGGTACTACTGTGCCACTTCTGTTTCTTGAAAACCCTAAAGAGAGCAAACGAATATGTGAACATACTACTCAACGCAAACAAGAGTTCTCGAAAGGAAAACATGATAGTTATTTCCAATGTATTTTCCTAGTTCATTGCACTATATTTTCACTTCTATAATAGGAAATGGTAAGTCATTCAGTAAGAATCAACAAAGTCAACAAAATTTAAGGGGAAAAACAAAAGGAGAAGATTACTTTATATTTGCATACAGTGAACTCAGAAAACCACGAGACAAAATACCTGTAACATTTTGTGTTGTGCCAGTGCCTAAGGCTTGAATTCTTACTTCTGGGGCACTGGGTTTATCCGGCATTGATCCTCCTCTACCATAATCTATAGTTTTGTCCACCACGACAAAGTGATCATCACAACTATAATAAGCTGCAGACTCTCGTGCTCTCATCTGCATCTGTGTAAAATGTAGGATATTCAGTTTACGAACATCAAGCATATGCATTAGATTCGCAAAAAAAAAAGCATATGTGTGAGATAAAGGTTAAGATTCAGAAAGAAAGCTCACTTCTTCACGAACTGGAGCTAATCGACTACACTCCAATGCCCTTCTCATCATAGGAGAACCTAGATCATCAACATCCGATCCTGAGTCAACTGTTGACGTGTCACTGTTTCTACCCTGATAGTCACAAGGTGATGAAAAAAAGCAAAATTGTTATTGGTGCTAAAATGAACATTATTGGTCAAACAAACACAGTGCTGCAAGCCTATAATCATAGGATTTAAAGTGGAAACTAAAAATAGTGATTGGAAATGTTGAACTTGCCTTCAAAAGATGTAACCTGGCAAATGAATCCCTTCGCTGCTCGATCTCAGATAAGCGTCTTGTATGCTTTATAAGTTTTGCTTCCTTGTTATGTGCTAGCTACAAGCAAACACCAAAATACCGGAGTTAAAAATGTTTTTGTGTACTTTTTTTAAACATGTATGAACTTTAATTAAGTATGCGTAGAGTCTCAAATTTAGTGGTATGCTCAGCTGGGCATGACGCTGCGAATTGCACATGGTAATATCCGTCTAAAAAAGAAAGAACAATTCATAAGTTTGTCCAGAATTACATTGCCATCTCAATTTGAAGTATGCCAATTGCAAAGATATTTGTGGAATTTCAATTACTTGTAGTAATCTATGTCAGCATGGCATTGTCAAGTTCTTGATTGATATTCAAAAGTTCAACTGAAAATATAAGCTTGTGTTTAAAAATCATCGAGCAACATCACAAAGAAAGAAGCACATATACCATTAGCTAAAAAATGTACCAAATTTACCTTCATAATGTTAAAATCATTCCATGGACCTTTATTCGACTTGAGACATCCTCCCTCACTAGCACAAGTGCATGTTCCGCCCAAAAATTCAGGAAGTTGTCTGAAAATAGAAAAATTAAGTGGTCAATCAAAGCTACTAGCGAAAAAACTTTGTGATCATTAAATTCTACTAAATAGTTGTAAAGGAAGTGCACCTTTCATCTATTACTTCAAGAAGTTTGCTTTGGAATTTTGTTCCCAAAACCTACAATTGAGGTTCCATCAAAATATTTATTTGGAAAGACAAGGAAAGTAACTGCAGAGACTCATGCTCACATGTATCTTCGAGGCAGTTTTAATGTCAAGAAATCCTTTCACTGAATTCCATAGTAGCTTGAAACCACTCCCAGCGTTTACAACAAACATCTGATGCAGCGTCTGAGTATACAAGTAAAGTGTTGAGTACACTGGCAGCAAGTATTAAACTAGATAAGTAAAGAAAAAATAGGCATACCTCAGGATAATAATCACTGTCTATCTTTTGCATTCTAGTTAACATTTCCCTTGCTGTTTTGCTGAAGTTCTTGAAACCCTGCAGCAAAATAGAAGGGGAAATGTTAGCATGCAATCTTTATACTGCAAACTGAAGTAAACAAAGTCAGTCTTGTAGTTTACATAAAGTTCGGTGAAAATGGGAAAAACCATCATACCACGCCTTCGACATCCAGTATAGTGGTTGTAGAATCAATATGCCTTTTCGCAGCGATAGAGCATGCTGGAAACTTGTCACAGAAGGCTCTCTCAAATTCTTGCACATGATACTTGATGTAGCGGTCAACTGTAGTGATATTCATCAGCTTATTTGGTTCAACTTTTCCTAATCTCTCGATGTATACTGGCCTTCCTTGCTTGTCAACTCCATGGTAACCCTGAGGATAATAGCAAAGCACCTCGTCTAGCTCTCCAAAACTGAAATCCTGCAAGATTCAGTTCCCAATGGCAGGTGTCAGTTGTAATCTTGATAAGAAAAAAAATGTGATTTCAGATAGATAGTTTTCAGAATTAAAGTTACTACTTTGAAAACCAAAACTCCCTCATTATCTCGATCGCCCAATCTGTTTCACCTCTCCCCTTCCTTTGCCTTTTCAATTGTCATGGATGTGCAAGGAGCCCCAGTTGAATAGAGTGGAATAAAGACGGTGTGTGCTCATTGCTACACTTCCACCCCTTGTAGAAATTGTTTGGCCATTTATCCGATCTTGGCACCATGGGATGTCAGCGGTCTGGCAGGCTGAGGCATGAGAAGCAGCGCCACGCAGTATGACATTTCAGGGAGCACTCGAACTCCAGGTACTACTCAACTCAGCAACAAGAGAAAGAGAAAACGATGACTCATCGGCCTGCTAGATGCGGTATAGGAGGAGAGAAGAGGCGTCTCTAGCTACTAACTGTTGTTTGATAATTTGATCCACTATATTAACCAAGTGTCCTGATTCAATTTAGTCACACGAACATGAACTAACAAAATTGTGACCAATCGAAGTGGTTTGATTGCCAAACACAACATGGTTTTCGCAAAACCGCGGTAAACTGTAGCATTCCTAAACTGCGGCTGCATTCAGTGCCCACGTCTTCTGAAACTGTGGTATTGAATTACTGCGCTTATAAAAAAATGTGTCCAAACAGAGTCATAGTCTCACCTCTAGTATTGTATCTGCACCAAATTCTTTTCTCCATTGGAGCATCTCAGCCCACATATTAATAGCTTTCTCAGTGTCAAATTTCCTTGCCTTCAAAAACCTACAGTGTAAAGACAGGAAATGTTTAGACTTGTAGCGTAAATAAAACAAGAAATAGCAGTTCATGCTTTAGTTCTGCTCGAGAATCAACCTCAGCAATGTGTGATAATCATTAAGTTTGTCAGATAGCAAATTTCTGCTCAAAAGCTCTTGCTGAAATGTGAAGACAGAGCGTTCCTCTTCCTCATCTCTGACATCTTCAATTGTGAAGGATGAAGCCCGATGCTCAACCTTTCTCTTCCCACGCTTCTTGAGTGAACGTGTGAGCTTGCTCGATGCATTTAGCGCTTTCTTCTTGAGCGAACCGCCGATGGACAACCTCCTCCTCTCATCCTCTGAGATCTCTATGTCTGACCTCCGATCTTTCCACTCTTCTAATGAGAACAGCCCCTCCACGCTATCTGACCGGCGCCGCACTTGATGCAAAACACACGCTTAGAAATTAGTAAACATATCACCAATACAAGACACTATGAATACTTTCTTAAGGAAATACTTTATTGATCTGGCAGCCTCTACATCAAGAGGAAAGAGAATACATTTTTGATCTCGCAGCCTTCTACATCAAGAGAAAAGAGAATACACACATGTAAGAAAAAAGAAACCGGATTATACCTGACATTTTTCAGAAGACTGAATTTGCAGGTTGGAATGCTTTTGTTATGCTCTTCTTCATCCACACAAATGCACCTGCAATGGAGTAGAGGTCGAGCAAAGTATCATGAGAATAATACTGCCAGAGACTTCAGAGTAGATAACACACTCTCGCTTTCTTTGCATGAAGAGTTCTTGGTCTCTTCAGTACAAGAGGACTGGGAGGGACAATCCCCAATTTCTAACGTACGGGATAATGAAACGTCCGAATTAAAGCGAAAGAGATCGCTGCATAAAGACCAGGCGGTGATAGCTTGTAGTAGTATAGCTTTTAAAAACAGAAAAATTTCTGACAAAGAAGAAAACGAATTATTAAAACATGTGCTCCAGTAAAGCTCAGACAACTCCTTTTATTGGGTATCTGGTAGGGCACAGAAAAGGCAAGTCAAAAAATAGATAATTCTGACAAGAAGTTAGTGGGCTATCATGACAAGAATCTCATGGAAATGTAGAATGACAAAGTATTATTCAAGATGATCATTATTATTTTCCAGTGAAGCCTTAAGAAGAAGCAGACATTAAGCTTAAACAAGCACCTGAACCGTATACAGTGCCGTACATGGCCTGTCAGTTAGAGGAAAGTGTTGTGGTCAACAAGCAGCTTTTGACCAGAGTTAATGCCCGTAAGTTTAGCTCAAATTAAGCCATTCAACGATTTTATTAACACTTAGTGGAAATTTAACAACTAAGAAAAGCATGGCACTTATGTCTGAATAAAAACTTCTTCTTAGGGAGCCGAACGAGAACTTTAAAACAGAGACGAATCGTCGGAAAAAAAAGACTATGTTCTAAGATGGTATGATCAGAAGCGAGTTTGGGGACTAATCGAAATGTGCAAATTCACACATTTAGCAATAGTGCACAAATTCTTTTTGGATCAGGCTACCCTTGAGCCAAACTGAAGAAGAGAAACCGCAGCAAAGAAAGTAGGGAAGCCCAAACAAATGGTTGCTCTGAAACTAGATGCAGAAAAGTAGACATGAGATTCACTAATCAACAACAGTGTGTTTCCTTAGTCAACCACTGAAGAGCGAGAGCACCAGTTGACGTTCAAAGGGAAGGCGACACAGATCAGAGCTCACCTCCGGCAAGACTCTGGTGGGTTCAGACTTCAGACGAATACCACTAGGAGTATCTGCCGCTGAATTTAATTGAATTCAGCAACATCCCTCGGGGTCGGGAGTATTTCTGGGAAGAGACTAACACAGACTCGATTTTGACGCCGTTGAAGAGGAAGAAACACAGAGGCACGCGGGCGAAAACATGATTGGGAAACAGAGCATTGCCGTCATGTGGTGGATGATTCTCTCACGCGGTTCCACATAGTAGGAAAAATCGAGATTGAACGAAATTGGAAACACTGCATGGGCGGAGGATTGCAATCCGAAATTTTCAAAAAGACCATGCCGACGAAGAACGCTAGAAAAGATCACCTCACCTTCGGGTGGAATCAAGGGTCGACAGTACCGTTCCTTCGATGCATCCGCTCGGATCCGTGCACGCGCAGGAGGAGTTAGTGGGCGTGGGCGACGGCGTGGGTGTGGGCGGTCGGTGAGGCTGGAGGTTGGGGAAGACTGGAACAGGTTGTTGAAACTGTGTCCCCTTGCTTTGCCGTACTTGTGCCTGTGTAGCTGTGCCCACTAATTTCGGTTGCGGTGCCGCTGATCATTCGGTTGCCGGTCTTGCGTCGCGGGCCATGATGACCTGCTTTAGCGGGCCCTGGTTTAAAGACCAAGCACGCCAATTTGAAAAATGATGGTTGTGGATTATAAAGTATGGTCTGTCCCCTAGTACTAGTATATTGAGGTTTAATCCACCTTTTTGGAAGGGGGTGATGTGGGCTGCATCTACAGCTAGAGTGAGATATAAGTGGAATATGGGGAATGGACAAAAGGTGTTATTCCGGCATCTGGCTTGGCCATTGCTCCCTTGCTACTCCTTTCGATCCATATTACTTTTCGCGTATGAATATATCTAGATACATTTTAGTGCTAGATACATCCATACTAGCGAAGAGTAATATGGGTCGGAGGGAGTATTTTGTTTTGTGATCAATATACTCTGAATGGGTTGTGGGCTGTGGCTGATGTCTGGGTGGCTTGAGCTGGTTGAATTGATCAAAATTGTATGTTTATCTGATGAAGTTCGATCTTTTTATGGTATAGTGAATAATGGAGGAATTGTACCTGTTCACACTCCTGTGGTATGGAAGTTACACATTCCTCCTCATATTCACATCTTCTTATGTTTTTTGACGAATGATAAACGACTAACAAGAGAGAACCTTTGTAAGAGAAGAAATGCAGATGATGCTTCATATTAGTTTTGCAATGGACATGAATCTGCAGAGTGTTGAAGTGTATAAGTGAATTGTACTAGCTCTTTCCATCAGTTCGGACTTTTGGTTGCGTTGGCTAGTGCATGAAGCTTAACATGGTATCAAAGCCCAGGGTCTCGAGTTTGAGTCCTGGTTTTCATAATTTATTGTAAAACTGCTGTTGCCCCCCTTTGTGTCCACGTATTGATTTTCTCTTCTCCTGTCTGTGTCCACGTGTTGACTTTCTCTTCTCCCGTCACACGTGAGTGGGGGTGTTGAAGTGTATAAGTGAATTGTACTATCCATTTCCATCAGTTCGAACGTTTGGTTGCGTTGGCTAGTGCATGAAGCTTAACACTAAGCATCTCTTATTGGAATGTGTGGTAGCTAAGCATCTCTGGAACATTGTATCGTGATATTTAATGTGTATATTGGTGATTCGTTTGAAGCAGTTGCTAGATTGTGGTTAAGTGATTATAAGAATTCTAGGCTGAATATTTTATTCTTCAGTTATTTAATTAAAGGATGTTGTGGTCGATTTGTAACTAGATCATTTTCTAGGGATTAAGTTGGATAGGATTTTATGCGAAGACTCAGTTATCTGATCAGAAGTTGACGTTGCATGTTCCTGGACAAATACAAATACTCTGGATGCGAATTTGATGTTACTGGAACATCACTGTGGGAGCTGCTTTGGATTGCATGTATATAAAGATCACCCTCGGCTTCTCTTCGGTTGAAGAAAGGAGATCACTTTGTGATAAAAAAAATTGAAAGTGCTTGCCTAGTGCACCAGAAGGAGATGGACTCTGAGAAGATAATTGAGAGTGCTTGCCTAGTGCACCTATAATCTATCCCCAGAGCTTGTTTCCTGGATGCTCGTTCTGTAACATCTTTTTGTTAGATTGATCTCACAGAGACCTAGTCCAACGACTCGATCTACTCCCCCTCTCGCGCCTTGATCGGGGGCGTCCAACCGAAACATGGTTAGTGGGCCCCTGTGGCAGCGCTATATAAAGAGGTGGGGGCCAGGGCACACGATACGAGGTTTGACGTGCTGCCAATCGCCCCACCGACACCCCTACCGATCTAGGGCTAGCGCTAGGCCACGGGAAGCACCGCCGCCGCCACACACCCACGCTCTCGCCGTCGTCCATTGCCATGGCCAACGGCTCGGGCTCCTCGAGCCAAGGAGCAGGTAGTCTCCTCTCTCTCTCTCTCTCTCTCGGTTCTCCCTCTCTCCATCTCTCAGATCCCAATCTCTTGATGCATAGACAGTACAAGTACCGAATCGATTCTAGCCTAGATGATCTAAAGTTAACATTGGTATCAGAGCCAGTTCTTGTGCTAGAGTTTTTCGGTAGAGAAAAGGAAAATCGAAAAAGCATCCCCATCAAAAGCATCCCACCCGCTGGAAACCCTAGATCACAGAGGGAAAAGAAACTCACCGGGAAAGCCCTCGGGCTCGCCGGCAAAGAAGCGCCGCCGTAAGGCCACGCCTGTTCCTCTCGATTCCCGTGGGCATCCATCAGAGGCACGGGGAAGAAGAACGCCACCCCTACCAGGGAAAAGGGCATAACCACCGAGCCGGTTGATGGCGGCGTGTTCACCTTCGAGGTGCTCGCGCACGCCGGCAACTGGGCTGGAGGGGCGCCGTCCCAGAGCTGCTGCCACCGTGTGTGCTGGCAGAGAGAGGGGAAAGAGAGAAAATGATGGGTGGGGGGAAAGTCTGGACGGTGGCCGCCGCGGTGGTGAGCCACGGCCGTCGTCGGCGGCGCGCTTATATGTCTCCAACGTATCTATAATTTTTTATGCTCCGTGCTTGTTTTTACACCATTTGCCTAATGTTTCGTTACACTTAGTGGCACTTTTATGCATTTTCCGGAACTAACCTACTAACAAGTTGCCACAGTGCCAGTTTTCTGTTTTCTGCTATTTTTGTGTTTCAGAAGTGATACACAGGAAATATTCTCGGAATTGGACGAAACAATTTCCTAAAGTCTTATTTTCCCCGGAAGCTTCCAGAGATCCGAAGAGGAGTAGGAGAGGGGCCACAGGCCAGGCTCACACTTGGCTGGCGCGGCCCAGGCCCTGGCCGCGCCGCCATGGTGTGAGGAGGCCTGGGGCCACCTCTGACATCGCCCCTTCGCCTATAAAGACCCCCCGACGGAAAAAACCTAAGTACCCGATCATTTTTCCAGAACACATCGCGATCCGCCGCCGCCGTCGACCCGAAGATCGGGAGGGTCCAGAAGCTCTTCCCGGCACCCTGCCGGAGAGGCGAATCGCCACCGGAGGTCTTCTTCATCGCCATGCTTGCCTCCGGAGTGATGAGTGAGTAGTCTACCTTGGACTATGGGTCCATAGCAGTAGCTACATAGTTGTCTTCTCCACCATGTGCTTCATGTTTAGATCTCATGAGCTGCCCTACATGATTGAGATCACCATTATGTAATTCTACATGTTTGGTTTGTTGGGATCCGATGAATATTGGTGTTATGATTGAGTTGTTGTACTGAATTATATCTTTTGTTATCTCTATGTTTGATACGTCTCAAACGTATCTATAATTTTTGATGCTCCATGCTTATTTTTACACCATTTGCCTATTGTTTCGTTACACTTAGTGGCACTTTTATGCATTTTCCGGAACTAACCTATTAATGAAGTGCTACAGTGCCAGTTCCATGTTTTCTGTTGTTTTTGTGTTTCAGAGTGATACACAGGAAATATTCTCGGAATTGGACGAAACCACATCCTGAAGTCTTATTTTACCCGGAAGCTTCCAGAGATCCGAAGAGGAGTAGGAGGGGGGCCACTAGGGCCCCACACACAGGGGTGGCGCGGCCAGCCCCTGGCCCGCGCCACCACCGTGTGAGGCCACCTGGCCCCACCTCTGATGACGCCCCTTCGCCTATAAAGACCCCCCGACGGAAAAAACCTAAACACCTGATCAGATTTCCAGAACACATCGCGATCCGCCGCCGCCGTCGACCCAAAGATCGGGAGGGTCCAGAAGCTCTTCCCGGCACCCTGCCGGAGAGGGGAATCGCCACCGGAGGTCTTCTTCATCGCCATGCTTGCCTCCGGAGCGATGAGTGAGTAGTCTACCTTGGACTATGGGTCCATAGCAGTAGCTAGATGGTTGTCTTCTCCACTATGTGCTTCATGTTTAGATCTCATGAGCTGCCCTACATGATTGAGAGCACCGTTATGTAATTCTACATGTTAGGTTTGTTGGGATCCGATGAATATTGGTGTTTATGATTAAGTTGCTGTACTGAATATTATCTTTTGTTATCTCTATGTTGTTTATGATCTTGCATGCTCTCCGTTGTTAGTAGCTATCTTGGCCGAGTAGTTGCTAGTGACTCCAAGAGGGGGTATTTATGCTCGATAGTGGGTTCATGCCTCTATTTCACCTGGGGGAGTGACAGAAACCTCTAAGGTGGTAGATGTGTTGTTGCTACTAGGGAGAAAACAACATTCATATGCTCAAGGGCATATGCTTTGTTTACATTACACACTTTGCTTAATGCAATTATCTGTTGTTCGCAACTTAATACTTCTAGGGTGTTCGGATTGATATCCCCGGGAGTGGATTATTAGTCATAGATGCAGTTGGATGGCGGTCTATGTATTTTGTTGTAATGCCCAGAGTAAATCTCATAGTGATCTTCTTGACATATCACGTTATCTTTATTCTATCAATTGCCCAACTGTAATTTGTTTACCCAGCATGTGTTATTTTATCTATGGAGAGACACCACTAGTGAACTGTGGACCCCGGTCCTATTTCCATCATATTGCTATCACCTGTTTACTTTACTCGTACTGTTTACTTTACTTGCATACTATATTGTTTTCCACTCGATACGCTCATAGCCTTTGTTTCAAGCAAACCGGTGAGATTGACAACCTCATCGCAAGTTGGGAACAAAGTATTTGTTTGTATGTGTGCAGGTTCCGCATAACCTTCAGTCGTCATTGTCTCTCCTCTCCTGATCGATAAACCTTGGTATCTTAACTGAGGGAAAACTCGCCGCTATATTCATCATACCTTCCTCTTGGGGTTCCCAACGGGCTGGTTATCCACCACGCACAAGGACAGTCTGCTCCCACGTCAACTATACACCACCACACACAGCAGCTAGTTTTCTGGTGCCGTTGCCGGGGAGAAAGAGAAGACTTCTGCGAGGGGAGTTTTTCGCACACACATCCTTTACTTTGTTTTATTGTTTTGCTTTACTTTATTTATTTTACCTGCATTGCTTTTTATCAAAAACCCAAAAAAAATAGAATCTTTGGTAGTTGTTATTTCTTTACTTTAGTTTATCATGTTGATCCCTAAGTACGTTCTGGAGGACCTCTCAGTAGGTAGTGGTTCGATTATTGGCAAAAGTAACATTGAGGAGTTCTTTAATCACATTAGTATGCATGAGGAAGTTGAGGAAAAGTCTTGGGTTGAGCTTGCTCCTAGTATTGAAGTTGCTTCTGTTTATTTAATTGACATGTTGGAAACTAGATTTGCTAGTCTTAATCCTTTTATGCAATATATGTTCCTTAAGCTTCATGAAATTGAGGATCCCGAAAAGAAAGCTTTTATCTTGGAAACTTTGCGCTTAGAATTTAAGGATGTTGTTATTGAAGCTAGAAAGGTTCTTAAACGTTTTAATAAACTCGGTTTGCCTATAAAGGTTATTGATACTAATGATGAGGGAACCGAAATACCTATACCTTGCAAGCTTTTGGGATTGTGTGAAGCCTTCGAAAATAATTTTGCCTGGATCTGTCCTGAAAATCTTTTTGATGAAAATAGTGTACCAAAGCATGATCACAAAGGGTCTTCAAAAACTTATGTGGATGAAATACAATGCCTTATTGACAAGACCTCTTCTGTTGATCTTAATGCTTCTATTGATATTACTTGATTCGCAATTTTCTGCGCCTAGCTCAAAGGCGTTAAAGAAAAGCATTCTTGGGAGATAACCCAATGTTTTCTTTTCAGTACTTTTTCTTTTATTTGAGTCTTGGAAGTCATTACTACTGTAATGACCGCTCCTTATCTTGTTTATTTCGTTTTTGTGCCAAGAGAAGCCTCTAATTTGAGTGAGGTAAAGATTTGGGGATGTTGCTGTCCTGAAACTGTTTTCAGTGCTGCACCGTAAAAATTCGTGAAAATTCTCTGTTTATCTTTTCGACCTGCGATTTCTTGTGCATATGCCCCAGGTTATATCCAAACTTTTCTAAGTTGAACACTTTTTGATTTGAGTAACAGAAAATCCCTCAAAAATTCGACCTTTGTCAGCTGTTCAGTTTTGACAGATTTCTGCCAATATTTGTCTTTGCCACTTTATCGCTTTCTTTTAAGTTCTTTTGATCATGGAACTTTTAAGGAGGTTGCTACAGTAGTATATGCTATATATGTGGTGGTTTTGAGTTGAAACCTGAAGCAAATAGAGGATTGATTATATGTTATGCTTGCACTAATGTTGCTAATAGAATTGTATTTAGTTTTGTATGAAGGAAGTTTTCAAGTGTAGGGATTGGAGAATGATGAGATGAGTTGAAGAATGGACAAAAGCTCAAGCCCCATGCATCACCCCAAGAAATATCCAAAAAGTACAAGCGTCAAAGCTTGGGGATGCCCCCGAGGCACCCCTTCTTCATCGGCAAAAATCAGGTCACCTTTCAAAACACTATATTTTTATTGCTTCATGCACTATGTGTTTTTCTTGGAGCGTCAGTTGTTTTAGTTTTCTTAGTTGGTTTAGTTTGTTTGTTTGCTGCAATAAATGGTTGGACCCCAACAAATTTCTTTTGGAGAAGTTGCTTGTTTTCATTTGCAAAGAACGCTCTAGTTTTCACTCTTATTTAAAATCGAGTGTTCTTCTTTTTCTGCTACTGCTTTTGGTTTTCGTTTTCGCCTTGATTTGCATTCAGACCTTGTCATATCTTTTTATCAAGGTGTATTTTTGCCTCTGATCTTCATTGGTTTTCATCAAAAGAGGTGTTTATAAAAATTTCAAATGGTGTTGGAAAAGAGAAATAGCTTTGTGCAAAATAGTGGTACAAGAAGGAGCTTGTGTAGACTGCGGCTTAGGCTTTTTCAAGTCATGCTTGATGTCTTTTTGATAGTATGCTTAGTGGTTTTGCTGTAGCATGACTTGTCTCAAATAGCTGAGATTGCTTAATGAGCCTTTGAAAAAATCATGCGTTGTTTTTATTGTATGGAAGCATTATTTTGGTTTTCTCCTTGATGCTTTATTTGGGTTGACTTGGCGCATGCTCACACATGTTAGACTCTTACAAAGTCACCAATAGCCTTCATGATCATTTAGTTTTTGACTTTTGATGCCATCTTATGCTTCTTTTAATGTCGCTTTGTCGTTTTGCATGATTATGGCCATTATTGCTCTCTTAGCTGGTCGCTCCCAGTCTTTTGCTAGCCCTCGCCTTTTACTGAGTATGAGCTCTACTCGTGCATCCAACTCCTAAAAGCCAAAGTTTTCCAAAGTGTCCACCATACATACCTACTAGCAATTTGCTATTCCAAGTAAATTTGACTTGCTTTTATTTTCTCTTCAAATTAAACTCTTACCAGTGTTATGCGAAATTCGGTCAGTAAAGCTCTCACGAACCGGAAGGCACACTTTACTTTTTCCTGTTCTTAAAAATTTGACATTGTGGTCTCTTATGTTGAGTTGTTATGCTTGCAAGTTGTAAGTTGGATTCTAGCCCATCCATGCTGTCATGGGGCAAGCTTTCAACATTGCACTTCTTATTTGAGTTGATATCGTGATCTTTTGTTTATGGATGCCCGCGGTGTGAAATGAATTGGGAATCTTGTGGGGATCATGGAGTTTGTATATGTGTTAGGGAAACGCCGGGCCGCCAATCTAAGCCATGCATAATTCATGGTGGAAATTTGCAGCATACCCATGGTGAACATTCGACGACGCATCTCATAATAAAAAGCTAAATAAAAGGCAAATAAAAGAGATGTCGAGGTGTTCATTGTCTGCTTGTCCTATCATTTTGGTGTGGGCTTGTTCCATGTCATCGGGCACGGAGGTACCCCATTGGCGGTTCTCAATGATATGCATATACTTACAATGACAAGAGCCTTGCTTGGGACTCTAAGTAAAGTAGCATGAGGTTTGGGTACTCGTATTCACGGGACACGAGGTTTTCAACTTATGATTTGTCAAGCATATGCATCATAATTGTTCTCGCATTAACTTTAACCATTCAAGATGCTTATGATGGGGGCAATGAGAGCTCAAAGCCGGTAAGTACCATAATTTTTGAAGGTTATAAAACTTGCAATCACTGCTTCCCTCTGTGAAGGGCCTTTCTTTTACTTTTATGTTGAGTCACCACCTTCTTTCTTTATGCACCATTAAGAGAGCATAGTTGTCATTCTTAGTGTGATATGCATTGTCCCAAAGTTCATTGATTGATTCATATTGTTGGTTTCACTTGTTCTTAAATTATTTGTATCTAGTCGCCCTCTTAAACTTGAAGGTGTCCTATGCATTTATGTTTTGCTCTCTTTGAAGGACAAGCTGAAAACCATTTGTATGTTTTTCCTTATGATTTGAACACACATTTGACTTTCATTGTTTCATTTTCATGATCTTTTGTTTGTGTTCATTTGCATGTTTACAACAAGGTTACTAAGTTTCTTATTGTCATGATTATATCTTCATGCCCATGTTTTAAGTTCTAATGATCCCAGCTCACAAATGCTTACATATATGATCAAGATTGTGTAGGTGCATGTCACCTCAAAAATTATTCTTTTGTTATCACTTACCTACTCGAGGACGAGCAGGAGTTAAGCTTGGGGATGCTTGATACGTCTCAAACGTATCTATAATTTTTGATGCTCCATGCTTGTTTTTACACCATTTGCCTATTGTTTCGTTACACTTAGTGGCACTTTTATGCATTTTCCGGAACTAACCTATTAACGAAGTGCCACAGTGCCAGTTCCCTGTTTTCTGCTGTTTTTGTGTTTCAGAGTGATACACAGGAAATATTCTCGGAATTGGACGAAACCACATCCTGAAGTCTTATTTTACCCGGAAGCTTCCAGAGATCCGAAGAGGAGTAGGAGGGGGCCACCAGGGCCCCACACACAGGGGTGGCGCGGCCAGCCCCTGGCCCGCGCCACCACCGTGTGAGGCCACCTGGCCCCACCTCTGACGACGCCCCTTCGCCTATAAAGACCCCCCGACGGAAAAAACCTAAACACCCGATCAGATTTCCACAACACATCGCGATCCGCCGCCGCCGTCGACCCGAAGATCGGGAGGGTCCAGAAGCTCTTCCTGGCACCCTGCCGGAGAGGGAAATCGCCACCGGAGGTCTTCTTCATCGCCATGCTTGCCTCCGGAGCGATGAGTGAGTAGTCTACCTTGGACTATGGGTCCATAGCAGTAGCTAGATGGTTGTCTTCTCCACTATGTGCTTCATGTTTAGATCTCATGAGCTGCCCTACATGATTGAGATCACCGTTATGTAATTCTACATGTTAGGTTTGTTGGGATCCGATGAATATTGGTGTTTATGATTAAGTTGCTGTACTGAATATTATCTTTTGTTATCTCTATGTTGTTTATGATCTTGCATGCTCTCCGTTGTTAGTAGCTATCTTGGCCGAGTAGTTGCTAGTGACTCCAAGAGGGGGTATTTATGCTCGATAGTGGGTTCATGCCTCTATTTCACCTGGGGGAGTGACAGAAACCTCTAAGGTGGTAGATGTGCTGTTGCTACTAGGGAGAAAACAACATTTATATGCTCAAGGGCATATGCTTTGTTTACATTACACACTTTGCTTAATGCAATTATCTGTTGTTCGCAACTTAATACTTCTAGGGTGTTCGGATTGATATCCCCGGGAGTGGATTATTAGTCATAGATGTAGTTGGATGGCGGTCTATGTATTTTGTTGTAATGCCCAGAGTAAATCTCATAGTGATCTTCTTGACATATCACGTTATCTTTATTCTATCAATTGCCCAACTGTAATTTGTTTACCCAGCATGTGTCATTTTATCTATGGAGAGACACCACTAGTGAACTGTGGACCCCGGTCCTATTTCCATCATATTGCTATCACCTGTTTACTTTACTCGTACTGTTTACTTTACTTGCATACTATATTGTTTTCCACTCGATACGCTCATTGCCTTTGTTTCAAGCAAACCGGTGATTTTGACAACCTCATCGCAAGTTGGGAACAAAGTATTTGTTTGTGTGTGTTCAGGTTCCGCATAACCTTCAGTCGTCATTGTCTCTCCTCTCCTGATCGATAAACCTTGGTATCTTAACTGAGGGAAAACTCGCCGCTATATTCATCATACCTTCCTCTTGGGGTTCCCAACGGGCTGGTTATCCACCACGCACAAGGCAGTCTGCTCCCACGTCAACTATACACCACCACACGCAGCAATGTTGTTTATGATCTTGCATGCTCTCCGTTGTTAGTAGCTATCTTGGCCGAGTAGTTGCTAGTGACTCCAAGAGGGGGTATTTATGCTCGATAGTGGGTTCATGCCTCTATTTAACCTGGGGGAGTGACAGAAACCTCTAAGGTTGTAGATGTGCTGTTGCTACTAGGGAGAAAACAACATTCATATGCTCAAGGGCATATGCTTTGTTTACATTACACACTTTGCTTAATGCAATTATCTGTTGTTCGCAACTTAATACTTGTGGAGTTCTCAGATTGATTCGCCACAAGTGGATTATTAGTCATAGATGCAGTTGGATGGCGGTCTATGTATTTTGTTGTAATGCCCAGAGTAAATCTCATAGTGATCTTCTTGACATATCACGTTTATCTTTATTCTATCAATTGCCCAACTGTAATTTGTTTACCCAGCATGTGTTATTTATCTTATGGAGAGACACCACTAGTGAACTGTGGACCCCAGTCCTATTTCCATCATATTGCTATCACCTGTTTACTTTACTCGCACTGTTTACTTTACTCGCATACTTCTACTGTTTTCCACTCGATACGCTCATAACCTTTGTTTCAAGCAAACCGGTGAGATTGACAACCTCATCGCAAGTTGGGAACAAAGTACTTGGTTGTGTTGTGTGCGGGTTCCGCATTGCAGCTAGCAAGCAAAGCTTGGACGAGGCGCCATATATAAATTGTCTGAAGCTGTTGCAAACTAGCAAGCATCACTTTCAGTCGTTATTGTCTGCTCTTCTCCTGATCGATATACCTTGGTTTCTTAACTGAGGGAAAACTAGCTGCTATATTCATCATACCTTCCTCTTGGGGTTCCCAACTGGCTGGTCATTCACCACGCACAAGGAATCTTCTGGTGCTGTTGACAAGGACTTGAAGAATAAGAAGCTCCTACATCAATTACATTCTCCTACGTCAACCACGCGCCAGCAGCTCTTTTTCTGGCGCCGTTGCCGGGGAAGAGTGGAAGACTTCTGCGAGGGGAGTTTTCGCACACATATCCTTTACTTTGTTATTGTTTTGCTTTACTTTATTTATTTTACCTGCATCGTTTTATATCAAAAACCCAAAAAAATTAGAATCCTTGGTAGTTGTTATTTCTTTACTTTTAGTTCATCATGTTGATCCCTAAGTACGTTCTGGAGGACCTCTCAGTAGGTAGTGGTTCAATTATTGGAAAAAGTAACATTGAGGAGTTCTTTAATCACATTAGTATGCATAAGGAAGTTGAGGAAAAGTCTTTGGTTGAGCTAGCTCCTAGTTATGAAGTTGCTTCTGCTTATTTAGTTCACATGTTAGAAGCCAGGTTTGCTAGCCTTAATCCTTTCATGCAATACATGTTCCTTAAGATTCACGAAATTGAGGATCCCGAAAAGAAAGCTTTTATCTTGGAAACTTTGCGCATAGAATTTAGAGATGTTGCAATTGAGGCTAGGAAAGTTTTTAAGAAGTTTAATAAGCTTGGCTCGCTTGTTGAAATTTTTGGTACACCCAACGAAGATTCTACAATGCCAATTCCGTGTAAACTCGTAGGAATTCATAATGCCTTGGTAACTAATTTTAGTTGGATTTGTCCTGAAAATCTTTTTGATGAAAATAGTGTACCAAAGCGTGATTACAAGGGATACTCAAAACCTCAACTGGATAGTATTCATTTCTGTATTCCTATAGTGGATCCTGATCCCCCTTTTATTATTACTTGATTCGCAATTTTCTGCGCCTAGCTCAAAGGCGTTAAAAAAAGCACTCTTGGGAGATAACCCAATGTTTTATTTTCAGTATTTTTTCTTTTATTTGAGTCTTAGAAGTCATTACTACTGTAATGACTGCTCCTTATCTTGTTTATTTCGATTTTGTGCCAAGAGAAGCCTCTAATTCGAGGGAGGTAAAGATTTGGGGATGTTGCTGTCCTGAAACTGTTTTCGGTGCTGCACCATAAAAAAATCATATAAATTCTCTGTATATCTTTTGGACCTGCGATTTCTTGTGCATATGACCCAGGTTATATCCAAACTTTCGTTAGTTGAACACTTTTTGATTTGAGCAACAGAAAACCCCTCAAAAATTCGATCTTTGTCAGCTATTCTGTTTTGACAGATTTCTGCCAATATTTGTGTTTGCCGCTTTATCGCTTTCTTTTGAGTTCTTTTGATCACGGAACTTTTGGGGAAGTTGCTACAGTAGTATATGCTATATATGTGGTGGTTTTGGGTTGAAACCTGAAGCAAAAAGAGGTTGATTATATGTTATGCTACACTAATGTTGCTAATAGAATTGTGTTTAGTTTTGTATGAAGGAAGTTTTCAAGTGTAGGGATTGGAGAATGATGAGATGAGTTGAAGAATGGACAAAAGCTCAAACTTGGGGATGCCCATGCATCACCCCAAGAAATATCCAAGAAGTACAAGCATCAAAGCTTGGGGATGCCCCCGAGGCACCCCTTCTTCATCGGCAAAAATCAGGTCACCTTTCAAGACACTATATTTTTATTGCTTCATGCACTATGTGTTTTTCTTGGAGCGTCAATTGTTTTAGTTTTCTTAGTTAGTTTAGTTTTGCTTGCTGTAATAAATGGTTGGACCCCAACAAATTTCCTTTGGAGGAGATGTACTCGTTTTTATTTGCCAAGGACACTCCGTTTTTCATTCTTACAATTTCAACGAGTGTTCTTCTTTTTCTGCTACTGCTTTTGGTTTTCGTTTTCACCTTGATTTGTGTTCAGACCTTGCTATATCTTTTCATCAAGGTGTATTTTTTCCTTTGATCTTTATTGATTTTCATCAAAAGAGGTGTCTTAAAAATTTCAAATGGTGTTGGAAAAGAGAAAAAGCTTTATGCAAAAAGTGGTACAAGAAGGAGCTTGTGTAGACTGCGGCTTAGGATTTTTCATGTCATGCTTGATATCTTTTTGATAGTATGCTTAGTGGTTTTTCTGTAGCATGACTTGTCTCAAATAACTGAGATTGCTTAATGAGCCTTTGAAAAAATCATGCGTTGTTTTTATTGTATGGAAGCATTATTTTGGTTTTCTCCTGGATGCTTTATTTGGGTTGACTTGGCGCATGCTCACACATGTTAGACTCTTACAAAGTTGCCAATAGCCTCTATGATCATTTAGTTTTTAGCTTTTGATGCCATCTTATGCTTCTTTTAATGTCGCTTTGTCGCTTTGCATGATTATGGCCATTATTGCTCTCTTAGTTGGTCGCTCCCAGTCTTTTGCTAGCCCTCGCCTTGTACTGAGTATGAGCTCTACTCGTGCATCCAACTCCTAAAAAACCAAGTTTGCCAAAGTGTCCACCATACATACCTATTAGCAATTTGCTATTCCAAGTAAATTTGACTTGCTTTTATTTTCTCTTCAAATTAAACTCTTACCAGTGTTATGCGAAAATTGGTCAGTAAAGCTCTCATGAACCGGAAGGCACACTTTACTTTTTTATGTTCTTAAAAATTTGACATTGTGGTCTTTTATGTTGAGTTGTTATGCTTGCAAGTTGTAAGTTGGATTCTAGCCCAGCCATGCTGTCATGGGGCAAGCTTTCAATATTGCACTTCTTATTTGAGTTGATATCGTGATCTTTTGTTTATGGATGCCCGCGGTGTGAAATGAATTGGGAATCTTGTGGGGATCATGGAGTTTGTATATGTGTTAGGGAAACGCCTAGGCCGCCAATCTCAGCCATGCATAATTCATGGTGGAAATTTGCAGCATACCCATGGTGGACATTCGACGACGCATCTCACAATAAAAAGCTAAACAAATGGCAAATAAAAGAGATGTCGAGGTGTTCATTGTCTGCTTGTCCTGTCATTTTGATGTGGGCTTGTTCCATGTCATCGGGCATGGAGGTACCCCGTTGGCGGTTCTCGATGATACATATATACTTACAATGACAAGAGCCTTGCTTGGGACTCTAAGTTGAGTAGCATGAGGTTTGGGTACTCGTATTCACGGGGCACGAGGTTTTTGACTTATGATTTGTCAAGCATATGTATCATAATTGTTCTCGCATTAACTTTAACCATTCAAGATGCTTATGATGGGGGCAATGAGAGCTCAAAGCCGGTAAGTACCATAATTTTTTAAGGTTATAAAACTTGCAATCACTGCTTCCCTCTGCGAAGGGCCTTTCTTTTAATTTTATGGTGAGTCACCACCTTCTCTCTTTATGCACCATTAAGAGAGCATAGTTGTCATTCTTAGTATAATGTGCATTGTCCCAAAGTTTTCATTGATTGATTCATATTGTTGGTTTTACTTGTTCTTAAATTATTTGTATCTAGTCGCCCTCTTAAACTTGAAGGTGTCCTATGCATTTATGTTTTGCTCTCTTTGAAGGACAAGCTGAAAACCATTTGTATGTTTTTCCTTATGATTTGAACACACGTTTGACTTTTATTGTTTCATTTTCATGATCTTTTGTTTGTGTTCATTTGCATGTTTACAATATGGTTGCTAAGTTCTTATTGTCAAGATTATATTTTCATGCCCATGTTTTAAGTTCTTATGATCCCAGCTCACAAATGCTTACATATATGATCAAGATTGTGTAGGTGCATGTCACCTCAAAAATTATTCTTTTGTTATCACTTACCTACTCGAGGACGAGCAGGAGTTAAGCTTGGGGATGCTTGATACGTCTCCAACGTATCTATAATTTTTGATGCTCCGTGCTTGTTTTTACACCATTTGCCTAATGTTTCGTTACACTTAGTGGCACTTTTATGCATTTTCCGGAACTAACCTACTAACAAGTTGCCACAGTGCCAGTTTTCTGTTTTCTGCTGTTTTTGTGTTTCAGAAGTGATACACAGGAAATATTCTCAGAATTGGACGAAACAATTTCCTGAAGTCTTATTTTTCCCGGAAGCTTCCAGAGATCCGAAGAGGAGTAGGAGAGGGGCCACAGGCCAGGCTCACACCTGGCTGGCGCGGCCCAGGCCCTGGCCGCGCCGCCATGGTGTGAGGAGGCCTGGGGCCACCTCTGACATCGCCCTTTCGCCTATAAAGACCCCCCGACGGAAAAAACCTAAGTACCCGATCACTTTTCCAGAACACATCGCGATCCGCCGCTGCCGTCGACCCGAAGATCGGGAGGGTCCAGAAGCTCTTCCCGGCACCCTGCCGGAGAGGGGAATCGCCACCGGAGGTCTTCTTCATCGCCATGCTTGCCTCCGGAGTGATGAGTCACTACTGCAGAAAAGCTTACTTGTGACAGGCCTTTTAGACTTACCAGTGACGGGCAAACCGCCCGTCACTAGTATACTGTCACTGGTAACCAGTTACTAGTGACGGGCAATCTGCCCGTCACTGGTAATATGTTCCAGTGACATGCATAATCCTCTTGCCAGTCACTAGTATATTCATTACCAATGACAAGCATTTTGTGTTACCCGTCACTACTAAGTTTTTACGAAAATAATATATAATTATACATCAAGAATTCATTCATATGCACAATAGATCCATAACTGCATTTATTCCACATAAGCTCAAATATTATTCACTCTTCAATATCTATTGTACATTTATCATTTTACATGTAACCTTCGTAACAACTACTATGGTCTTCTACTGGTAACTAAACCAAATAACTAGTACTAGTCAAGTTGGCAATACAAAGCCAATAACAGATGAAAGGCAAACCAACTTTATCAGCCAAAGTGCTAGAAAAACAAGCACAAATATGGCTCTTCATTTATAATCAGCGTGGACCTCTAGGATGTTATTCTTCATGACATCAAGATCTTCTCGAGTTCCGATACCAGCTACCACATCGTCAGCTCTCACCCTGCATAAGAAAAACTATTCAATTATGCGCAATCCATAGATGATACTATCGTACATGCTTAATTTTTTTTTACCAAAGTGGGAAACATACTTGTTTAATATTATTTGACCTTATTTAATGTTCATTGACCAAAGTGGGCAGCGTTCTGCTCATAAGTGTGCATACAACATTATACGCTAGCTATAGCTCAAAAGTTCTCAAACAAACCTGCTCAAGGAAATGTAGAAGAGACATGTATTTAAAATCTCCTTAATATAACGCATCATTTCTATTTATTTTGCCGACATCAGTAATAGCCTCTAATTCAACAAGTTTTTACACAATATAGGAAATGCTATATTTACCTCCTGCAAAAGAGTTAGCCGTTCTTGGGAGGTAGTTCAAATATCTCATACTCTGGGCGAATATATCTGCAGCAACTGGCCAATAAATCACTTCTTACAAGCAGGGTATTAACTCATCACTCCCAGTCCTTCTAACTTATTTTTATCGGGCACACATCAAACTGTTTGAAATAAATACACATCAGGGCATGCTAAGAGTTTAGATCTTGTAAGATCATCATGGCCCTCCAAATTAACTACGTAAGTAACATCATTGGAAATAAACTCACCGAGATAAAGAAATATGATGTCGTTGAACGGGGTAGATGCTGATGATATATATGATTGAGTGGAAGAACTAATAACTCATATCTATTCCTTGGGGGTCTACGGGAAATAGTAAACACAACAAAAAAAATGTCAGAATTGAGATGCGTAGCAATAGATAATTTTATCGGTCTGCTTTGATATTCACTGAATAGCTCGTTAAGATGGCAAATAAAATATCTAAAAGAGATCATTAACCTGCAAAGGCGACATGAAAATAAGTTTATTCCCAAACAGTAAACAAGCACTGATCCAAAAAACTGATCAAGCACTAATACTGATACTCCTGTACAAATGGATCAAATACTGATTAAAATAGTAGATAAACTATGATTATAATATCTGACCAACCAGGTGAGGATTTAACAATCATCCAAGACATATACCTGAACTTTTTTATGTTCATCTCAGCCTTTTCTCATCAAATGGTACTTCCACGCTAGTAGCCTCATCTCTTCACCCCCGTATCTGAATTCATTCGCAAATAAATTAACACAAACAGAGAGATACCTGAAAGATCCTCAAGACCACAACGTAGCAATGCTAGACAACACAATGAAATGACCTTGTCAAAGGCCCGCGCGAATTCGCGGCATTTGGTACATGACCATCCACGCCGGTGCGCACATCCCTGGCCTACAGTTTCCACCTTATCTAAAAAAGCAGATAAGTTAAAAAAACATGTGCGTGTTGTTTATTAGATACAAGATGTTTATCTTTACAACTCTCAGTTCACACAAATTCACTAATCACTAACTATGCGGATTTTAGAACTATCAAGAACAGGAATCCAACCTTCTTCTATGCCATCACACCGGCCACATCCATTGTAATTATCACATCGGACCTCCGTTGCCACATCTGTCGAATCATTGAGCAGCAGTCTAATCAGCTTGATTTACGCGAGCGTGAACCTGGGATGCACCGATGTCGTGGCACCTTGAGCAGAGGGACGGGCGGCACGCGAAGTCCAGACCGGCACGGGTGCTCGAACGGTGCAAGGACGGCCTGCGCTCCCTTCAGTTGAGTGAGGCGGATGCAGACTACGAATGGGCGTCTGGCCACAAATCGCGCCTCAGAGCGTGTCGGTGGTCCACGTCCCCCCACGGGCTGTTCACCGGTGGCCGATCGGAGAGACGGTCGATCCTAGCGGCGGTTCTGCAGTCCGAGGACAGATGGCATGCTCGGGGCCATGGCGGCTACACGCGAGAAGGGGCTCCGCGGGATGCGAGGAGTCGATGGCGTCTCGATTGAAGATCTGTCGATGGCGGAGACGGGACCAGGCAAGAAGAAGATTTGAAGATGTATTTCATGTGGCGGCGGTTTCGGGTGAGGACGAAAAGCTTGCGATGATTTGGGAAGAGAGAGTTGCGGCTGAGGCGGAAATCGAAAGCGGATTTTTTCAGCTGCGGGCTGAGCGCTCTGTTCCAGCTAGTAATTGCTAACTGCATGTTTAGACAAAAGATTAGATAGATCTTTGACTATTAGATTTAGTCAAATTGAGTCATCCGGCGGTGGCCATCCATCCGCGTATGTTTATTGGATGTATATATAAGATAGAAAATATTACTAGTGATATACTCTCTTTGATCAGAAATACGTATTGGTGATTTTATACTAATTTAGCTCAAATTTATACTAAATCAATAACACTTATTTTCGTTTAGAGGGAGTACTATATACTATAATAAAAATATTAATAATAGAACAAATACATGTGACGTGCGTTGATAAAGTCCGTCACTAGTAAATTTGATCATTCCGTAATGCATTCATAAGAAATACCAGTGACGGGTATTTGTGGTGTCCGTCACTACTATATTACAATAGTGACAGTCATCTATTCACCTGTCACTGGTATAGTTACCAGTGACGGACATATTTTTGCCTGTCACTGGTAACCTTGCGGCTATAGGCAATTCTGCAGTAGTGAGTGAGTAGTCTACCTTGGACTATGGGTCCATAGCAGTAGCTAGATGGTTGTCTTCTCCACCATGTGCTTCATGTTTAGATCTGATAAGCTGCCCTACATGATTGAGATCACCGTTATGTAATTCTACATGTTTGGTTTGTTGGGATCCGATGAATATTGGTGTTATGATTGAGTTGCTGTACTGAATTATATCTTTTGTTATCTCTATGTTGTTTATGATCTTGCATGCTCTCCGTTGTTAGTAGCTATCTTGGCCGAGTAGTTGCTACTTACTCCAAGAGGGGGTATTTATGCTCGATAGTGGGTTCATGCCTCTATTTAACCTGGGGGAGTGACATAAACCTCTAAGGTTGTAGATGTGTTGTTGCTACTAGGGAGAAAACAACATTCATATGCTCAAGGGCATATGCTTTGTTTACATTACACACTTTGCTTAATGCAATTATCTGTTGTTCGCAACTTAATACTTGTGGAGTTCTCGGATTGATTCGCCACAAGTGGATTATTAGTCATAGATGCAGTTGGATGGCGGTCTATGTATTTTGTTGTAATGCCCAGAGTAAATCTCATAGTGATCTTCTTGACATATCACGTTTATCTTTATTCTATCAATTGCCCAACTGTAATTTGTTTACCCAGCATGTGTTATTTATCTTATGGAGAGACACCACTAGTGAACTGTGGACCCCGGTCCTATTTCCATCATATTGCTATCACCTGTTTACTTTACTCGCACTGTTTACTTTACTCGCACTGTTTACTTTACTCGCATACTCTACTGTATTCCACTCGATATGCTCATAACCTTTGTTTCAAGCAAACCGGTGAGATTGACAACCTCATCGCAAGTTGGGAACAAAGTACTTGGTTGTGTTGTGTGCAGGTTCCGCGTTGCAGCTAGGAAGCAAAGCTTGAACAAGGCGCCATATATAAATTATACGAAGCTGTCGCACTCTAGCAAGCATCACCTTCAGTCGTTATTGTCTGCTCTTCTCCTGATCGACATACCTTGGTTTCTTAACTGAGGGAAAACTAGCTGCTATATTCATCATACCTTCCTCTTGGGGTTCCCAACTGGCTGGTCATTCACCACACACTAGGAATCTTCTGGTGCCGTCACCCACGCGCCAGCAGTTCTTTTTCTGGCGCCGTTGTCGGGGAAGAGTGGAAGACTTCTGCGAGGGGAGTTTTCGCACGCACATCCTTTACTTTGTTATTGTTTTGCTTTACTTTATTTATTTTACCTGCATCGTTTTATATCAAAAACCCAAAAAAATTAGAATCCTTGGTAGCTGTTTTTATTTGTTTGCTTTTAGTTTCGCTAAAATGAGTAATCCTGAAGTAGAAGTTCGTAGTTTTAAGCAACAAGGGGGAGAAAGTTTAAAAGATGCTTGGTATCGTATTAACAATGCTCATCATAGGTGTACCAAAAAGCACTCTACCACGATCCTCCTTAGAAATTTTTATGTTGGTATATCTAGTTGGAATAGGTATGTTCTCGATACTTTTACAGGAGGTAATTTTCTGGGTACTCCCGCTGGAGAAGCATGCACTATAATTGAAAGTTTAGTGGGAATACCACATATTCATGTTGCTAAAACTGAGACCACCTTGGAGGAGGTGGTAGAAAGGCTCAGCTCTTTAGAGAAAAGTTTGCCAAGTATCCTAGAAAATGCTAGCCGAGTTAGTGAATTAATATAAAATATTGGTAAGAGAATCACCGTTTTAGAGGCTAGCACTACTCTTGATAATCAAAACTTGAGGATTGGTAAACTAGAGGAGTCTATGGAAACTCTTAGCTTAATCTTCTCTTCTCTTAAATTTAAGAAAGAGAAAGTGTTTGTTGGAAAAGAGCAAAAATTTATGTATGTTCCCAAGGTTTCTGCGCTTAAATCTCAACATGTTCTTAAAATTGGTAAGACTCTTAGTTCCACTAAGGGTGACTTGCAGGTTGAATCATCTTCGGGAACTTCCAAAGTGCTTACTGAGGTAAGTAATGCTTCATCACTTGATATTACTTGATTCGCAATTTTCTGCGCCTAGCTCAAAGGCGTTAAAGAAAAGCACTCTTGGGAGATAACCCAATGTTTTATTTTCAGTACTTTTTCTTTTATTTGAGTCTTGGAAGTCATTACTACTGTAATGACCGCTCCTTATCTTGTTTATTTCGTTTTTGTGCCAAGAGAAGCCTCTAATTCGAGTGAGGTAAAGATTTGGGGATGTTGCTGTCCTGAAACTGTTTTTGGTGCTGCACCGTAAAAATTCGTATAAATTCTCTGTATAACTTTTGGACCTGCGATTTCTTGTGCATATGCCCCAGGTTATATCCAAACTTTCGTTAGTTGAACACTTTTTGATTTGAGCAACAGAAAACCCCTCAAAAATTCGGCCTTTGTCAGCTGTTCTGTTTTGACAGATTTCTGCCAATATTTGTGTTTGCCACTTTATCGCTTTCTTTTGAGTTCTTTTGATCATGGAACTTTTGGGGAAGTTGCTACAGTAGTATTTGCTATATATGTGGTGGTTTTGAGTTGAAACCTGAAGCAAAAAGAGGTTGATTATATGTTATGCTACACTAATGTTGCTAATAGATTTGTGTTTAGTTTTGTATGAAGGAAGTTTTCAAGTGTAGGGATTAGATAATGATGAGATGAGTTGAAGAATGGACAAAAGCTCAAGCTTGGGGATGCCCATGCATCACCCCAAGAAATATCCAAGAAGTACAAGCGTCAAAGCTTGGGGATGCCCCCGAGGCACCCCTTCTTCATCGGCAAAAATCAGGTCACCTTTCAAAACACTATATTTTTATTGCTTCATGCACTATGTGTTTTTCTTAGAGCGTCAGTTGTTTTAGTTTTCTTAGTTAGCTTAGTTTTGTTTGCTGCAATAAATGGTTGGACTCCAACAAATTTCCTTCGGAGGAGATGTACTCGTTTTCATTTGCCAAGAACACTCCGTTTTTCGTTCTTACAATTTCACCGGGTGTTCTTCTTTTTCCGCTACTGCTTTTGGTTTTCATTTTCGCCTTGATTTGCATTCAGATCTTGTCATATCTTTTCATCAAGGTGTATTTTTGCCTCTGATCTTTATTGGTTTTCATCAAAAGAGGTGTTTTTAAAAATTTCAAATGGTGTTGGAAAAGAGAAAAAAGCTTTGTGCAAAAAAGTGGTACAAGAAGGAGCTTGTGTAGACTGTGGCTTAGGCTTTTTCATGTCATGCTTGATGTCTTTTTGATGGTATGCTTAGTGGTTTTGCTGTAGCATGACTTGTCTCAAATAACTGAGATTGCTTAATGAGCCTTTGAAAAAATCATGCGTTGTTTTTATTGTATGGAAGCATTATTTTGGTTTTCTCCTTGATGCTTTATTTGGGTTGACTTGGCGCATGCTCACACATGTTAGACTCTTACAAAGTCGCCATAAGCCTCTATGATCATTTAGTTTTTGACTTTTGATGCCATCTTATGCTTCTTTTAATGTCGCTTTGTGGCTTTGCATGATTATGGCCATTATTGCTCTCTTAGTTGGTCGCTCCCAGTCTTTTGCTAGCCCTCGCCTTGTACTGAGTATGAGCTCTACTCGTGCATCCAACTCCTAAAAGCCAAAGTTCTCCAAAGTGTCCACCATACATACCTACTAGCAATTTGCTATTCCAAGTAAATTTGACTTGCTTTTATTTTCTCTTCAAATTAAACTCTTACCAGTGTTATGCGAAATTCGGTCAGTAAAGCTCTCACGAACCGTAAGGCACACTTTACTTTTTCCTGTTCTTAAAAATTTGACATTGTGGTCTCTTATGTTGAGTTGTTATGCTTGCAAGTTGTAAGTTGGAGACTAGCCCAGCCATGCAGTCATGGGCAAGCTTTCAACATTGCACTTCTTATTTGAGTTGATATCGTGATCTTTTGTTTATGGATGCCCGCGGTGTGAAATGAATTGGGAATCTTGTGGGGATCATGGAGTTTGTATATGTGTTAAGGAAACACCGGGCCGCTGCTACTCGTGTGATGATGACGTGGGAGCAGTAAGTCCTTGTGCGTGGTGATGACCAGCCCGTTGGGAACCCCAAGAGGAAGGTATGATGAGTGTAGCGGCAAGTTTTCCCTCAGTTAAGAAACCAAGGTTTATCGAACAGGAGAAGGGAGACGATGACGACTGAAGGTGTTGTGGAACCTGCACACACACAAACAAATACTTTGTTCCCAACTTGCGATGAGGTTGTCAATCTCACCGGTTTGCTTGAAACAAAGGTTATGAGCGTATCGAGTGGAAAACAGTAGAGTATATGCGAGTAAAGTAAACAATGCGGGAAAAGTAAACAGGTGATTGCAATATGATTAAAATAGGACCGGGGTCCACAGTTCACTAGTGGTGTCTCTCCATAGATAAAATAACATGCTGGGTAAACAAATTACAGTTGGGCAATTGATAGAATAAAGATAACGTGATATGTCAAGAAGATCACTATGAGATTTACTCTGGGCATTACAACAAAATACATAGACCGCCATCCAACTGCATCTATGACTAATAATCCACCCCCGGGGATATCATCCGAACACCCTAGAAGTATTAAGTTGCGAACAACAGATAATTGCATTAAGCAAAGTGTGTAATGTAAACAAAGCATATGCCCTAGAGCATATGAATGTTGTTTTCTCCCTAGTAGCAACAGCACATCTACCACCTTAGAGGTTTCTGTCACTCCCCCAGGTGAAATAGAGACATGAACCCACTATCGAGCATAAATACCCCCTCTTGGAGTCACTAGCAACTACTCGGCCAAGATAGCTACTAACAACGGAGAGCATGCAAGATCATAAACAACATAGAGATAACAAAAGATATAATTCAGTACAGCAACTTAATCATAAACACCAATATTCATCGGATCCCAACAAACCAACATCATAGAATTACATAACGGTGATCTCAATCATGTAGGGCAGCTCATGAGATCTAAACATGAAGCACATGGTGGAGAAGACAACCATCTAGCTACTGCTATGGACCCATAGTCCAAGGTAGACTACTCACTCATCGCTCCGGAGGCAAGCATGGCGATGAAGAAGACCTCCGGTGGCGATTCCCCTCTCCGGCAGGGTGCCGGGAAGAGCTTCTGGACCCTCCCGATCTTTGGGTCGACGGCGGCGGCGGATCGCCATGTATTCTGGAAAACTGATCGGGCCCTTAGGTTTTTCTTGTCGGGGGGTACTTATAGGCGAAGGGGCGATGTCAGAGGTGGAGCCAGGGGCTCTCACACAGGGGTGGCGCGGCCAAGGGCCAGGCCGCGCCGCCCCCTTGTGTGGGGCCCTGGTGGCCCCCCTCCGACACTTCTTCGGATCTCTGGAAGCTTCCGGGTAAAATATGACTTCAGGAACCTGTTTCGTCCAATTCCGAGAATATTTCCTGTGTATCACTTCTAAAACACAAAAACAGCAGAAAACAGGAAACTGGCACTGTGGCACTTCGTTAATAGGTTAGTTCCGGAAAATGTATAAAAATGCCACTAAGTGTAACGAAACAATAGGCAAACGGTGTAAGAACAAGCATGGAGCATCAAAAATTATAGATACGTTTGAGACGTATCAAGCATCCCCAAGCTTAACTCCTGCTCGTCCTCGAGTAGGTAAGTGATAACAAAAGAATAATTTTTGAGGTGACATGCACCTACACAATCTTGATCATATATGCAAGCATTGGTGAGCTGGGATCAATAGAACTTAAAACATGGGCATGAAAGATATAATCATGACAATAAGAACTTAGCAACCATGTTGTAAACATGTAAATGAACACAAACAAAAGATCATGATAATGAAACAATGAAAGTCAAATGTGTGTTCAAATCATAAGGAAAAACATACAAATGGTTTTCAGCTTGTCCTTCAAAGAGAGCAAAACATAAATGCATAGGACACCTCAAAGTTTAAGAGGGCGACTAGATACAAATAATTTAAGAACAAGTGAAACCAACAATATGAGTCAATCAATGAACTTTGGGACAATGCATATCACACTAAGAATGACAACTATGCTCTCTTAATGGTGCATAAAGAAAGAAGGTGGTGACTCAACATAAAAGTAAAAGAAGGGCCCTTCGCAGAGGGAAGCAGTGATTTAAACATGTGCTAGAGCTTTTCATTTGTAAAACAGAGAGATAAAACTTGATTTTGAGAGGTGGTTGTCTTTGTCAACGACTGGCAATGGGGTTCTTACTATCTTCCATACAAAAATAAAGCAAGTTTTTGAGAGAGAGATTGGCACTCTTGTGCTCTTTTTATAAAACTTGGCACTCCTCCCCACATTTTCCTTTCACATACCATGGCTAACCGATTCCATCGGGTGCCCACCAACATTCACATTCATTGGAGGAGTGCTTTTTTTCTTTTTTTTTCTTTTTAGAATAAGCAATATGGAAGATAGCAAATCCGACCACTACGTCCCCATGAGCTGAAAACAGTGTCACAAAACGAGAAGTATTTTGAAGGTTTTTGAAAGGTAGCACACGAAAATTTTACTTTGGAATGGCTTACAAATACCATGCATAGGAATTTATAGTGGACACAATGGCAAACTTGGTTTTTAGGAGTTGGATGCACGAGTAGAGCTCATACTCAGTACAAGGCGAGGGCTAGCAAAAGACTGGGAGCGACCAACTAAGAGAGCAATAATGGCCATAATCATGCAAAGCGACAAAGCGACATTAAAAGAGGCATACGATGGCATCAAAAGTCAAAAACTAAATGATCATGAAGTCTAATGGCGACTTTGTAAGAGTCTAACATGTGTGAGCATGCGCCAAGTCAACCCAAATAAAGCATCAAGGAGAAAACCAAAATAATGCTTCCATACAATAAAAACAACGCATGATTTTTTCAAAGGCTCATTAAGCAATCTCAGTTATTTGAGACAAGTCATGCTACAGCAAAACCACTAAGCATACTATCAAAAAGACATCAAGCATGACATGAAAAAGCCTAAGCCGCAGTCTACACAAGCTCCTTCTTGTACCACTATTTTGCATAAAGCTTTTTCTCTTTCCCAACACCATTTGAAATTTTTATAAACACCTCTTTTGATGAAAACCAATAAAGATCAGAGGCAAAAATACACCTTGATGAAAAGATATGACAAGATCTGAACGCATATCAAGGCGAAAATGAAAACCAAAAGCAGTAGCGGAAAAAGTAGAATGCTCGATTTTAATAAGAGTGAAAACTAGAGCGTTCTTTGCAAATGAAAAGCAAGGCAACTTCTCCAAAAGAAAATTTGTTGGGGTCCAACCATTTATTGCAGCAAACAAACAAACTAAACCAACTAAGAAAACTAAAACAACTGACGCTCCAAGAAAAAGACATAGTGCATGAAGCAATAAAAATATAGTGTTTTGAAAGGTGACCTGATTTTTGCCGATGAAGAAGGGGTGCCTCGGGGGCATCCCCAAGCTTTGACGCTTGTACTTCTTGGATATTTCTTGGGGTGATGCATGGGCATCCCCAAGCTTGAGCTTTTGTCCATTCTTCAACTCATCTCATCATTCTCCAATCCCTACACTTGAAAACTTCCTTCATACAAAACTAAACACAATTCTATTAGCAACATTAGTGTAAGCATAAAATATATTCCACCTCTTTTAGCTTCAGGTTTCAACCCAAAACCACCACATATAAAGTATATACTACTGTAGCAACTTCCACAAGAGTTCCATGATCAAAAAGAACTCAAAAGAAAGCGATAAAGTGGCAAAAACAAATATTGGCAGAAATCTGTCAAAACTAGACAGCTGACAAAGGACGAATTTTTGAGGGATTTTCCGTTGCTCAAATCAAAAAGTGTTAAACTAAGAAAAGTTTGGATATAACCTGGGGAATATGCACAAGAAATCGCAGGTCCAAAAGATATACAGAGAATTTGCACGAATTTTTACGGTGCAGCACCGAAAACAGTTTCAGGACAGCAACATCCCCAAATCTTTACCTCACTCAAATTAGAGGCTTCTCTTGGCACAAAAACGAAATAAACAAGATAAGGAGCGGTCATTACAGTAGTAATGACTTCCAAGACGCAAATAAAAGAAAAAGTACTGAAAAGTAAACAATGGGTTATCTCCCAAGAGTGCTTTTCTTTAACGCCTTTGAGCTAGGCGCAGAAAATTGCGAATCAAGTAATATCAAGAGATGAAGCATCAAGCTCATAATATGCTCTAAGAATAGAGTCAAAAAGTAATTTCTTTCTTTTCCTAGGGAAGTGTTCCATACCTTTCTTTAATGGGAATTGATACTTGATAGTGCCTTTCCTCATATCAATGATAGCACCTACAGTTCGAAGAAAGGGTCTTCCCAAAATAATAGGACATGAAGCATGGCATTCAACGTCCATAACAAGAAAATCAACGGGAACAAGGTTATTGTTAACCACAATAAGAACATCATTAATTCTTCCCAAAGGTTTCTTCTTAGCAACATCAGCAATAGGAATGTCAAAATAACATTTTTCAAGCGGTGGTAAATCAAGCATGTCATAAATCTTTCTAGGCATGATAGAAATACTAGCACCTAGATCACATAAAGCATGGCAATCATAACCATTAACATGCATATCAATGATGGGTTCCCAACCATCTTCTAGCTTCTTGGGAACAGAGGCTTTTTGCTTCAACTTTTCATCCCTAATCTTTATGAGAGCATTGGTAATATGCTTAGTAAAAGCAATATTTAAAGAACTAGCATTGGGAGTCAAAGCAAGCTTTTGCAAGAACAAAATTACTTCAGATGTATTGCAGCCATCAACATCAAAATCATTAAAAGAAATAGAGCTATCATCTCCCACACTCCGAAAAATTTCAGCACTCTTTTGAGAAAAAGTTTTGGCAGTTTTAGGCTTTTTAACACAAGGAGTGGGAGTTTTCTCTACACCAATCAAAGTAAGAGGGTTGCTATCAGTAGGAGCAACATCATTAGAGGTAGTAATAGTACATACCTTCATCTCTCTAGCCATCTCATCTTCTCTTTCCCACCTGGCATGCAATTCTGCTAACAATCTAATATTTTCATCAATTCCAACTTGGGTAGCATTAGCGGCAGCAACAACATTGCTCACATTCACATCATTAGGAAACACTTTTAATTTCAGAAGTTCAACATCATGAGCAAGGCTATCAACTTTAGAAGCAAGAATATCAATTTTGCCTAACTTTTCCTCAACAGACTTGTTAAAAGCAGTTTGTTTACCGATGAAGTCCTTGAGCATTACCTCAAGCTCGGAGGGCGCGGCCCTAGTGTTGTTGTAGGAATTACCATAAGAGTTACCATAACCATTACCATTGGTAGAAGGATACGGCCTATAATTGTTACTAGCAAAATTGTTCCTATAAGCATTGTTATTAAAATTGTTATTTCTAATGAAATTCACATCAACTTGCTCTTCTTGGGCAACCAGAGAGGCCAAAGGAACATTATTAGGATCAACATGAGTCCTATCATTAGCAAGCATAGCCATAATGGTACCAATCTTATCACTTAAGGAAGAGGTTTCCTCAACAGAATTTACCTTCTTACCTTGTGGAGCTCTCTCGGTGTGCCATTCGGAATAATTTACCATCATGTTGTCGAGTAGCTTTGATGCGGCGCCCAATGTGAGGGACATAAAAGTGCCTCCAGCAGCTGAATCAAGTAGGTTCCTTGAAGAAAAATTCAGTCCTGCATAAAAAGTTTGGATAATCATCCAAGTAGTCAGTCCATGAGTGGGGCAATTCTTTACCATAGATTTCATTCTTTCCCAAGCTTGAGCAACATGTTCATTATCGAACTGAGTAAACTTCATAATATTGCTACGCAAAGCTATAATCTTAGCAGGAGGATAATATCTACCAATAAAAGCATCCTTACACTTAGCGCATGAATCAATACTATTCTTAGTCAAAGACAGCAACCAATCTTTAGCCTTTCCTCTCAAAGAAAAAGGAAACAACTTGAGCTTAATAATATCACTATCAACATCCTTATATTTCTGCATCTCACATAGCTCAACAAAATTGTTGAGATGAGCTGCAGCATCTTCAGTACTAGCACCAGAAAATTGCTCTTTCATAACAAGGTTCAATAAAGCAGGCTTGATCTCATAAAAGGTGGTAGCAGGAACAGGTGGTGCAATAGGAGTGCAGATAAAATCACTATTGTTCGTGCTAGCAAAGTCACACAACTTGGTGTTTTCAGGAGTACCCATTTCAGCAAAACGAAAGTAAACAAGTAAAAACAGCTACCAAGGATTCTAATTTTTTTGGGTTTTTGATATAAGAAGCAGTGCAGGTAAAATAAAATAAAGTAAAGCAAAACAAACAAATAACAAAGTAAAGAATGTGTGTGCGAAGAACTCCCCTCGCAGAAGTCTTCTCTCTTCCCCGGCAACGGCGCCAGAAAAAGTGTTGCTACTCGTGTGATGATGACGTGGGAGCAGTAAGTCCTTGTGCGTGGTGATGACCAGCCCGTTGGGAACCCCAAGAGGAAGGTATGATGAGTGTAGCGGCAAGTTTTCCCTCAGTTAAGAAACCAAGGTTTATCGAACAGGAGAAGGGAGACGATGACGACTGAAGGTGTTGTGGAACCTGCACACACACAAACAAATACTTTGTTCCCAACTTGCGATGAGGTTGTCAATCTCACCGGTTTGCTTGAAACAAAGGTTATGAGCGTATCGAGTGGAAAACAGTAGAGTATATGCGAGTAAAGTAAACAATGCGGGAAAAGTAAACAGGTGATTGCAATATGATTAAAATAGGACCGGGGTCCACAGTTCACTAGTGGTGTCTCTCCATAGATAAAATAACATGCTGGGTAAACAAATTACAGTTGGGCAATTGATAGAATAAAGATAACGTGATATGTCAAGAAGATCACTATGAGATTTACTCTGGGCATTACAACAAAATACATAGACCGCCATCCAACTGCATCTATGACTAATAATCCACCCCCGGGGATATCATCCGGACACCCTAGAAGTATTAAGTTGCGAACAACAGATAATTGCATTAAGCAAAGTGTGTAATGTAAACAAAGCATATGCCCTTGAGCATATGAATGTTGTTTTCTCCCTAGTAGCAACAGCACATCTACCACCTTAGAGGTTTCTGTCACTCCCCCAGGTGAAATAGAGACATGAACCCACTATCGAGCATAAATACCCCCTCTTGGAGTCACTAGCAACTACTTGGCCAAGATAGCTACTAACAACGGAGAGTATGCAAGATCATAAACAACATAGAGATAACAAAAGATATAATTCAGTACAGCAACTTAATCATAAACACCAATATTCATCGGATCCCAACAAACCAACATCATAGAATTACATAACGGTGATCTCAATCATGTAGGGCAGCTCATGAGATCTAAACATGAAGCACATGGTGGAGAAGACAACCATCTAGCTACTGCTATGGACCCATAGTCCAAGGTAGACTACTCACTCATCGCTCCGGACGCAAGCATGGCGATGAAGAAGACCTCCGGTGGCGATTCCCCTCTCCGGCAGGGTGCCGGGAAGAGCTTCTGGACCCTCCCGATCTTCGGGTCGACGACGGCGGCGGATCGCCATGTATTCTGGAAAACTGATCGGGCCCTTAGGTTTTTCTCGCCGGGGGGTACTTATAGGCGTAGGGGCGATGTCAGAGGTGGAGCCAGGGGCTCTCACACAGGGGTGGCGCGGCCAGGGGCCAGGCCGCGCCGCCCCCTTGTGTGGGGCCCTGGTGGCCCCCCTCCGACACTTCTTCGGATCTCTGGAAGCTTCCGGGTAAAATATGACTTCAGGAACTTGTTTCGTCCAATTCCGAGAATATTTCCTGTGTATCACTTCTGAAACACAAAAACAGCAGAAAACAGGAAACTGGCACTGTGGCACTTCGTTAATAGGTTAGTTCCGGAAAATGTATAAAAATGCCACTAAGTGTAACGAAACAATAGGCAAACGGTGTAAGAACAAGCATGGAGCATCAAAAATTATAGATACGTTTGAGACGTATCAGCCGCTAATCTAAGCCATGCATAATTCATGGTGGAAATTTGCAGCATACCCATGGTGAACATTCGATGACACATCTCACAATAAAAGGCTAAACAAATAGCAAATAAAAGAGATGTCGAGGTGTTCATTGTCTGGTTGTCCTGTCATTTTGATGTGGGCTTGTTCCATGTCATCGGGCATGGAGGTACCCCATTGGCGGTTCTCAATGATATGCATATATCTACAATGACAAGAGCCTTGCTTGGGACTCTAAGTAAAGTAGCATGAGGTTTGGGTACTCGTATTCATGGAACATGAGGTTTTCAACTTATGATTTGTCAAGCATATGCATCATAATTGTTCTCGCATTAACTTTAACCATTCAAGATGCTTATGATGGGGGCAATGAGAGCTCAAAGCCGGTAAGTACCATAATTTTTGAAGGTTATAAAACTTGCAATCACTGCTTCCCTCTGCGAAGGGCCTTTCTTTTACTTTTATGTTGAGTCACCACCTTCTATCTTTATGCACTATTAAGAGAGCATAGTTGTCATTCTTAGTGTAATATGCATTGTCCCAAAGTTCATTGATTGATTCATATTGTTGGTTTCACTTGTTCTTAAATTATTTGTATCTAGTCGCCCTCTTAAACTTGAAGGTGTCCTATGCATTTATGTTTTGCTCTCTTTGAAGGACAAGCTGAAAACCATTTGTATGTTTTTCCTTATGATTTGAACACACGTTTGACTTTCATTGTTTCATTTTCATGATCTTTTGTTTGTGTTCATTTGCATGTTTACAACATGGTTGCTAAGTTCTTATTGTCAAGATTATATTTTCATGCCCATGTTTTAAGTTCTTATGATCCCAGCTCACAAATGCTTACATACATGATCAAGATTGTGTAGGTGCATGTCACCTCAAAAAATTATTCTTTTGTTATCACTTACCTACTCGAGGACGAGCAGGAGTTAAGCTTGGGGATGCTTGATACGTCTCCAACGTATCTATAATTTTTGATGCTCCATGCTTGTTTTTACACCATTTGCCTACTGTTTCGTTACACTTCGTGGCACTTTTATGCATTTTCCGGAACTAACCTATTAACAAGTCACCATAGTGCCAGTTCCCTGTTTTCTGCTATTTTTGTGTTTCAGAAGTGATACACAGAAAATATTCTCGGAATTGGATGAAACAAGTTCCTGAAGTCTTATTTTGTCCGGGAGCTTCCAGTCATCCGAAGGAGAGAAGGAGAGGGGCCACCAGGGGCCCTCACGCCTGGCTGGCGCGGCCTAGGCCCTGGCCGCGCCGCCATGGTGTGAGGAGGCCTGGGGCCACCTCTGACATCGCCCCTTCGCCTATAAAGACCCCCCGACAGAAAAAACCTAAGTACCCGATCACTTTTCCAGAACACATCGCGATCCGCCGCCGCCGTCGACCCGAAGATCGGGAGGGTCCAGAAGCTCTTCCCGGCACCCTGCCGAAGAGGGGAATCACCACCGGAGGTCTTCTTCATCGCCATGCTTGCCTCCGGAGCGATGAGTGAGTAGTCTACCTTGGACTATGGGTCCATAGCAGTAGCTAGATGGTTGTCTTCTCCACCATGTGCTTCATGTTTAGATCTCATGAGCTGCCCTACATGATTGAGATCACCGTTATGTAATTCTACATGTTTGGTTTTTTGGGATCCGATGAATATTGGTGTTATGATTGAGTTGCTGTACTAAATTATATCTTATGTTATCTCTATGTTGTTTATGATCTTGCATTGTAACAACTCAGGAAATTGTAATCCACTTCCTATGAATTAAAGTACCAAAATTTTGGGCCAAGATAAAACTTTTATCTATTATTGCATGTATGCATGTATTTTCCTATTATATGTATTTTATGATTTCATGTGTGTTATTATTTGTTGGGAAATAGTTAGTTAATTCTAACTTAACCAACAAAAGCAATTGAGAAGAATTCTAAGAACCAAAGAAACCAGAAACAAAAGAAAGAAAGAAAAAGAGAAGAATAAGTTGATCTAGAAATTATTATTGACTACCCTACTTTGGACACTTAGAATAAGAAATCTGTAACCTAAGTAAAGTTGTGGATAGTTAGTTGAGCTTGACCAAGTGACATACTAACTCAACCAAGAGGTTTCCACCAAAAATTCAAATCAGAACCCCACTCAAACATCAGCCAAACTTTGAATCTGATTCAGCAACCAAACCCTAATTTCAAATACAAATTTTTGCAAAACCTGTTATTTCTTCAGAACAAAAATATCTCTGGAAACCTTGTCTAGTATGTTGACCACCCAAAGTGAAAAATTTCAAAAATTCGAAATTAAGTTTCTTGCGGGCATTTGACCAAACACCTGGAGAACAAAAATCGGAGAAAATCGATTTTACTGTGAAGATCACTGCTCCCGTTCGTCTCGTGCCTGTAGCCATGCTCGTGGAGACCCCCGCGGTCGAGCCCAGCTCCCTCTGCCCCGACCCGAGCCGTGAGAAAGGGAGGAGAAGAGGAAAACAGCGCCCAGGACCCCCTCTCTTCTTCCCCAGCTCGCTGCACGTCGCCGACCATCGTGACCTCACCAGAGCCGACCCACAGCACCCCGCCACCGAGACCAAACCCCTCCAGCACGCGAGCAAGGCCGTCGAGCCCGGTGTCGCCCGTGCACGTCGCCAGCACGCTCAGCGCCGGCCACCCACTGGGCGCCCTTGTCCCCGCCTCTCTGGCCTATAAAAACCCCCCGCCGATCAAACGAGTGGACGCACACCATCCCCAGCTACCTCCCAGACACCCTCACCTCTCCCCGCTCGCTCTCGTTCGACGTCGCCAGCCCCGCCGGCGAGGTACTGGACGCGGAAGGCGCCGCCGCGTTTGGCCTCGGGGGAGCAAGCCGACGCTGGGAATTGGTGGAGGAGTCTCGCCGGAGCCTTTTCCGCACGTCGCGTCAAGCTCTGCTTCCTCTACGCGCACCGCCGTCGCTGTCGTCTTCTTCACTGCGCGCAGGTGAGCTCCACCCTCGCCGTCGAACACGATGCACCAGAGCCGTTAGATCGTGATCCGTCAGTCGTGTACCGGTTCGGTGAAATTAAGTGACCTGACGAGTGGGACCCCCTTGTCAGTTCGTTTTAAAACGTTTCCCGCCGGGGCGAAACGGTATCGGGCCGGCCCGTTTGGGTTTTGTTTGAAATCAGCCCAGCTAGGTTCGAATTCGGTCCGTTTCATTTTATTTAATTTCCCGCCTATTTCGAATTAATTCAAAAATGTTTCAAATATGATTTTCAAACTTTAATTCCAAGAGATTTAGAAATCCATTTTTAGCAAATGAATAGGCATTGGAAAGCTTAGGAAATACTCTACCCTCTGAAACTGGTTAGAATTCAATTTGAGTTAGGGATTTAAATAAATAAGAATACTTTGACCATAGCTCTATTAATCATAGGAAAATTCTAGAAAATTATTTAAACCTCCTAAAATTATGAAACTTGGTTTGTGAACTCACTAATTAACTCCCCTACTATTTAGTCAACCTTAATCAACTAAAACCTTGTTAGTGGTACCAATTAGACCCTAATCCAATCCTAGTTGGTAGCATAAAATGATAGATCTCTAATATACCCTTAGTTTAATTTGTCCCTCAATACGAATGTACTTAATTAGTCAATCTTCACTTGAACTAGCCCTAATAACCCTACTTACTTACCCCTACTCAAAAAGTAAACAACACATGACACATAGTAGAAAATCTAACTTGCTCACTTAATGAAAACTTGGAAGAAAAACTTGTAACCCCAATTCACTAAAAACCCAACATGAACTCTATTGTTTGAAAACAATGATGTGTGCTTGAAGTGATGTTAGTATTGTGTAGTGATTGTGTGTATTGTGTTTATTCATTAGTAGACGCTAGTATTGCGGAGGAGGATATTGAGGGGGAATTCTATCAAGAAGAAGAAGACTACCCCGGACACTTTGCCAACCAAGGCAAGCCATTTTTTTTGAATCATACTCCACATGCCTAGTTTTACTATTGCATTCTACCTGTTTTAAGTAAATTGCATGATTGAATTGCTAGAGTAGAATGATAGAGGTGTAGTGAGATCTTGCTTAGCAAGAGCATCAAGCTGAGTTTATCCAACCCTATTTTAGTGGTATCATCACTCAATGTAGTTGCTTAGTCGCTAATAAAATTGAGGCCATCTCTCAGTGGAACCCCATTTGAACTTGATGACTTGAACTTGAACACTTGAATTGGAGATCCCTCCTACATGATGGTTTTATAGGAAAATAATATTGACTAAGGACTATGGAATGTATTTGCTAAATGATAATAAGTGATGTACCATGTGAGCCAACCACTACCGTACGACCACATTACCCCTAAATGGGAAGGGGCTTAGTCCGTAGCTTGTTCACCTTAGTATGGGAGGTCTTGTATCATCCTTTATAGAAGTGCACCGTGCGCGGCTACTACTCGTGTGATGATGACGCCAGAAAAGAGCTGTGGCGTGTAGTTGACGTGGGAGCAGTAAGTCCTTGTGCGTGGTGATGACCAGCCCGTTGGGAACCCCAAGAGGAAGGTATGATGAGTGTAGCGGCAAGTTTTCCCTCAGTTAAGAAACCAAGGTTTATCGAACAGGAGAGGAGAGACGGTGACGACTGAAGGTGTTTGTGGAACCTGCACACACACAAACAAATACTTTGTTCCCAACTTGCGATGAGGTTGTCAATCTCACCGGTTTTCTTGAAACAAAGGTTATGAGTGTATCGAGTGGAAAACAGTAGAGTATATGCGAGTAAAGTAAACAGTGCGGGAAAAGTAAACAGGTGATTGCAATATGATTAAAATAGGACCGGGGTCCACAGTTCACTAGTGGTGTCTCTCCATAGATAAAATAACATGTTGGGTAAACAAATTACAGTTGGGCAATTGATAGAATAAAGATAACGTGATATGTCAAGAAGATCACTATGAGATTTACTCTGGGCATTACAACAAAATACATAGACCGCCATCCAACTACATCTATGACTAATAATCCACTCCCGGGGATATCATCCGAACACCCTAGAAGTATTAAGTTGCGAACAACAGATAATTGCATTAAGCAAAGTGTGTAATGTAAACAAAGCATATGCCCTTGAGCATATGAATGTTGTTTTCTCCCTAGTAGCAACAGCACATCTACCACCTTAGAGGTTTCTGTCACTCCCCCAGGTGAAATAGAGACATGAACCCACTATCGAGCATAAATACCCCCTCTTGGAGTCACTAGCAACTACTCGGCCAAGATAGCTACTAACAACGGAGAGCATGCAAGATCATAAACAACATAGAGATAACAAAAGATATAATTCAGTACAGCAACTTAATCATAAACACCAATATTCATCGGATCCCAACAAACCAACATCATAGAATTACATAACGGTGATCTCAATCATGTAGGGCAGCTCATGAGATCTAAACATGAAGCACATGGTGGAGAAGACAACCATCTAGCTACTGCTATGGACCCATAGTCCAAGGTAGACTACTCACTCATCGCTCCAGAGGCAAGCATGGCGATGAAGAAGACCTCCGGTGGCGATTCCCCTCTCCGGCAGGGTGCCGGGAAGAGCTTCTGGACCCTCCCGATCTTTGGGTCGACGGCGGCGGCAGATCGCGATGTGTTCTGGAAAACTGATCGGGCCCTTAGGTTTTTCTCGTCGGGGGGTCTTTATAGGCTAAGGGGCGATGTCAGAGGTGGAGCCAGGGGCTCTCACACAGGGGTGGCGCGGCCAGGGGCCAGGCCGCGCCGCCCCCTTGTGTGGGGCCCTGGTGGCCCCCTTCCGACACTTCTTCGGATCTCTGGAAGCTTCCGGGAAAAATAAGACTTCAGGAACTTGTTTCGTCCAATTCCGAGAATATTTCCTGTGTATCACTTCTGAAACACAAAAATAGCAGAAAACAGGAAACTGGCACTGTGGCACTTCGTTAATAGGTTAGTTCCGGAAAATGCATAAAAGTGCCACTAAGTGTAACGAAACAATAGGCCAATGGTGTAAAACAAGCATGGAGCATCAAAAATTATAGATACGTTTGAGACGTATCAAGCATCCCCAAGCTTAACTCCTGCTCGTCCTCGAGTAGGTAAGTGATAACAAAAGAATAATTTTTGAGGTGACATGCACCTACACAATCTTGATCATATATGTAAGCATTGGTGAGCTGGGATCAATAGAACTTAAAACATGGGCATGAAAGATATGATCATGACAATAAGAAACTTAGCAACCATGTTGTAAACATGCAAATGAACACAAACAAAAGATCATGATAATGAAACAATGAAAGTCAAACGTGTGTTCAAATCATAAGGAAAAACATACAAAAGGTTTTCAGCTTGTCCTTCAAAAAGAGCAAAACATAAATGCATAGGACACCTCAAAGTTTAAGAGGGCGACTAGATACAAATAATTTAAGAACAAGTGAAACCAACAATATGAATCAATCAATGAACTTTGGGACAATGCATATCACACTAAGAATGACAACTATGCTCTCTTAATGGTGCATAAAGAAAGAAGGTGGTGACTCAACATAAAAGTAAAAGAAAGTCCCTTCGCAGAGGGAAGCAGTGATTGCAAGTTTTATAACCTTCAAAAATTATGGTACTTACCGGCTTTGAGCTCTCATTGCCCCCATCATGAGCATCTTGAATGGTTAAAGTTAATGCGAGAACAATTATGATGCATATGCTTGACAAATCATAAGTTGAAAACCTCGTGTCCCGTGAATACGAGTACCCAAACCTCATGCTACTTTACTTAGAGTCCCAAGCAAGGCTCTTGTCATTGTAAATATATGTGTATCATTGAGAACCGCCAATGGGGTACCTCCGTGCCCGATGACATGGAACAAGCCCACACCAAAATGACAGGACAAGCAGACAATGAACACCTCGACATCTCTTTTATTGGCTATATTGTTTAGCTTTTTATTGTGAGATGCGTCGTTGAATGTTCACCATGGGTATGCTGCAAATTTCCACCATGAATTATGCATGGCTTAGATTGGCGGCCCGGCGTTTCCCTAACACATATACAAACTCCATGATCCCCACAAGATTCCCAATTCATTTCACACCGCGGGCATCCATAAACAAAAGATCACGATATCAACTAAAATAGAAGTGCAATGTTGAAAGCTTGCCCCATGACAGCATGGATGGGCTAGAATCCAACTTACAACTTGCAAGCATAACAACTCAACATAAGAGACCACAATGTCAAATTTTTAAGAACAGGAAAAAGTAAAGTGTGCCTTCCGGTTCGTGAGAGCTTTACTGACCGAATTTCGCATAACACTGGTAAGAGTTTAATTTGAAGAGAAAATAAAAGCAAGTCAAATTTACTTGGAATAGCAAATTGCTAGTAGGTATGTATGGTGGACACTTTGGAAAACTTTGGCTTTTAGGAATTGGATGCACGAGTAGAGCTCATACTCAGTACAAGGCGAGGGCTAGCAAAAGACTGGGAGCGACCAACTAAGAGAGCAGTAATGGCCATAATCATGCAAAGCGACAAAGCGACATTAAAAAAAGCATACGATGGCATCAAAAGTCAAAAACTAAATGATCATGAAGGCTATTGGCGACTTTGTAAGAGTCTAACATGTGTGAGCATGCGCCAAGTCAACCCAAATAAAGCATCAAGGAGAAAACCAAAATAATGCTTCCATACAATAAAAACAACGCAAGATTTTTTCAAAGGCTCATTAAGCAATCTCAGTTATTTGAGACAAGTCATGCTACAGCAAAACCACTAAGCATACTATCAAAAAGACATCAAGCATGACATGAAAAAGCCTAAGCCGCAGTCTACACAAGCTCCTTCTTGTACCACTATTTTGCACAAAGCTTTTTCTCTTTTCCAACACCATTTGAAATTTTTATAAACACCTCTTTTGATGAAAACCAATAAATATCAGAGGCAAAAATACACCTTGATGAAAAGATATGACAAGATCTGAACGCAAATCAAGGCGAAAACGAAAACCAAAAGCAGTAGCAGAAAAAGTAGAACACTCGATTTTTAATAAGAGTGAAAACTAGAGCGTTCTTGCAAATGAAAACAAGTACATCTCCTCCAAAGGAAATTTTGTTGGGGTCCAACCATTTATTGCAGCAAACAAACAAACTAAACCAACTAAGAAAACTAAAACAACTGACGCTCTAAGAAAAACACATAGTGCATGAAGCAATAAAAATATAGTGTTTTGAAAGGTGACCTGATTTTTGCCGATGAAGAAGGGGTGCCTCGGGGGCATCCCCAAGCTTTGACGCTTGTACTTCTTGGATATTTCTTGGGGTGATGCATGGGCATCCCCAAGCTTGAGCTTTTGTCCATTCTTCAACTCATCTCATCATTCTCCAATCCCTACACTTGAAAACTTCCTTCATACAAAACTAAACACAATTCTATTAGCAACATTAGTGTAAGCATAACATATATTCAACCCCCTTTTAGCTTCAGGTTTCAACCCAAAACCACCACATATAAAGTATATACTACTGTAGCAACTTCCACAAGAGTTCCATGATCAAAAAGAACTCCAAAGAAAGCGATAAAGTGGCAAAAACAAATATTGGCAGAAATCTGTCAAAACTGAACAGCTGACAAAGGACGAATTTTTGAGGGATTTTCTGTTGCTCAAATAAAAAAGTGTTCAACTAAGAAAAGTTTGGATATAACCTGGGGCATATGCACAAGAAATCGCAGGTCCAAAAGATAAACAGAGAATTTTCACGAATTTTTACGGTGCAGCACCGAAAACAGTTTCAGGACAGCAACATCCCCAAATCTTTACCTCACTCAAATTAGAGGCTTCTCTTGGCACAAAAACGAAATAAACAAGATAAGGAGCGGTCATTACAGTAGTAATGACTTCCAAGACTCAAATAAAAGAAAAAGTACTGAAAGAAAACATTGGGTTATCTCCCAAGAGTGCTTTTCTTTAACGCCTTTGAGCTAGGCGCAGAAAAGTGCGAATCAAGTAATATCAAGTGATGAAGCATTAAGCTCATAATTTGCTCTAAGAATAGAGTCAAAAAGTAATTTCTTTCTTTTCCTAGGGAAGTGTTCCATACCTTTCTTAAGTGGGAATTGATACTTGATAGTGCCTTCCCTCATATCAATGATAGCACCTACAGTTCGAAGAAAGGGTCTTCCCAAAATAATAGGACATGAAGCATGGCATTCAACGTCCATAACAAGAAAATCAACGGGAACAAGGTTATTGTTAACCACAATAAGAACATCATTAATCCTTCCCAAAGGTTTCTTCTTAGCAACATCAGCAATAGGAACATCAAAATAACACTTTTCAAGCGGTGGTAAATCAAGCATGTCATAAATCTTTCTAGGCATGATAGAAATACTAGCACCTAGATCACATAAAGCATGGCAATCATAACCATTAACATGCATATCAATGATGGGTTCCCAACCATCTTCTAACTTCTTGGGAACAGAGGCTTTTTGCTTCAACTTTTCATCCCTAATCTTTATGAGAGCATTGGTAATATGCTTAGTAAAAGCAATATTTAAAGAACTAGCATTGGGAGTCAAAGCAAGCTTTTGTAAGAACAAAATAACTTCAGATATATTGCAGCCATCAACATCAAAATCATTAAAAGAAATAGAGCTATCATCTCCCACACTCCGAAAAATTTCAGCACTCTTTTGAGAAAAAGTTTTGGCAGTTTTAGGCTTTTTAACACAAGGAGTGGGAGTTTTCTCTACACCAATCAAACTAAGAGGGTTGCTATCAGTAGGAGCAACATCATTAGAGGTAGTAATAGTACATACCTTCATCTCTCTAGCCATCTCATCTTCTCTTTCCCACCTGGCATGCAATTCCGCTAACAATCTAATATTTTCATCAATTCCAACTTGGGTAGCATTAGCGGCAGCAACGACATTGCTCACATTCACATCATTAGGAAACACTTTTAGTTTCAGAAGTTCAACATCATGAGCAAGGCTATCAACTTTAGAAGCAAGAATATCAATTTTGCCTAACTTTTCCTCAACAGACTTATTAAAAGCAGTTTGCTTACCGATGAAGTCCTTGAGCATTACCTCAAGCTCGGAGGGCGCGGCCCTAGTGTTGTTGTAGGAATTACCATAAGAGTTACCATAACCATTACCATTGGTAGAAGGATACGGCCTATAATTGTTACTAGCAAAATTGTTCCTATAAGCATTGTTGTTAAAATTATTGTTTCTAATGAAATTCACATCAACTTGCTCTTCTTGAGCAACCAAAGAGGCCAAAGGAACATTATTAGGATCGACATGAGTCCTATCATTAGCAAGCATAGCCATAATGGTATCAATCTTATCATTCAAGGAAGAGGTTTCCTCAACAGAATTGACCTTCTTACCTTGTGGAGCTCTCTCGGTGTGCCATTCAGAATAATTTACCATCATGTTGTCGAGTAGCTTTGATGCGGCGCCCAAAGTAAGGGACATAAAAGTGCCTCCAGCAGCTGAATCAAGTAGGTTCCTTGAAGAAAAATTCAGTCCTGCATAAAAAGTTTGGATAATCATCCAAGTAGTCAGTCCATGAGTGGGGCAATTCTTTATCATAGATTTCATTCTTTCCCAAGCTTGAGCAACATGTTCATTATCAAACTGAGTAAACTTCATAATATTGCTACACAGAGATATAATCTTAGCAGGAGGATAGTATCTACCAATAAAAGCATCCTTACACTTAGCCCATGAATCAATACCATTCTTAGTCAAAGACAGCAACCAATCTTTAGCTTTTCCTCTCAAAGAAAAAGGAAACAACTTGAGCTTAATAATATCACTATCAACATCCTTATATTTCTGCATCTCACATAGCTCAACAAAATTGTTGAGATGAGCTGCAGCATCTTCAGTACTAGCACCAGGAAATTGCTCTTTCATAACAAGGTTCAATAAAGCAGGCTTAATCTCATAAAAGGTGGTAGCAGGAACAGGTGGTGCAATAGGAGTGCAGATAAAATCACTATTGTTTGTGCTAGCAAAGTCACACAACTTGGTGTTTTCAGGAGTACCCATTTCAGCAAAACAAAAGTAAATAAGTAAAAACAGCTACCAAGGATTCTAATTTTTTTGGGTTTTTGATAAAAAAAATGATGAAGGTAAAATAAAATAAAGTAAAGCAAAACAAATAACAAAGTAAAGAATGTGTGTGCGAAGAACTCCCCTCGCAGAAGTCTTCTCTTCCTCCCCGGCAACGGCGCCAGAAAAAGTGCTGCTACTCGTGTGATGATGACGCCAGAAAAGAGCTGTGGCGTGTAGTTGACGTGGGAGCAGTAAGTCCTTGTGCGTGGTGATGACCAGCCCGTTGGGAACCCCAAGAGGAAGGTATGATGAGTGTAGCGGCAAGTTTTCCCTCAGTTAAGAAACCAAGGTTTATCGAACAGGAGAGGAGAGACGGTGACGACTGAAGGTGTTTGTGGAACCTGCACACACACAAACAAATACTTTGTTCCCAACTTGCGATGAGGTTGTCAATCTCACCGGTTTGCTTGAAACAAAGGTTATGAGTGTATCGAGTGGAAAACAGTAGAGTATATGCGAGTAAAGTAAACAGTGCGGGAAAAGTAAACAGGTGATTGCAATATGATTAAAATAGGACCGGGGTCCACAGTTCACTAGTGGTGTCTCTCCATAGATAAAATAACATGCTGGGTAAACAAATTACAGTTGGGCAATTGATAGAATAAAGATAACGTGATATGTCAAGAAGATCACTATGAGATTTACTCTGGGCATTACAACAAAATACATAGACCGCCATCCAACTGCATCTATGACTAATAATCCACTCCCGGGGATATCATCCGAACACCCTAGAAGTATTAAGTTGCGAACAACAGATAATTGCATTAAGCAAAGTGTGTAATGTAAACAAAGCATATGCCCTTGAGCATATGAATGTTGTTTTCTCCCTAGTAGCAATAGCACATCTACCACCTTAGAGGTTTCTGTCACTCCCCCAGGTGAAATAGAGACATGAACCCACTATCGAGCATAAATACCCCCTCTTGGAGTCACTAGCAACTACTCGGCCAAGATAGCTACTAACAACGGAGAGCATGCAAGATCATAAACAACATAGAGATAACAAAAGATATAATTCAGTACAGCAACTTAATCATAAACACCAATATTCATTGGATCCCAACAAACCAACATCATAGAATTACATAACGGTGATCTCAATCATGTAGGGCAGCTCATGAGATCTAAACATGAAGCACATGGTGGAGAAGACAACCATCTAGCTACTGCTATGGACCCATAGTCCAAGGTAGACTACTCACTCATCGCTCCGGAGGCAAGCATGGCGATGAAGAAGACCTTCGGTGGTGATTCCCCTCTCCGGCAGGGTGCCGGGAAGAGCTTCTGGACCCTCCCGATCTTCGGGTCGACGGCGGCGGCGGATCGCGATGTGTTCTGGAAAACTGATCGGGCCCTTAGGTTTTTCTTGTCGGGGGGTCTTTATAGGCGAAGGGGCGATGTCAGAGGTGGAGCCAGGGGCTCTCACACAGGGGTGGCGCGGCCAGGGGCCAGGTCGCGCCGCCCCCTTGTGTGGGGCCCTGGTGGCCCCCCTCCGGCACTTCTTCGGATCTCTGGAAGCTTCCGGGAAAAATAAGACTTCAGGAACTTGTTTCGTCCAATTCCGAGAATATTTCCTGTGTATCACTTCTGAAACACAAAAACAGCAGAAAACAGGAAACTAGCACTGTGGCACTTCGTTAATAGGTTAGTTCCGGAAAATGCATAAAAGTGCCACTAAGTGTAACGAAACAATAGGCAAATGGTGTAAAACAAGCATGGAGCATAAAAAATTATAGATACGTTTGAGACGTATCAGCGGCTACTTCTGAACCGAGTGGAAATTCCATTCATCCGGCATCCCGGAGCGGGCAAAACTAGAGACGCCGGAACGGAGATGTCCGTGTCTCGGGCTCTAGGGAAGGATCCTATACTAGAGTGAGCAAGTGAAAGAATTTGTTTGATTATCTGAACCTCGCATACTTTGTGTATGACGAACCGTGGATTTCTCCCGGCAGATGTATCGAATCTTGTGGGTAAAGTGTACCCCTCTGCAGAGGTTCCAAAACTATTCGAATAGCCGCGTCCTCGGTTATGGACAGTTGGCAAACTGTACTTGACTTTTGTCAAGAATATAATAACTTATGGTGAACTTGGTGAATGACATGACTTCACTTGACATTGATAGTGACACACTTGAAGTTCCTTTTAGATTGAACTTAGAGAACTAAACTTCTTTTCTACCAATGAACATTCTTGGGAAATAAAACTAGCTTTTACAAATAAACTTAGTGCATAGTCCACCATATCAACCTTGCATATCTACTTCATCATTTTCTTTATAAGATGGTTTGCGAGTGCATCAAATGTACTCATGGCTGTGTCCCTGGCTATCAACTTGGCTAGACTATGGGGAAGAGTATCCGGAGAAAGGTTATGAAGAAGAGTATCAGAACTAAGATCGTCTCCTGAGTCGCCATTGCCTGTAGGGTGAAGGCATGGACCCGAAGACGTTATTTCCACTGCTATATTGTGTTGTAATATGAACTTGGTCACTATGACCATTGTATTGGAACCATCGTATTGTAATGTCTATGGAACTGGTTACCAACTACGTTATGTGTATCACAACAATGATTCTGGGATTGTGGTGGAATGCATAACGGGCACTTCGAATTTGTGATAAATTCGGGGTCGTCACAAGTTGGTATCAGAGCCTAGGCTGACCATAGGAGACCTTAGTTAGATTGGGCGTTAAATGAAACCTTTATAAAAACAAAGAGATAAGTAATGGTTTAAAATTGCGTAGTCTTTTCCTTTCTATTTACAAAGTTTTGTACATGATTCAGTTTTTGCCTACTTAAAATTTTGCACACTTGAGTTGATCACTAACTTAATCTAATCTAAAATTTTGTAGATGGCCCCGGTATTCACTGAGCAGTACCAGTTGGGCCATGGTGGCAGCCTTTGTTTCGAGCGCGACCTCACCACCCTGACCTTGTTCCTAGATCGTCTGTATCCGGAGTTCAAGGGAGCCGTGCTCAATGAGCACCCGGATGGAGAGCTACGGTGGCTTGTCAGGGCCAGTTGCCGTGGCAAGAAGGGGGATTTGAGTTCTGCAAGGATCAAGTTTGAGCTTGTGGAGAACACTTGGGCCGATGGTTTGGTCCGAGGTATGCAGGAGATGCACGCCCGCTTGTGCGGACTGCATGTTGAGGAGGTCCAGGGGGAGCGCTTTAGGAACTTTGCTCGGCGTGATGCGGACGAGCGTCCCGCAAACATGCCAGGGCAAAATGAGCCGAGTACCTACATCGATCACATGGACTTCTTGCTGTACTCCACTCAGCAGGAGGCAGATCGTGCCCGTACCAAGGCCAACCTTGAGCACTTCGCACTGGTGGAGGCAAGGAGCACTATCAGGATTCTTGCTAGGGATCGCAAGAGTCTTCGCCGCCAGCACAATGAGAGGGATCACACCATTGATGAGTTGAAGGCCAATGTGGCTGAGCTGACTGAGTACATTGAGAGTCTAGAGAGCCACCTTGGTGAGGAGGAAGGCATTGATCTCCGCAAGGAGGATAATGCCCTCATTAGTGATGAGGATGACTTCATGGAGGACCTTGATGATTCGGAGCATGATGAGGATGCTGGATTCATTGTGGATGATGAGGAGGAAGACCCCGAGGAGCCCGGAGTTTAGAGTTGGAGAGCCCCGTGTTATCTAGTTATGAGTTTACCTTAAGTCACTTCGTGTAGGTGTGAGTTGTATCCCCCTCTCTAGTAGACGAGTCGTAATGGATTGATGTAAGCCATTTGTAATGTGTGAACTCGTATGTATGATATGTTTGATGCCTGTTGAATGAAATATGAATTTGGCCCTTAAGGCCTTAGTAAGACCAAAAATTGCATCATCCATGTTACATTTAAATCTTAGCAAAATTAGTTTTTCCCTCTTGTCTTACACACATTATCTTCAGATACCGCGAGCACCCCCACCCCCGAACCCGGAAATGGCCGAACTGCTAAGGTTGATCATGGAAGACCGAGAAGCCGCCCGAGCTGAGCGCCAAGCTAACTTGGCCACTCTTCAGCAGCTAACCCAGATGGCAATGAACCACAACAATGGCAATGGGAATGGCCATGGTGAAGGAGAGAACAATGGCCATGGTGATCACCGATCCAAGTTAAGGAGTTTCCAAAACACCAACCCACCTATGTTCACTAAGTCTGAAGAACCCTTAGATGCTGATGACTGGCTTCGCACTATGGAGAACAATTTGGCAGTCGCCGAAGTTGGTGAAAATGAGAAGGTCTTGTACACCACCCACTACCTTGCTGGAGCCGCAAGAGCTTGGTGGGATAGCACTCGTGCAATGCAAGCCCAAGGGTATGTGATGCCTTGGGAGGAGTTCAAGAGCAAGTTTAGCAAAGCCCATGTTCCTTTAGGATTGGTTAAAAGGATGAGAGATGAGTTCAGAAATCTGAAGCAAGGTTCCCTATCTGTGGTTGACTACCGTGACAAGTTCCTTACCTTGTCTAGGTATGCCCCAGATGACACCAATACCACTGAGAAGAAGCAAGAAAGGTTTCTGGATGGACTTCATGATGAGATGCAATGTGTCTTAGTCAGCATTCACTTTGCAGACCTGGAGTCATTGGTTGACTCTGCCATTCAGATGGAAGGCAAACTCAAGCAAGCTGCAGAGAACCGCGAGCGCCGTATGATGTATCAAGGCAACTCAAGCAACTCGCAGAAGCCAAGGGGAAATCCACCTATGGGTTTCTCCCCTAGACATATGAGGCCATCTTCACCTGCTCCGCGTCCCAACTTTCCCAACCATCCGCCCGACAACAACTTCCATCGTGCACCTCCGAGACCTAATGGCAACAACTTCAACCCCAATGCTCCAAGGCCCAATGGAGCACCTGTGCCGCCCAAGTCTGGTGACAAGTCTGGTGTTACCTGTTATGAGTGCGGACTCAAAGGGCACTACTCCAATGAGTGCCCCAAGAAGCTGAATGATGCATCCAAGACCACCGCTCCTGCTCAGCAACAGCGCCGTGTTGGAAATGGCAAGAATTATCCACCAAGGAACCAGCCTCACCCTCGAGGCCATCTGAATCACATGAATGTTGAAGAAGCTCAGGAAGCAACCGACGTTGTGCTTGGTATGTTCCCTGTTAATTCAGTTCCTGCAAGAGTTCTGTTTGATTCTGGAGCTTCACACTCATTTGTTACTCAGTTATTCGTTGATAAAAGTGGACTTCAACCAACACCCCTGAAAAATACCATGTCTATGCAAATACCTGGGTCAATAACCAAGGCTAGTTGGACCTACTTGGCAGTGCCCATAGAAATCCATGGGATATCATTCTTAGCCAGTTTGATTGTGTTAGGAACCAAGGGATTGGAAGTAGTCCTAGGTATGGATTGGATGTCTCAACATCAAGGAATTATAGATTGTGCCAAAAAGACCATCACCATGAGGAGTAGCCATGGAATTGTAGTAAAGCATGTGTCAGTTAAACCCACCCAAATTCCCAGATGTCATAAGAGTATCTCAGGGCCAACTCTGGAGCAAGTCCCCATCGTCTGTGAATACGCGGATGTTTTTCCCGATGAGCTACCCAGAATGCCACCGGATCGGGATATTGAGTTTATCATCGAGCTTATCCCCGGAACTGGATCCATAGCCCAACGACCCTATCGTATGAACCCAGCTGAACTAGTGGAGTTAAAGAAGCAATTGGATGACCTGTTGAGTAAGGGATTGATTCAGCCAAGTTCTTCTGCTTGGAGATCACCCGTCTTGTTTGTGGATAAAAGTGACGGTTCCAGCCGACTGTGCACTGATTACCGCAAGCTAAATGATGTGACTATCAAAAATAAGTATCCTCTCCCAAAGATTGATGATCTGTTTGACCAATTGACTGGAGCCCGAGTCTTCTCAAAGATAGACCTTAGAACTGGATACCATCAACTGAAGATCCGTGTAACTGATATTCCCAAAACAGCCTTCACTACCCGATACGGATTGTACGAGTACACCGTAATGTCCTTTGGATTAACCAATGCCCCTGCTTATTTCATGAACCTCATGAATAAGGTTTTCATGGAGTTTTTGGATAAGTTTGTTGTTGTCTTCATTGATGACATTCTTATCTACTCCAAGTCTGAAGAAGAGCATGCAACCCATTTAAGATTAATCTTAGAGACTCTTAGAGAGCATCAGCTATATGCCAAGTTCAGTAAATGTGAGTTCTGGTTGAAGGAAGTGGGATTCTTAGGCCATGTATTATCAGCTGGAGGAATATCGGTAGACCCAAAGAAGATCAAATCAGTCATGGAATGGGAAGCCCCTACCACTCAAACTGAAGTTAGAGGTTTTCTCGGTTCAGCAGGATATTACCGTAAATTTGTTGAAGGGTTTTCAAGCATTGCCCGGCCAATGACCCAATAGTTGAAGAAGGACAAGAAGTTTGAATGGACCCCTAAGTGTGAAGAGAGTTTTCAAGAGCTCAAGAAGCGATTGGTGACCGCCCCCGTCCTAATCATGCCCGATATCACCAAGAACTTTGATGTCTATTGCGACGCCTCCAAACTTGGACTTGGTTGTGTGTTAATGCAAGAAGGCAAGGTCATAGCTTACCTCTCCCGGCAGCTTCGACCTCATGAAGAAAACTATCCAACCCACGACCTGGAGTTAGCATCCGTAGTTCTAGCTCTGAAGACCTGGAGGCATTATCTTATGGGCAACCGTTGCGAGATCTACACTGATCACAAGAGTCTGAAGTATATTTTTACCCAGAAGGAGTTGAACATGAGGCAAAGGAGATGGATAGAGTTGATCAAGGATTATGATCTAGAAATTCATTATCACCCCGGTAAGGCCAATGTAGTGGCCGATGCATTGAGTAGGAAGCCATGCACATTGAATATGATGATCAAGGAGGAGCAACCCATGTTGCACCAAGAGTTTGAAAAATTTGGATTGGAACTAGTCAGTCAAGGATTCTTAGCCAACCTTGAGTTTCAACCCACCCTGATGAGCCAAATTAAAGAAGCCCAGAAGGGAAATGAGAGTATTGACGGAATTAAGCGCAGAATTAGTTCCGGCAAGGTGCCAGGATTTGAAGAAGATGATCAAGGAGTTCTTTGGTATAAAGGACGCATTTGTGTGCCTGCGGACTCGGAATTGAAAGAAGTTATTATGAAGGAAGCCCATGAGACACCTTACTCCATCCATCCTGGTGGAACTAAGATGTACCAAGATTTAAAGGAACAATTTTGGTGGCATGGAATGAAGCGTGAGATTGCATCGTTCATATCTAAGTGTGATATTTGTCAAAGAGTCAAGGCTGAACATCAACGTCCTGCAGGATTGCTGCAACCTTTGCAAGTTCCGGAATGGAAGTGGGAATCTGTTGGAATGGATTTCATCACTGGATTTCCAAGGTCTAGCCGCGGAAATGACTCTATCTGGGTCATTGTGGATAGACTGACCAAAGTTGCCCACTTTATTCCTGTCAAGACCACTTATACCTCAAGCCAGCTGGTAGATCTTTATCTATCCAGAATCGTTAGTTTGCATGGAGCCCCTAAAACCATAGTTTCTGATCGAGGAACCCAATTCACCTCAAGATTTTGGAGAAGTTTGCATCAAGCCTTGGGAACCAAATTAGCCTTTAGCACAGCTTACCACCCTCAGACTGATGGACAGACCGAAAGAGTAAATTAGATACTTGAAGATATGTTGAGAGCCTGTGTTCTAGCCTATGGGGCTAAGTGGGAAGATTGTCTGCCTTTCACGGAGTTTTCCTACAACAACAGTTATCAAGCCAGTTTGCAAATGGCCCCATTTGAAGCTCTATATGGAAGAAAGTGTCGTACCCCTTTGAATTGGTCGGAAACAGGAGACAGTCAGATATTTGGACCTGACATTCTGCAAGAAGCTGAGGAGAAAGTTCGCATGATTCGTGATTACCTCAAGGCAGCCCAGTCTAGACAGAAGAGTTATGCAGACAAGAGACGTAGAGAACTGACCTTTCAGATTGGAGATTTTGTTTATCTTAGAGTATCACCTCTCAAGGGAATGCAAAGATTCCAAGTAAAAGGAAAGCTTGCACCAAGGTATATTGGACCCTTCAAGATACTAGGCCGCAAAGGAGAAGTGTCATATCAGTTGGAAATGCCCCCGGAATTGTCCGAAGTACACGATGTTTTTCATGTGTCTTTACTTCGGAAATGTCTTGAAGTCCCGGAGAAGCCAGAAATCTTCAAGAATATTGATCACCGTTCTGTGGACATCAACAAGGATTTGACCTATCGTGAAGTGCCTACCCGTATCCTCGAGGAAGCCTATCGAACCACTCGAACCCGAAGCATCAAGTTTCTAAAAGTTCAGTGGAGTAATAACACTGAGGATGAAGCCACTTGGGAACGAGAAGATTACCTTCAGAAAGAGTTTCCCAATCTTTTCAGTTCTTAATTAGTAAATCTCGGGGACGAGATTCCTTTTAAGGGGGGAAGATTGTAACAACTCAGGAAATTGTAATCCACTTCCTATGAATTAAAGTACCAAAATTTTGGGCCAAGATAAAACTTTTATCTATTATTGCATGTATGCATGTATTTTCCTATTATATGTATTTTATGATTTCATGTGTATTATTATTTGTTGGGAAATAGTTAGTTAATTCTAACTTAACCAACAGAAGCAATTGAGAAGAATTCTAAGAACCAAAGAAACCAGAAACAAAAGAAAGAAAGAAAAAGAGAAGAATAAGTTGATCTAGAAATTATTATTGACTACCCTACTTTGGACACTTAGAATAAGAAATCTGTAACCTAAGTAAAGGTGTGGACAGTTAGTTGAGCTTGACCAAGTGACATACTAACTCAACCAAGAGGTTTCCACCAAAAATTCAAATCAGAACCCCACTCAAACATCAGCCAAACTTTGAATCTGATTCAGCAACCAAACCCTAATTTCAAATACAAATTTTTGCAAAACCTGTTATTTCTTCAGAACAAAAATATCTCTGGAAACCTTGTCTAGTATGTTGACCACCCAAAGTGAAAAATTTCAAAAATTCGAAATTAAGTTTCTTGCGGGCATTTGACCGAACACCTGGAGAACAAAAATCGGAGAAAATCGATTTTACTGTGAAGATCACTGCTCCCGTTCGTCTCGTGCCTGTAGCCATGCTCGTGGAGACCCACGCGGTCGAGCCCAGCTCCCTCTGCCCCGACCCGAGCCGTGAGAAAGGGAGGAGAAGAGGAAAACAGCGCCCATGACCCCCTCTCTTCTTCCCCAGCTCGCTGCACGTCGCCGACCATCGTGACCTCGCCAGAGCCGACCCACAGCACCCCGCCACCGAGACCAAACCCCTCCAGCACGCGAGCAAGGCCGTCGAGCCCGGTGTCGCCCGTGCACGTCGCCAGCACGCTCAGCGCCGGCCACCCACTGGGCGCCCTTGTCCCCGCCTCTCTGGCCTATAAAAACCCCCGCCGATCAAACGAGTGGACGCACACCATCCCCAGCTACCTCCCAGACACCCTCACCTCTCCCCGCTCGCTCTCGTTCGACGTCGCCAGCCCCGCCGGTGAGGTACTGGACGCGGAAGGCGCCGCCGCGTTCGGCCTCGGGGGAGCAAGCCGACGCCGGGAATTGGTGGAGGAGTCTCGCCGGAGCCTTTTCCGCACGTCGCCGTCAAGCTTTGCTTCCTCTACGCGCGCCGCCGTCGCCGTCATCTTCTTCACTGCGCATAGGTGAGCTCCACCCTCGCCGTCGAACACGATGCACCAGAGCCGTTAGATCGTGATCCGTCGGTCGCGTACCGGTTCGGTGAAATTAAGTGACCTGACGAGTGGGACCCCCTTGTCAGTTCGTTTTAAAACGTTTCCCGCCGGGGCGAAACGGTATCGGGCCGGCCCGTTCGGGTTTCGTTTGAAATCAGGCCAGCTAGGTTCGAATTCGGTCCGTTTTGTTTTATTTAATTTCCCGCCTATTTCGAATTAATTCAAAAATGTTTCAAATATGATTTTCAAACTTTAATTCCAAGAGATTTAGAAATCCATTTTTAGCAAATGAATAGGCGTTGGAAAGCTTAGGAAATACTCTACCCTCTGAAACTGGTTAGAATTCAATTTGATTTAGGGATTTAAATAAATAAGAATACTTTGACCATAGCTCTATTAATCATAGGAAAATTCTAGAAAATTATTTAAACCTCCTAAAATTATGAAACTTGGTTTGTGAACTCACTAATTAACTCCCCTACTGTTTGGTCAACCTTAATCAACTAAAACCTTGTTAGTGGTACCAATTAGACCCTAATCCAATCCTAGTTGGTAGCATAAAATGATAGATCTCTAATATACCCTTAGTTTAATTTGTCCCTCAATACGAATGTACTTAATTAGTCAATCTTCACTTGAACTAGCCCTAATAACCCTACTTACTTACCCCTACTCAAAAAGTAAACAACACATGACACATAGTAGAAAATCTAACTTGCTCACTTAATGAAAACTTGGAAGAAAAACTTGTAACCCCAATTCACTAAAAACCCAACATGAACTCTATTGTTTGAAAACAATGATGTGTGCTTGAAGTGATGTTAGTATTGTGTAGTGATTGTGTGTATTGTGTTTATTCATTAGTAGACGCTAGTATTGCGGAGGAGGATATTGAGGGGGAATTCTATCAAGAAGAAGAAGACTACCCCGGACACTTTGCCAACCAAGGCAAGCCATTTTTTTTGAATCATACTCCACATGCCTAGTTTTACTATTGCATTCTACCTGTTTTAAGTAAATTGCATGATTGAATTGCTAGAGTAGAATGATAGAGGTGTAGTGAGATCTTGCTTAGCAAGAGCATCAAGCTGAGTTTATCCAACCCTATTTTAGTGGTATCATCACTCAATGTAGTTGCTTAGTCGCTAATAAAATTGAGGCCATCTCTCAGTGGAACCCCATTTGAACTTGATGACTTGAACTTGAACACTTGAATTGGAGATCCCTCCTACATGATGGTTTTATAGGAAAATAATATTGACTAAGGACTATGGAATGTATTTGCTAAATGATAATAAGTGATGTACCATGTGAGCCAACCACTACCGTACGACCACATTACCCCTAAATGGGAAGGGGCTTAGTCCGTAGCTTGTTCACCTTAGTATGGGAGGTCTTGTATCATCCTTTATAGAAGTGCACCGTGCGCGGCTACTTCTGAACCGAGTGGAAATTCCATTCATCCGGCATCCCGGAGCGGGCAAAACTAGAGACGCCGGAACGGAGATGTCTGTGTCTCGGGCTCTAGGGAAGGATCCTATACTAGAGTGAGCAAGTGAAAGAGTTTGTTTGATTATCTGAACCTCGCATACTTTGTGTATGACAAACCGTGGATTTCTCCCGGCAGATGTATCGAATCTTGTGGGTAAAGTGTACCCATCTGCAGAGGTTCCAAAACTATTCGAATAGCCGCGTCCTCGGTTATGGACAGTTGGCAAACTGTACTTGACTTTTGTCAAGAATATAATAACTTATGGTGAACTTGGTGAATGACATGACTTGACTTGACATTGATAGTGACACACTTGAAGTTCCTTTTAGATTGAACTTAGAGAACTAAACTTCTTTTCTACCAATGAACATTCTTGGGAAATAAAACTAGCTTTTACAAATAAACTTAGTGCATAGTCCACCATATCAACCTTGCATATCTACTTCATCATTTCCTTTATAAGATGGTTTGCGAGTGCATCAAATGTACTCATGGCTGTGTCCCTGGCTATCAACTTGGCCAGACTATGGGGAAGAGTATCCGGAGAAAGGTTATGAAGAAGAGTATCAGAACTAAGATCGTCTCCTGAGTCGCCATTGCCTGTAGGGTGAAGGCATGGACCCGAAGACATTATTTCCGCTGCTATATTGTGTTGTAATATGAACTTGGTCACTATGACCATTGTATTGGAACCATCGTATTGTAATGTCTATGGAACTGGTTACCAACTACGTTATGTGTATCACAACAATGATTCTGGGATTGTGGTGGAATGCATAACGGGCACTTCGAATTTGTGATAAATTCGGGGTCGTCACATGCATGCTCTCCGTTGTTAGTAGCTATCTTGGCCGAGTAGTTGCTAGTGACTCCAAGAGGGGGTATTTATGCTCGATAGTGGGTTCATGCCTCTATTTAACCTGGGGGAGTGACAGAAACCTCTAAGGTTGTAGATGTGATGTTGCTACTAGGGAGAAAACAACATTCATATGCTCAAGGGCATATGCTTTGTTTACATTACACACTTTGCTTAATGCAATTATCTGTTGTTCGCAACTTAATACTTGTGGAGTTCTCGGATTGATTCGCCACAAGTGGATTATTAGTCATAGATGCAGTTGGATGGCGGTCTATGTATTTTGTTGTAATGCCCAGAGTAAATCTCGTAGTGATCTTCTTGACATATCATGTTTATCTTTATTTTATCAATTGCCCAAATGTAATTTGTTTACCCAGCATGTGTTATTTATCTTATGGAGAGACACCACTTGTGAACTGTGGACCCTGGTCCTATTTCCATCATATTGCTATCACCTGTTTACTTTACTCGCACTGTTTACTTTGCTCGCATACTCTACTGTTTTCCACTCGATATGCTCATAACCTTTGTTTCAAGCAAACCGGTGAGATTGACAACCTCATCGCAAGTTGGGAACAAAGTACTTGGTTGTGTTGTGTGCAGGTTCCGCGTTGCAGCTACGAAGCAAAGCTTGGACGAGGCGCCATATATAAATTGTACGAAGCTGTCGCAAACTAGCAAGCATCACCTTCAGTCGTTATTGTCTGCTCTTCTCCTGATCGACATACCTTGGTTTCTTAACTGAGGGAAAACTAGCTGCTATATTTATCATACCTTCCTCTTGGGGTTCCCAACTGGCTGGTCATTCACCACACACAAGGAATCTTCTGGTGCCATCACCCACGTGCCAGCAGCAGGCCGTGGGCCGCGTGTGGCTGCGGGCTAAGTTGTTTTTTCTGTTTTTTCTTTTACAGATTACAGTTTTTATAGTTTCTTGTTCAGATTTTGTGCAAATTTCAAATAGTTTTCTCTATTCAAATTATTCCAACGAAAATTTTGTTTAGAGAATTCAAAAGTTACAGAAATTTTTCTAAAAAGATTAAAGTTAATGAATTTTTTATTCATGTTTCCGCTGCATATAGTTAAAGTAATTGCTTTAAAAACAATAAAGTGATGATGAAATTTTTGAAAGATGTGATAAAGTAATATTAAAGGTGATTGTGATTCAGTTATTTTATGACCAACGTTGTTAATAACATGATCATAATTTATTTGTTATATGGATTAAATGGTGCATTTATCTCTATTTTTGCCCAACGGTGATATAGTTTTAATTGCATAAACAGTTGTATGTGTTGATTTATACCAACGTTGGATTAATGCATGCAATTGTTTGTTATCTCACATCTTTGTGAATTTCAGGAGGCTACAGTCTGATGAGTTGCCTCAAAGATGTTCCGACACTCAGGGGTGACAACTACACTGAGTGGAGGAAGAAAGTTGATCTGGCTTTTGTCTGTGCTGAAGTCGACTGGGTTGTGGACACTCCACAGCCAGTCAAGCCGATAGAGCCAGTCAGAGATGCAAAGGATGATGATGCTGCATGGGACAAAAAGAAAAAGGACTTTGCTCCAGTGGAGCTAGCATATGTGCTAGAGAACCAAAAGTGGGTCAATGCAAACAAAAAGTGCATGGCCTTTATAAAGAATACGATTGAGAACGCCATTGCGGGCTCAATCGCAGAGTGCACTTCCGTTGGGGAGTTTCTGGAAAAGATAAAGAGCCAGTTCAGTGGCTCTTCAAAGGTGTATGCTAACTAGCTGCTCAAACAGCTGGTCACAAAAAAGTACGCAGGAGGTGCACATGGCATCAGGGAGCACATCTTGAGGATGAGCAACATGGCTTCTAAACTGAAGCCCATGGATGCTGATCTGGAATTAAAGCCTGCTCTGCTTGTTCACCTTGTCATGGCTTCATTGCCTAAAGAGTTTGATAACTTTGTTATCAACTACAACATGTCCCCTGATAAATGGGACATAGAAAAGATGATTGCCATGTGTGTACAAGAGGAAGATAGGCTTAAAGCCTCAAATGGTGGTTCCATCAACTATGTCAAGGACAACAGGAAAAGGAACTACCAGAACAGCAATCAAGGTTCTCCCTCCAAGCCATATGGCAAAGGTCCCCAACAGTATCATCAGCCCACTCTCCCAGTGGATAAAGACCAGTGTCTCCACTGCAAGAAGACTGGGCACTTCAAGAAAGACTGTTCAGAATGGCTCAAGTCCATAATGGCAAGGAAAGGTATAAATACAGTTTCTTTTGTAAATGAATCCCTGTATTCACAGTTTTCGAAATCTACTTGGTGGATTGACTCAGGTGCAACTGTTCATGTTGCAAATTTTTTACAGGGATTCCATTCGACAAGGACTATGAAAAGAAACGAAAGATGCATTGAAGTTGCGAATGGAGTTCAAGCAGACGTTGAAGCTGTTGGCGACATCTCCTTAGAGTTAGCTGATGGTTTTTCGATTCTGCTTAGCGATGTTTTATTTGTTCCTTCACTTCACAGAAACTTAATAAGTGTATCACATTTGGATAAAGACAGTTATGAGTGTTATTTTGCACACGGCAAGTGTGCCATATGGTTTAAAGATGCTTGTGTGGGTGTTGCTTTACTTCACAACGAGCTTTATTTGTTATCCTTACGTGAAAAAGTGTATTCTGTGTGTAATGTGAATGAACAAACTTCCTTGTCGAACAAAGAACAAAAGAAAAGAAAGAGAACTCATGACTCATCGAAGTTATGGCACTGTCGATTAGGCCATATTTCGAGGGGAAGAATCGAAAACCTCATTAAAAATTATATTCTTCCTCCGTTAGAGTTCTCCGATATAGAACAATGCATAGATTGCATAAAAGGAAAGTATGTAAAGCAAATTAAAAAGGGTGCAAACCGAAGTACAGCGACACTAGAAATCATCCACACTGATATTTGTGGACCGTTTTCTGTGAAAAGTGTGGATGGCTATGACTCGTTCATAACATTCACAGATGATTACTCCCGATATGGTTATATTTATCCAATTAAAGAAAGGTCTGAAGCATTGGATAAATTTAAAATATTCAAAGCAAAAGTTGAAAATCAACATGATAAAAGAATTAAGATAGTCCGGTCTGATCGTGGTGGGGAGTACTACGGTCGGCACACTCCATATGGTCAAGTACCTGGACCTTTTGCAAGGTTCTTACAGGAAAATGGAATAGTCGCCCAGTATTCTATGTCGGGCGAACCTCAGCAAAATGGAGTAGCTGAAAGGCGCAACCGTACTCTTATGGATATGGTGCGTAGTATGATGAGCTATTCCACCCTGCCATTGGGATTATGGAGGGAGGCGCTTAAAACCGCCATTCACATTCTCAACAGAGTACCAAGCAAGTCGGTGCCCAAAACACCGTATGAGTTGTGGACAGGGAGAGTTCCCTCCCTGCGCCACTTGAGGGTCTAGGGGAGCCCAGCTGAGGCAAAAGTATTTAATCCAAATATTGCAAAGTTAGACCCCAAAACAGTAACTTGCCACTTCATTGGCTATCCTGATAAATCAAAAGGTTATCATTTCTACTGTCCAGACAAATACACAAAGTTTGTAGAAACGAGACATGCAGTCTTCTTGGAGGACGAACTGATGAGGGGGGGCATGGTAGCTCGGAAAATTGATCTTGAAGAGAAGAGGGTGCATGCACCTAATCCGATGATTCAGGAGCCATTTTTCTCGCTACCTGTTGTGCCTGCACCAACAATCCCTGAGGTTGCGGTGCAAGCACCTGTTGTAACTCCACCCATGACAACAAGGTGTGAAGATTCGGAACCTATCCGTCAGGAGCCGACTGAATCCTTTGTTGAGCATGAAAGGGAGCTGCAGCAGCCACCTTTAATAGATGTACCAAAAGTTGAGGTACAAAATGAGCCAGAGAATGAGGCCCTTAGAAGGTCCAAAAGAGTTAAGAAATCAGCTAGTTCTACTGATTATAAAGTTTATAACACAGAAACAGTTCATATGGAAGGTGATCCCACTTCATATGAAGAAGCTATGGGAGGCCCTAACTCATCGAAGTGGCTTGAGGCCATGGAAGATGAAATGAGGTCGATGAGTTCCAACAATGCTTGGGACTTAGAGGAAATTCCCAAAGGAGCCAAAACAGTAGGCTGCAAATGGGTCTACAAAACAAAGTATGACTCTAACGGGAATATAGAAAAGTATAAAGCGCGTCTAGTGGCAAAAGGATTTACACAAAGAGAATGGGTAGATTATAATGAGACATTTTCTCCAGTCTCATGTAAGGATTCCTTCAGAATCATAATGGCACTAGTTGCACATTTTGATTTAGAGTTGCATCAAATGGATGTAAAGACGGCATTTCTAAATGGAGATTTAGAAGAAAAAGTGTACATGAAACAACCCAAGGGTTTTTTCATGGAGGGGAAGGAACACATGGGATGCCGTCTAAATAAATCCATTTATGGATTAAAGCAAGCCTCTAGACAGTGGTATCTAAAGTTTAATGATACCATCAAAAGATTTGGATTTAAAGAGAATATCGAGGACAACTGCGTCTATGCAAAGTTTAAAAGTGGGAAATATATTTTTCTAATCTTGTATGTGGATGATATCCTGCTTGCTAGTAGTGATGTTAGTCTTCTGCGAGAAACAAAAAGTTTTTGTCCTCAAACTTTGATATGAAAGATCTTGGTGAAGCTTCATATGTTTTGGGCATAGAAATTCACCGAGATAGAAAGAATGGAGTGTTAGGACTATCACAGAAGGCATATTTAGAAAAAGTTCTAATAAAGTATAATATGCATAAGAGTAATGCCACACCTGCTCCTATAGTCAAGGGCGACAGTTTTGGGGAATATCAATGCCCCAAGAATCAATATGAGATCGATCAAATGAAAGCAGTACCATACGCTTCGGCTGTTGGAAGCTTACAGTATGCACAAGTGTGCACTCGCCCTGACTTAGCTTTTATCACTGGGGTACTTGGTAGATATCAGTCAAATCCAGACATAGAGCACTGGAAGATGGTAAAAAAAGTATTGCGTTATGTGCAAGGCACAAAAGACCTCATGCTAACTTACAGAAGATCTGATTCCCTAGAGATAAAAGGGTATTCGGATGCAGATTATGCGGGAGACAAAGATGAAAGAAAGTCCACAACAGGATATGTGTTCACTCTCGCAGGAGGGGCTATTTCGTGGAGAAGCTGCAAACAGACAATAGTTGCATCATCCACAATGTATGCCGTATTTATAGCATGTTTTGAGGCCACGAATCAGGTGTTATGGCTAAAGAAATTTGTACCCGACTTAAAAGTGGTGGATTGTATTGACAAACCAATAAAGATGCACTGTGACAACCAGCCTGCAGTATTTTATGCTCACAACAACAAGTCGAGTAAAGCTACCAGACCAATAGAAGTAAAGTATTATGTTGTGAAAGATAAAATCCAGGATCAAACTATAAGACTCGAGCATATAAGGACAAAGGATATGCTTGCGGATCCGCTAACGAAAGGCTTACCACCCAATGTGTTCAAGGAACACTTAGCCGGCATGGGTTTAATGGCAAGCCTATGATTTCTGGATCATAAGAGGCCCGAAAGTAACAGAATTTGTTTCAAAACAGAAAAGTGTATAGTGGCTGTCTGATTCTATCGGCAATTGAGCTGTGACGATGAAACATGCTCTATGTACTGATCCGTGATGAAACGAGTAAAGTATAAAGTATAAAGTTAAAAGTAAAGTTGAGATCAAGGGGGAGAATGTTAGATTGATCTCATAGAGACCGAGTCCAACGACTCGATCTACTCCCCCTCTCGCGCCCTGATCGGGGGCGTCCAACCGAAACATGGTTGGTGGGCCCCTGTGGCAGCGCTATATAAAGAGGTGGGGGCCAGGGCACACGATACGAGGTTCGACGTGCTGCCAATCGCCCCACCGACACCCCTACCGATCTAGGGCTAGCGCTAGGCCACGGGAAGCACCGCCGCCACCACACACCCACGCTCTCGCCGTCGTCCATCGCCATGGCCAACGGCTCGGGCTCCTCGAGCCAAGGAGCAGGTAGTCTCCTCTCTCTCTCTCTCTCTCTCTCTCTCTCTCTCTCTCTCTCTCTCTCTCTCTCTCGGTTCTCTCTCTCCATCTCTCAGATCCCAATCTCTTGATGCATAGACAGTACAAGTACCGAATCGATTCTAGCCTAGATGATCTAAAGTTAACACTTTTAATTTGCATAATTGTCGAGTCCACAGTTCGTTGAGGAACTCTGTGATATTTTGGTTGTATGATAATGGAATCAAGGGACCCACCTATTTTGATCTATAAAATACCAAACATGCGTATTGTTCACATGTTTGCACTTCCCTAGGCCGAGGCCCAAGCTGCCCTAACGCCTAAGCCAATTAGCACTCCGCAATCTTGCAGCAAATCCTATTTGATGCCTAACGCGTTCATCACCACCCGACGTGCACCCGATGATAGCTAGCGACGCGAAAAGGTCGGCCCAATAAAATATAGTGCATTTTTTTCTTTTTTTCTTGGGAAGATTCTAGAACCTTCATGTTGTTTTTTCTAGTATTTTGATTTACTTTCTATTTTATTTTATTTTGTTTTTATTTTAAAAATCTGAACTTTTAAATCTTATTTTTTTTGTCAAATTTGAACTATGTAGATTTCGAAGAATTTCAAATTTGAATTTTTAAAAAAATCTAAACTTTTTAAAAATTGGAACATTTTTTTATGTGAGTTTTAAATATATTTTAAAAAATGTCAATGTATTTTCGAATATAATTTTCCAATATGAACTTTTTGCAATTCGGAACATTTTTAGTTCTCATTTTTTTAAAAAATAAACTTATTTTCCAAATGTGATTTTTTTAACATTTAAAACCTTTATAATATGAACATTTTTACTTCACGGACCTTGAACATAATGTTTTTTTGGGGGGGGGGGGGGGGGGGCGAAGCTGCAAAATGACATGTACTTTTTTTGGAATGCCAAAATCAAGCGACAACAACCAACTAGAATTTGTAGCATTTTCACAAACTTATATATTTAGATTGATCTTGTCTACATAATACATTTCTAACATTAATATATGCATAAACTACTCCAAACAAAAGAAACAAGCAAGGAGGCTGGACATGGGTTTCTTCTTGTTCAGGTACTGCTCCAGTGCTCCTTGTTGATGTTCTGCTACCGTTCTTGATCTTCACATTCTGTCATATTTCAACTAAAAAATGAATCAATTGTTTGCTCTCTAACCATCACACTGCATTTTTTTAAAACCATGTGTAAACAACAATTTCCATAATCTAGTTGAACTTTCCATAATTTAGACACAAAACACGTAACGAATCAGGCAAAAGAAAACAACCTCCAGCAGTGCAGCTAGGCCGAACGGCCACCGCACCAGTCAAGAATGCACGAGTTTGACTTCTTGGCTGCTGCTCATCGGTGACATCCCCGACGATCAAACATAGATCCGAGCACGGACATGACGAGTTCCACCAGCCGCCAGCACGCCGCCACTACTGATGTGCCGCCATATAGCCCACGTGAGTGGGAATTGGGGACATAGAATAGGGACAGTCTGATCTGGACGAGACCAGAATTACCTGCTCTCTTCTGCCTCGCTCGCTCCTCCTGCTCGTATTACTCGACCTTTCTGTGGGGGGGGGGGGGGGGGGGACGGGACGGTCCAGGTTGGCGAAGGTCCGCCACCAAATATTTCAAAATTTTAATACTCCTCTACTAGGGAGAATTGGACAGAAAAAAGAAAAAGGGAAAGAAAACAGAAAACGCGAGCCAGCGATTTGGGCCGGCCCACCCGGGAACTCCTTCATGCGTCGCATGGTAACAGACGCGTGAAGCGCTGAATAGGAGCTAGCGCACCCCCTTCATCTCCAAAGTCCAAATCTCCCAAACGCGAGGCAGCAACCCTAGCCAGGCGCGGCCCCATCCCTAGCCACCGGGATCTCCGATCTCCGCTTCCCCAGTCGCGAACCACCGCCCTATCGCCGCCTAATCAGCCCCCAAGGATCCAAGCACGCTCCCGCAGCCGCGAGCTAGCGAGGGCTGTGTTCAGGTGAGTGACTGCTGCCTGCTGTTTTCCTGTCCACCTGATTGCCTGCACTGTTGGGCTTTGAGCTCGTCCGCACAGATTTCTTATTGGACGAATTAGGTTTGGTTGCAATTTCCATTCGTCTGGCAACATCAGAATTCGTAATACGGAGGCACAGATTGAACTGAATTTATTTGACCGACCTAACAGAACGCCGCCCACCCTAGTTGACGCATTATTTCGTGGCGAGCCGAATGGTGTAGTATTGGGGTATTTAGGCCTCCTTTGATTCATAGGATTCCTAAAGGATAGCTGTAGGATTGGAACCCTGTGAAATTTTTCCTTTCCCATCCGTTTGATTCATAGGATTATATCCTGTAGGAATTGATCCTATAGGAAATCTGTAGTGTAGTTTCATAGGAAAAATAGCATGAGCTCTGACCTCATGGAAAAAATCCTATACGCATGGAGGATTTGGTTGGGCAGGGCATCTCAATCCTTTGCAATTCCTATTTCTTTGGTTTTCCTACCCTATGAATCAAAGGAGGCCTTAGGGTCCTAGGTTGATCATGTAGGCAATTTACTGCGTTTGACATTACCTGTACATTCAAGTTTGCCCCGTCAACTGCTCAACTTAGTATCACTTGTACGAAACCACGAAACTACCCATCATTTGTGCAACCAGGCAAATGTCTAAACAAACTGCTTGTTCAACTTTGCCATCCTATTCCAAAGTCCTATGTGGTTTGGACCAGGTGCTTAATTTCTGGACACTTACAGAGTCTGTCCAGCCCTCTAGAGAATACACCAATACATCATCCTGGAAGCTCTCAACTGATCTGCTGATGTTAGCCGAAGTCTCAGAGTGTATACAGACAGAGTACCAGCCTCACTACCTTACACATCCAAGTCAAAATCAACCGAGTATAAGATATTGGCATCGTCCCTTTGTCCTAAATTCTCTTGTTATTTGTAGCATTTGCAACGTCTGTTTAACTTTCTCATTCTGATTGTATACTCTGTCATGAGTTGCTTTTTACCATCTTCCAGATGATATAGGGCCTGGCTTAGTTCATTTACTTGGCATGAGTTGCATTGAGATAGTGAGAACTTCTGACTTTTGTCTGCATGGATGATTATTGTGGAATTAAGAAGTTATTATTCGTTGCATTTATTTGGTTCTTTCAAAGCTTCTCTTCTCTGCTTATCCGCCTTAGAGGATGTTATCGAGCCTTAAGTTCTGCATATTAAGCCACTGGGTCTGTTTCTCTGCTGCTAGAACTCTTAGATACCATAACCTTGACCACATTGTCAAAATTATGTATCGAACTTGTTATTAATTAATTTGTGAGTACTTAAACTAATGTGAGCCATGCCTAGTAGATGTCTAGATTGATCTGGAGCTGTTACTCAATGAAGCATGGGAGGTTTGAGATTTAGTTTTGGGTTCTCGCGAACTATTATGCACTTAAACTAGCAAATGCCGTAAGCAAATCCTTTATGGAATCTGGATGTACTTCTAAATTTACTCCATCTAATTAAATTTTCAAGTTGCAAGTCGTTTTTTTTTTGCTACAAGGCAAAAATGAAAAAAAGTTCTAGCATTTTGTAAGAATTCAGATTGTCAAACTATTCACCTTTTTCCCTTCTTAAGATAGGACAAATATTAGCTTATGGTTTTATACATAGGTAAAGTATAAACCATGAAGTACCTCTAGCATAAATAAAATCCAGAATTTTTCTGACTTGTTAGTGATTGCACCAAAGCCTTTAATGCATGCAGTACGGACCCATAATCCCCTATGAACACACTATTCTGGTGTGCTACTAGTACGTTATAAAGTTCAATGTTAGAATGATTTACCCCCGTAGTATAACCTAGAAATTCTGCCTGCTATTTTAACTGCTGAATTGCTGTTTAATTGATAGCTTCTGCTGAGTGCACGATGAACTCTAAACGTGAGAGGAGTCATAGTCCAGTTGAACTCAAGGATGACCGCACAAAGGAGAGTGAGAGTTATGGAAGGAAGGACAACTCTAGAGAGCTACAGCATGACTCAAGGCACGCCAGGCCAGGCAGAGGTCATGATTTTGCTAGGCATTCTGATAGGCAGGCCTATGGAGCTTCACGTGAATCCAGGAGACATGATGATTATAGGAGGTATCGTGATAGTCGTGCTGAAGATAATGACAGAAGCCATTCTAGAACTTCTAGGTCAGATCGGGAATCAAGGGCTGACACATACTATAATCCTTCAAGGCGTGACAGCGCATCTGATAGATCACATGGTGATTGGAAAAATGCTGACAGTAGGTATGGAGGCAAATCTGTTAAGTGGGAGCAGAGGATTAAAAATCAGGAAAAACAGGAGTCTCCACGTGATGGAGCAGAATATGACAAAGATGCTGATTTAAGGAGGGAAACATACTCTGCTAGAAGGTATCCAGAAGAAAAGGAAAGTAAAAACAAGGATAAGTTCAAGCAGGAGGATGCCCTAAAGAAGAGAAGTGGCAAGGAAATTGAGAAAAGCAGCCACTCAACAGAACCTGAGCTAGAAACTAGGGAGAAGAGGAGAAGCTTATTCAGTTCTGTTGGTCCAGATGTTGAAAATGCACAATGCATGGAAGTGGATACCTCAGAAGGTTGGTTGATTTCCTTTTTTGTTTGTTATTGATTCTCCTTTGTTTTATTTACCGAACTCACTGCCACAGTAGTGTATTGAGATTATGAACTTTTCTTGATGGTAAACAAAGTTTCGGTTCTTCATCAGGAATGAAAGATGCAGCCATAAGTGATCTGGATGCAGCAAAAGTTGCAGCAAGGAAAGCTGCTGAATTTGGTGAGTGGTTGCCTCAGTTTCTTGCCAAATTTATTTTCTTTCATTGTGGCATTATATCAAGGATTTGTATTCACATTAAATGGTTTAATTTCTTCCTCTGTGCTTTGTCTAAAGTTTGATGCACGTATTAAAATGCAATTTTGTGTAGGTAGTTATGATAAATTTGTGGCTGAACATTTCAAAGATAGCACAATAATTTTAAATGGAAACGACTACGTTGTTAATCTCTTCACTGAGAGATTTTAGCTATATGCTGATGTGCAATCTTGTGCTTGCATGATTGACCACCTTCTTGCATGCTCTATTGCAGTGAATAAGAACATTGTAGGATTTGGAGTTGGAACTGGGCGCTTATCCACTGACCAGAAGAAGAAGCTGCTCTGGGGCAACAAAAAGAGCAACCCTCCGGAGGTAAATCCTGGACAGCACTAGTGTTTTCTGTTTGCTTGTTTCCGTTCCATTATGCATGCATACCATATTCATGTTCTATTTGTCTACTTTCAACCCTGATGCTGCAGACAAGTACTCACTGGGACTCGAATCTGTTTTCTGACCGGGAGCGCCAAGAGAAATTCAACAAACTCATGGTAATTCCTTCTTTGAGATGTATGATTTTATAGTATAATGCTGTCCTGAATTATGCTGAGCAACAACGTATATGCACCTCATTACTCTGCGATGGACTAACACTTTTTTAGAGTCTGAGGATGCCTTGGTGGCTATGGCCTATTGTAGGGTGTGAAGAGCAATGCCTCGGCCCCGGTTCAAGAAAGCAAGGCCGGCAACAAGGAGGAGGTTCCAGTGGAAGGCAAGAAGCAGGAGGAGCTCGACACCGACCTGGAGAAGCTCTACGTAGCAGGCCTGCGCCGGAGAGATGGCCGAACCGTTGGCCTCGGCCTGTAGGGAACTCTGCCTGCAAGTGTCGCATGGCTGAAGATCTCAAGTGCCTGCGATGTACACACTTCATTGGCTCGTTTGTCCTCGCCTGTGAAATTATAACTTTCAGTTTTGCATCAACTGTAGAAGTGGGTTATTATCATCTTGTAGCGCATAAACAGCAATTATGTCTGTTTGACACTTGTATAGTGTGTTGGTATGACTTACCCCGACGGATTTGTGCACTGAGATGCTTGTTTTGCGTGTCAGTTGACCATAAAAGCAAGAGTCGACTTATCTGCATCTTTACTTCACCTGGCCAGTCATGGATGAACAACTGTGTTGTATATGCAAGCAGCAACATAAGCTAGCTCTTTTTTTCTTTGCGAATAACAACATAATCTATCTCGAGATTTTGAAATCTGCAAGTAGCAACTGACAGCACCGAGGAGAAATGTAAGAGTATTTTCTTTGAACTGTCACGTTGTACAGTATCAGCAGTGAGCTCCTTCACTTATAGGCCCGTTCTTTGGCATGTTTGCTGCTAGTACCACCAGTAGCATGTGTTGGTTGCAGAACTAGTTGGTCAGCACAAGCAGGACATGTTTTTGGTCCAAAATTTACAGTTTCGCATCTTATATCCAAAATAGTTCGAAAATTTTATTACTCGAGCTGTGCTTCTGAGGGAACTCTCATGTTCCATTCCACCTCCGCTGCCGTCGCCACGCGCCAACTGCCCCTCGTCCACATTGCCTTCTCCGTCCCCCCACACAGGCACAGCGCACCGCCATCCGGCCTCCGCTCCGCCTCGCCTCAGCAGCCATGGTCTCCCTCCGCTTCCCCACAGCCACCTCCGCCCACCTGCCCCCTCCCCAGCCGCCCCACCGCGCCGCCATCGCGGCCGCAATTGCCGCAGCCGCAGCCGCAGCCAGCTTCGCTCTCACGGCCAAATCTGCCGGAAGGCCGCTCCCGCGCCCGGCGCACTCCGCACCACTCTGGGCCTCCCTCTCCCTTGCCGACAGCGCCGCGCCCGGCAACGTCGAGCCCCGCACCGGCGCCGCATTCCCCGCCGAGGCCGCCGGCGGGCGCCGCCTCCTCGGCGTCGGCCTCCGCAAGACCACCATCCTCGGCCTCAAGTCCATCGACGTCTACGCGTTCGGTAACCCACTAATCGCATCTTCTTATTCATTTACACGAGTTCTACTCAGTCACATATTCAATCTTTCGGTGGTCGGTACACACTAGAAAGAAAACTGCAATGACAACAAGAGTCTGTGCAGTGTTGTAAACTGCAACGGCAAGAGGAGGAGAACATGAAATGTTGCTCTGTGCAGGCGTGTACGCGGACGACAGCGATCTGAAGCAGCTGAGGGAGAAGTACCAGAAGCTCCCAGTCTCTGAACTGAGGGGAAATGCTGAGCTGATCAACGACGCGCTAGAGCGCGACATACGCATGACGGTTAGGCTTCAGATTGTTTATGGGAGGCTGAGCATTGGCTCGGTTCGGAGCGCTTTCGAGAAGAGTGTGGGAAGCAGGCTTCAGAAGTTTGGAGGATCCGACACTAAGGAGCTGCTTCAGAGGTAACTGCAATTCTGGTTCTTGCTATTGTGCCTTTTATGTTACAAGCAAAGACCACCACCTCTTTGATAATGGTTTCTGGTTGCGTACTAGTAGGTTGTGATGATGTCTTCATCCCACATTCGATTCAATTGCAGTTTTCACAAGAATTCTGTTTATTGTCAGAGTTATCAAGTTCGATTTAGGACAGACAGACGAATTAGATCGTCTATAATGCATTTAGTTTCATGCTGGATCTACAAAGATGTTAGGATGCATATTAAATGCATCTCTTGGAAACTTGAACCATGTGTAAATGTAATCTAATTGGCCTTAATTGTGCTTTTGCTGTTTGGTGTTCAGTTTTCTGAAATTTGAGCTCGGGTTGCTATGGTTATGTTAATGGAACTGAGACAATGTTGCCACTTGACCATTACCTCTGGTATTAGTAACCCATCTAGAGTGCAGGGTGTTCCTATATCCTGGTGCTACGACTAAGGATCTTCTGTTGTTGTATTCTACATTTGTTAGCTAATCAGTGTCTACTGTAATCTGTTAATTTAGTTCTGAAATTCAGATTATATTTACTGATGTGTGCCAGTGTCGGTTTACCTGAATGATGATGCTCCATCATCATGTTCAAGCATATCATCTGATTTTGATACCTTGATCTTCTGCAGTTTTGTTTCACTTTTCAAGGATGAATACAAATTACCGAAGGGGTCTGTAATTGAGCTTTCAAGGGAATCAAACCATGTGCTTAAAATAAGTAGTAAGTTCATTTTGCTCTTCTTCCTTTTCTTCTTAGCTGATTTGAGTATGTGATTTATGTAATCATGCTGACCGAAAAAAGGCAGATTTTTAATATCCAGAAAGATACAAATGGCCCGTGCATTCAGTATCTAAGTACCAGGCAGCATGCACTTATTTTTCTTCACACATTTGGTTCATATATTCAACAGGGAGACTACATGATTATTGGAACTATTTTGGCAATAACTGATACAATTTCATCATATTTGTTAACATTTGAAGAACAAAAACAGAAAAGGCTACCACTTACACTATTAAACCGTGTCTCCTAAAAGCTCTATAGATTCCATGTGTTGTGTGCAGCATAAAGTCATCATTCTGTTTGTTCTTGGAAAAAGTAGGGATGCCACTTGCATGGCATTTGTATGCAATGACAAAAATCATGGTCGTGATACATACGCATTTCTTTCGGTTATCTATAAGTTTCCTATATATATTTATTAAAGGTGCTTCAGAATCATGATTAATAAGCTCTTGTCTATGTGTAGTCCAAGGAGAAGAAGTGGGGAGTATCCAGAACAAGCTCTTGTGCCAATCAATCTTAGATCTTTACATTGGAGATGACCCATTCGACCGAAGTGCGAAAGACAACATCCAGGGAAGCTTGGCCAGCATTCTTAAGGCTTAGCTGTAGTGCTTGAGTTTAAACATCACATAACTTTTCTCACGATCTTGTCATTTTAGGTCCATAAGCACTATTACGTAAGTTTCAAACTTCTCTGGGTGAATGATTTCCTTCTAGTCTTAACTTCCGTTCGTTGAAGGAATAAAATGCTGAGTTCTAACAATGATCACGAAATGACTTTACTCGGTTCGCTGCTCGCATACTATGGTCACGAAAGAAAATGGAAACTGCTTTAATCCTGTGCCTCTCATATTGTCTGGGATGGATCCGTTATTTGCTAATATTTTCCTTCATTTCATAGCTTTGCTTTTGGCTTTGATGCTTATCTTTTGCTACAATGATTACCCTTTCTTTTCTTGCGAGTGGCACGAATGATACCTTTTAAACTTAAGTCGTTGAACTGGAAGTTGCTAATAAATACTGTGGAGTACTTGTTTACAGTTGTTGTGGAGAAGCAGTTGTGCAAATGTGATTCTTGTTTACCAAAACAGATCGGTTCCTCCATGGCAAACTAATTGAACTTTTAGCTTTACCATAAGTTTGACCTAAGTCTATAGAAAAAACATATCAGCACGAGCGATTTAGCTCATCATGTTGCTTTCTCTTTTTTTTTTGTCATGGCACGTGTTCCTTTCGCCCACGTCACCTCTTTTACAGGGATTCCCTTCGCACGTTACTTCGCAAAGGTTGTTGCTGCTTATGTTCCTTGTTGCTTCTAGCTGCTGCTGATGCGTCACGACGCGTATACCCATTGTTGCTTCATGCTTCCGGGTACACGGTTAGAGCATGTCTAACAGATCCCCTAAAAGGGCCAATCCCGTAAAATAACCGCTAAAATACGGGGTAGCTTCTGGCCCCCTACTTGTGCAGGGCGGGAGAGGAAATACATGGCAAACCCCTCATCCCATTTCAGCTAGGGCGCGCGGATATTTCAGAATTCCCACCCGTTTTTCCCCGCGCCGTCGCCATAGCTACCCGCGCGTCGCCACTGGAAACAAAATATTCCGTAGAATTCTGTTTTACGGGGTAGGGATACAGGGTCTGCTAGCTCAGACGAGTTTTCGACCGATAGAAAGTGAATACAGGATCCTCTACTCATGTTTTACGGGGCAGAAAAATAGAGAATCTGTTAGACATTCCTAGCCTGCTCGAGTTGATGTGCAAGGAAGAACTCTGAAGCGTCTCCGACCGATTACTTGGCATATCCGAGATGGGTGGCGGCCGACCGGAGGAGAAGCAACGTCATGCCATCCGTGTCCGCTTCGCCGTTTTCCGCCAAGTCTTTTGTGCCCTCCCCTCCCGTGCACGCAAAATCTCCCTCCATACCCTGGGTTTTCTTTGCACGGAAACTGCAGGGGATTCCAGGCCAAACAGCATATCCAAACGGCCGAAAGGGCATACCTGACTGACACCTCTGCTCCTAACATTTGCTTTTGGAGTACTATAGGATTCTATAAGAGCACGTGGTAAGATTGGGAGCCCACGTGCGAAACATATGATCTGATCATCTTGTTTTGGTTAGAATGCCCGTAAATCAGAGGAAGTGTAGGGCGCGTAAATGTGCACGAAACATCGTTTTATATTCACAACAGAGTTTTATACATTCGTTAAACTGTCATGCATGGTTGCTAACCGCAAAAAATGTAACGATTTATATTTTAAGCACAGCTTGGTAATCTTGATTTTATCAATGAAACCCATGATGACATTTGGTTTTAAATTAAACCAAGGCGAGAAATGACCGAAAGAAGCATGAAATCCAAATATTAGTTCGAGTAACAAATGCCATTTTGCTAATTGATTGAATTCAGCATAGGGCATAAACCACACACTTTTTTCACGCCCTTCGGCAAAATTTATGTGGGGTTGCGTTACAGAATTCCTATGGTGCCATTGAAACCCATCTTGCTTGGATGTTTTCTTTTGCTCTGCTTCAAGGAATTTCCGAGCAATATTGCCATCTTATTTTATTTTGCTTTGCCGGGCCATGTTGGGCTCCTTGGCACATTGCAGATAAGCTAACCATAGAATTAATTATTCTTCGGCAACAAAGTGTCTTTGAAATGCCATTGGTGAATATGAGGGACATAGCTCCTCTGGGGCGGTGATGTGGGTGATCAATGCTCTTCACTCGTCATCTAAGGGTTTGATGGAGATAGCAACTTACCGATGGCGAATAAGCTTGTGAAGTTTTAGTTTTCTACTCCCTCCGATCCATAATAAGTGTCGATGTAAGTTTGTACTAAGACACCGACACTTATTACGGATCGGGGAGGGAGTAGTTGTTAGTCTTTCACTGTTTACGGCTGTGAACTTGTAATCACTAACCGATTACTCAATGTGCTCGGTGATGTGTTTGTGCGTGTGAGTGTGTGTTGATGTAAGACTTGTTTGGTTGATCAGTTTGGGGGTTTATATCCTTTCGTCTATTTCTTCTTTTAAATAAAATCATATTTTTTTAAATTTTAAATACACCTTTTGTATTTTCAAAATACGGAGCTCGATCCGGGTCCAAATATTAGATTCCTGGCTGCTTATTTTAAATATTCTTTCTTGAGAAAAGAGAGAAGTTAGCTTGGGGAACAAAATTTCTAAATACCGAGTACAAGAATCAATCAATCAATAATCTATGAGTAACCCACTTTTATACATTACCTTCCCCAACTGAAGAAACAAAAACGCCTTGGCAAAGACAAGCAATTGTAACGTTTATTTCTGCCTTGTAAAACCAGAAAGCACGAGCACGTAACCGTGACAAAACCGAAGCCTTTTGTTTTCTTCGCCCCTCCCTCGCCCGAAAGCACCCAGCTTTCCGGGGGAAAAAAGAAAGAGGAGCGATTCCTCTGCACCCTCCGACTTGCCGAGCTCGTGATCCCCCTCTCCGCCGGACCGGTGGAAGCGGCGAGGCGTTTCCGCGCCAAACGAGCAGCGAAGCTCGCGCGTTTTCTTTCCCCCCTTTGTTCACATAGCCGCGGCGGCCTGCTCCAACAGGTGCTGCTCGGCTCAGATCTACCGCGGCAGAGGTGGGGAACGAGGGCTCGAGATGGGGCACAACGCCGTCGGCGAGGACCAGGCCATGTCCGGTGAGTGATTCGATGCCAGCCTTGGGTCAGGTGTCGCGTTGTTTGATCTCGCTCTGTTCTTCGAGATGGCTGTCAGACTTGGTTTTTTGGGCTTTTGTATGAACTTCAGAAATCAGCATTATGCAAAGCCCAACTATCCCCTTTTTCCTTCAGATTCATGTAGTTTCGACACCGTTATCATCTTCGTTACTTCTTCTGTGCTATGGGGTAGCATTGCGTCTCATTAAGGGTTTCCGGAGAATTGGAGCATTTTGTTTGTTTCTTTTACGTACAAGTTAGCCTTTCTTTTAAACATACGTACAAGTTAGTGCTGATTTTCTGTTGTCGTCTGAGAAGAGTATAATGATTCACTGCTTCATGAATTAGAGCACCGATTGATTGACCTGTTTCTTGAATAGCTAAATTGCATGGTTGGCTTTGGTTTCATTCATCTATTTTCTGTTGGAGGATAGAAAGATGATCCTGTTCGTCGTAGTTGATCGCCATTTTCACTGTTTGCCTTTCAAGCATAGAGTAATTTGCTCTGCTTCTGGAACACTAGAATTGAAATAAATTCCATATGTAAGCTAGATTTTATTTTATGTAAGGGAAGATGGCATTTGCAATAAGTAACTTTTAGTTCATTACTTCCAATAGATTTCTACCCGTAAAGATTGACTAGAGGTGATATTTTTTATGGGAATTTTCTCAGTTTTTGGTCTCTTGTGGTGTGCTTTGGAATTCCCAAATATAATAAATCTAGGTTTTTAGTATGAATTATTTTCTAGAATAGAAATGCTACTTATTGAGGTCACTATCAAATTATGTTATGGAAGCTACCTGCAATTTGTTTCTTTCATGCACAGCACAACATGTGTAATTATTGGTCGAAGTGCCATAAATGGCAACAAATTAGGTTATGCATCATCCATTGGATCCTTCACAGTTTACGCCAGCTTCATTGTAACATCAGATGAACTCAGAATTCTCTGAAAGCCTTGTTATCGTAATGAGATAAAAGTAAGACTACTCTGTGTGTTGATGATGATAGATGTACCATATATTTCAGGCCTTCGTGATAAGCATCGCTTGGAGCTGGAGAGTTTAACACTGACATCGCAGCCCTTCAAAACACTCGCATTATTTGTGCTAGCCATTGGACAGAGTATAAGAAGCACATGCTCCTGTGTTCTGAAAGAAGGTACTCGGTTGAAGTTCCTGGTTCTTTTGGTTGTTACTACCTGGGTGCTTCTGTTGGTTATCGACGGCCCGCATGAGAAGGTATCATCTTCTTATTTGTTTAGCACATTTCTACATATTTAAGATTATACTAATTGAGTGGTGATATGCTGAATGGGACTACAAGGTACACGAATGAACACGGAGCACTAGCTTTACAGTCTAGATATGCATGAAGTTCTTGCTTTCAAATGGTGAAATGAATTATGTATTTATTTTGAATTAGACGGGATAAGACTTACTCCCTGCATTTATCGAAATTAAGGTTGAAGTGAGATTTGAACCTAGGTGGCTGGGTGCAATCTTGTAGCCCCGCCATAGTACCGAAATAGTTCTCAAGTGAATACTAGTATTGTTTACTCTAATTCTTAGGCAGTGTATGCGCTGCTGGTCCAAGGCCTCGATCTGGCGTTTGGGCAACTGTACATGTACCTGTGTTAAGAAAGGTTCAGTTCAATTGCAAATTTGCAATGGCTTGTCCACGTTAGTTGATAAGTCTGTAGTTTGCTGGTAGCTCCATTTGTATCTATGATCATATGTGCTTTCTTCCTTTCCTTTCTTTGATGGGGTGTGGTATGTGCACTCTTGCATCATGGATAAAATATTGTATTTTGTTTTCAATGCAGCATATGCAGGAAGTGCTTTCGTATGCCAGATTTGGATTATGGTGGGTCATACTAGGGGTGGCTTCATCCATTGGATTAGGTAAAGGCCAAAGTTCAACTGTATTTAGTAGCTAAGCATTTGGTTAGTAAGACTATACTTGTAGTTCGATCCTCACTCATCATTTTGTTTCGCAGGCTCTGGTTTGCACACATTTGTGTTGTATTTAGGGCCTCATATCGCCCTTTTTACAATGAAAGCGGTTCAGTGCGGACGGATTGATTTGAAGAGTGCTCCTTATGACACTATTCTTCTTGAAAGGAGGCCTTCATGGTTGGAGAAAGACTGTCTGGAGTTTGGACCTCGAATATATCAGGAGACAATCCCGTTTAGCAAAATACTGCATGAAGTTCATCTTGAAGCTGTTCTTTGGGGCATTGGAACTACACTTGGAGAGCTTCCTCCATATTTTATCTCTAGAGCAGGTTATATGTTTGTATTGCTTTGCTCTTTGCCAAATAGAAAATAATTTAAATAGTTCTATGTTTGCTCATTTCTTTTTCTATTCATGCTATACTTCTTATTCTTCAATATTATTACTTCAGAACATTAGTTGTGATTCACTCAAAATTATGCATAAATGTTTAACTGCGACAAAATTTACATGAACATATCAGAGTTACCTCGTTGTGAAATTTCTGCATCAGAAATATCTGCAGTCTTATGAGCAAGAAGCTTCTTGAAAAATTACAAATTAAGCGAACATTTGTAGCATGCTTTGATGAGTGATGGTCATCATTTTTTTCCAGTTGTTTATTTACGTACCATCTTCCAGCATTGCCTTCAGCTAGAAATATGGTTATCCTGTGTGCAGAACAGATAGTTATACAGTTCAGTTTTTTGGTCCTGCTCAGATGTTAGATCTGGAATGCATTTAACTTCCATCCATGCTCCCACTAAGTCTTTAGCGAGTCTTTTCTTGTTATTTTCAGTATGGATATTTGCAGTGTTGAAGTATAGGTATCTACAAAGGGTATCTTGGATTACAATTTCGACGTTCCCGTTTCTCAGTGATTGGCTAACCATATGATGAACTGAGTTATCTAGCTTATAAGTTGGGTATCTTGACCACAATAAGAAGTCATATAAGATTAACCTAAATTAAGACTAAACAATCCTTAGACTTAGCCTAATAGTTCTAAGTTCTGTAGTTAATAATTAGGAAAAATTACTTGAAGCAACTGACTCAGGTTATTGCAAATGAACCACAGCTAGCATGTCAGGCCAAAAAGTCGAAGAGTTAGCAGAATTGGATGCTTCTATCTCAAAAGAAGGTTTTCTATCGTCAACACTATACCGGGCCAAGCGCTGGCTTATGTCTCACTCACAACATCTAAACTTCCCGACAATACTGCTACTTGCTTCGGTTAGTCTCTTTCTTGTGCACATTTATTTGCTTGCTACATGTTTGATTATGTCACCGACTTGCATTTGCTTTGTATAGCTCTTTAACTATTTAAGATGTTAGCTCAGCTCCATTTACATTGCTTCCCACTTGAATGATAGTTGCTATAGAAAATTACATGTAAAATGTGGTTTTGACTTTTCTAGTGATCAGTGGAGCAATATTGCATATGTAGAGCAGTTATCTTTGGCAGTAAAAAAAATACTTTTTTCGAAAGGAAGTAAAAAATATTATTAGAAGGATAATTACAAAGAAAGTGGAGTGTACAAAGAATACAGTTGGAGAGACTCTTGGAGAGACTCTTAACATTTCCTTCCATCAGGTGCCAAACCCTCTGTTTGATCTTGCTGGTATTTTGTGTGGACAATTTAACGTCCCCTTCTGGAAGTTCTTTCTGGCAACTTTAATTGGAAAGGCTTTTATCAAGGTTTATATGCAGGTTTGCTACATTCAACCTTTTTGGTACAATTGCTCCATGTACTGTAGCATTTAGTTTTTAATTGCCATATTGGCGTATTCATAATCCCATATCTTGAAAATTACTTATGTAGACAACGTTGGTAATTACTCTCTGCAACAACCAACTTCTTGAATTGGTGGAAGAAAAGTTTCTATGGGTATTTAGCAATTTTCCTGGGATATCATCCATCCTTCCCTCTTTAGTCGCCAAGTTGAAGACAGCCAAGGATAAGTTTTTAATAGCCAGTGTTGCTGCATCAACTTCTAAAGCTGTGAAGGTACAGATTTTCTCTTACGTCTGGAAACAGTTTTGAGCATTTCAAACTGACTGCATACATCAGCTGTGTATGTTTCGTTTCTTTAAGTGATTTCTAGTTCTGTATCATCATTTCATGTTCTTATTTCTTCAAGATTTAAATTAATATGCCAATTACAATTTAACCAAGTCCTAAGATAGTCTGCATGATTGGTTAGCTTTGATTGAGTCAGATGTAGTGAGGTCTTGGAAACATGATTATGGTTGATGACAATTGTTACAGTTTCAGCTTGATTGAGTTTTTCCTTAGCTTGACTGCATCTGCTTTTCTGGAAAGTTGCCATTTCCCCTAAACGTCTGAATCATCCGTTTGCAGGGAAATACGTGGAATCTGTCATTCTCTTTGATCTGGAATACTGTGGTGTGGCTCATGATCATGAATTTCATCGCTCAGATAATCACTTCCACAGCCCAGAGTTATCTGAAGAAACAACAAGAGCTTGAGATCAGTAAGAAATCATCAGCAACAACGGATTCTGCTTCTGAACCTTCTGCTGGGATATCAAATTAGTCGAGCCAGAGCATTTCATCTGGTCAGATCATAGAGGAATCAATTTATATTCATGCAATCAGTTTTTGCATGCCATTTGGGAATCCTAAATCTTGTCATTATTATGCACTGGACTGCTGGCGTTATTCTCGAAGAGATCACATTGGCAAACTGTACATAACCCATCCCATCAAGCCGCTACCATGACTGTGAGACTAAGAACACTTGTATTCCTGTGGAGCACTAGTTATTGATTTATTACTTAGTAGAAAGACACAGAAAAGAGATAGGAGAAAAAAGTGTGACTGGTGCTCAAGTGTAATGTGGGCCTTGTACATAGCAATCAAATACATCCCCATCAGTTTTACAAGAGCAAAATGTTTCAGCCTCCTGTCTTGCTGGTTGTTTTTTGTCTCAGCATTGCTAGTGATTTGTCCAGATCCGCCATTTGTTTGTGATGGCTACCTGACGAGGAAAGTTCCTGTTCCTGTCAATACACGACACATGCCAGTTGCCATGTAAAAAAACTCCCACGTTTTTATCAGCTACTTTACTCTTTCAGTGATGTTGCAATTGGCAACTCCTGTTGAGTAGTGAAGCCCATCTTCGGACGTAACTTGGCTGGACAAATTATTGAAATTTGTGAAAGCAAAGGATGGGAAGTTCCGCGGAAGTGTTGGATGATCTGGGCGATCTTGTGCTCCTGATTTGGAGGCTGAAGCGTGCTTTGAACTCTTTCAGGTTGACAGGATGTGCTGTAGCTTGCTTGCACACTGAGCTGCGTACACATGAATCAGGTCACATGGTCTGCAGTGTGTTTGTTTTTTTCATGCCGATAATTTGGTACTCCGTATGATGATTATGGTAATGAACTTGTTAAGGTAGGGTATTACCCACTAAACCACCTGGTAGACTTAGCCACCGGGGTGACTATATATTACTGATTAGAGTTCGAGGTCTGAGACATAGATGTTCAACTTTTATGTGCATTCTTCAGGACGGAAGTGCGTTTGGTACAAAAGGCCTTCTGATTCCTTTTCTATAAGGAAAAAAATTGAATACACGAAGATGGATAGGGATGGACTTCTAAAATAAGGTTTGAACTCAATCATGTTGACATTTTTGTAGAGTAATAGGCATGCGAGGCATTTTTGAAGAATTTGATAATCGTGATGAAGAGTTCTTGTAGAAATAAAAGATTGAAATCATCCAAAACTCTTAGCTGGGAAAATCCTGCAATCCAAAATGACAGTTTAAGCTTTGTAACACACAATTGATTTGCAAGAAGTTTCATCTTTTGTTACTCAAATAGTAAGCTTATGTATCTTGTACTAGTAGCTAACCTAATAAAACGTTGACATGATTTATTACACAGTCGGTTCATATTTTAAATCATTTTCTTTACTACGTATATCTTTGTAACTACCAAAAAGTTGTATAGGAAATTTAGTAAAGAATAGACTGTTGTGACTGTGGGAGAGTACATCACTTGCAATATACAAGTCATTTTCAATTACATTATTCGACCTACTATTACCAGTACAGGCAGTAGATCGCATCACCTGAGCAAGAGATCTGAAAGCATGCAGTAACTGATAACTGCACATGCACTGACCGAACCTATCCTACGCGTATGCTATTTTCCCTACCCTGGCCTACTACTGGCCATCCTATGCTTGCTACAGCAATGTAAATCTACCACTCTGATAGCACTGCTGCTAGCTAGGGCCTACGAACTACAAAGCCAACGGAATATGATAGCACTGCTGCTACTCTACTGCAAGCTGGTCAGGCATCAAATCAGAATAGTACTCTTAATATATATTTTTTGGGTGTGCTTATAGGGATTTGAGAATCCGTTTAGTATTATATATAACGTCCTCATTCTCAAGAAAAACCAGAAAATAGTATTGTATACAATGTCCTCATTCTCAGTAAGGGAGAAAAATGTTGCAAACTTCAAGAATTTTTTGGGGAAAATGTGCAACTGAATATTTTGTACACTTGATGTTAGTTTGAGATGTTGCAGAAATCAACTTTTTTGTACGCATAGCTGTTGTACCATGGATTCTCCTATGTCTTTTGGATATCACATGATTTAAAATGTTTTCCTTACAAAAATAGATGTGCATATTTATGCTTCCTTTGTACCATGGATACCTCATTTTTTGCGAGATACCATGGATACCTCATTTTGGATATATGAATTCATAGATTTCTATACAAGAATGAGTTACTGCCACTCTCCTCTGATGGTACTGCCTCATCCTTAATTGTATTTCCATTTCTGGATTGTTGGTATTCATATTTGTTAAACCATCATGTCTAAAAAAAACCATCTGCGTATTTCTATTCCTAGATTGCTGCATAATGCATATACACCAACTTCTCTCTTGGAGCATGTGTAAAAAACTTCTCTCTTGAAGTACAATACAGTATTAATAGTTTTATTGACTTTATTAGGCACTAATGACAAGCAATTCTAGTCTTCCCATCCTTCCTGCCAAGCTACTCCTGTTAGTAATATTATGTACTCTCAATCAGGTCCGTTTAGAACCATCATTTATATCCATGGGGATACGTTTGCGATCAATAGTCACTCCCACGTACTTACTTGTAAAGTAATCGCCATGACAGCGATTTAATAACAGATTGGCAATGGCAACAAGGGAGCACTTGTTTGGTGCCGAGGATAATCTTGTCATACAAAAGAAATGGTTGGACATAAAATTTTATATGTACAACTAGCTATATATTACCATATACGATGGTTCAGATGTGTGTCCATAGCTATAATTGTACTAGTCAAACAAAGCATCCAGGCCACGCACTTGCCCTAAACAAATAATTGGCCCTACCACCAATATTGTATCTAGTGGTGAACACAATAATATCTTGCAAGGATCATGCAACTAAGAAACATAAATTTCTTAATGTGCACCAAGCTAGGTAGTGTGATTCAACCTCTAGTGGGATGTGGCAACATTGGGTTGCTTGTTCATGTCACTTTGGGGTTTAGAAATTAGAAATTTCAACCTAGAGACATGATCCCAGATATATAATACATCCCTTGGGCCCAATAAAGTAGACACGGAGGAGAACAAAATACTATTAGAGGGCCAGCTTACATTGTTGCATCCCCTAGTATTAGTTTAGTCAAGTAGTATAAACAAACTGGACAAGAAAGAGACTTTCAAGCATTTGGGCATCTCTTTTGGTAGACCTCATTATCATGTTTTCAGCCTTTAGGCTTTATAGTCCCTCCTCCCTCGGTAGCCCTATAGGATGTAGTAGCACATTTTCAGAATAATACAAGTTGTATTATTATAATAAAACTTATCAAAAAAAGTACTGCTGATATAGGCTAATAAGTATCTGATGAATGCTGATGTGGGCTGGACTTCAGTAGATTAGATTTGACACCTATATATTGCCGTGGGCCACCTAAGCCCAGCCAGCTAGTAGATCCTAGAGACCAGCTCTCTCTATTACTTTTACTACTATACTTCTTTTTGTAAATGAACAAAGCAAGTTCTTTTTGCAAAGGCAACTCTAGCTAGTTAACTAGTACTACAGTACAAATACAAGAGACAATATTTGCGTGCACGTCGAATTTGAGGTTATTTTGTAGTGCTAGGAGTGTTTAGCACTTGTGTGGTTCTTCTTTTAGAGTATGAAACTGGTGGTCCTCTACAAAAGTATATGGCTATAGGAGTTATCTAGGAAATATAAATGTTGACATGACTGAATTGAAAAATGAGTTCTAGTTTGAGCGCAGAACACCCTGACTTGAATTTGCATCTGGAAATTGTATTCTAGTAAATTGGGGACAATTGCCAATGAAGACAAATTCTCCAGTATCATTTCCCAAGTTTGAAATCAGCATCATCATTAGCCCTTCATTTAATTTCATTGTTTTTTTGTACGCATGTCCGTATGTAGAAATGTATTTCAATAAGTTCACACTTCTTTCAAGCTTAATTATATATGGTACACCTCAAATATATATACATACAAAAAATGTGGAACCTACTAGATTGGCTTAGTTATATATAGTCCATATAATCACCCATATTCGGTACGTGGGATTTAAAGCATGTCTAACAGCACCCTTATTCGCCCGGCCCTTAAAACCCGAGTACAGGCTCCCGAACTCGCTTTTTACAGGGTCAAAATCGCCGGCGGAGATCAGCGACACTGACCCGTAAAAAAGGATTTTAGGCAGGTTTTCATGCAGAACAGCAGTTTCAACGTAAAATCAAAATAATAGTTCGCATCAAATGCACACACAGAACAGTTCACAGTAAATGCAAATGCATAGTTCAAGTCTACCAACAAGCAAAGGAGAATCAAGCTTGGGAGTTGTCTCCATGCTCAACTGAAGCACCTCCGGTTCCACTTTGACGAAGGAGCCTTCTTCTCTGCATGATCTCCGCGGTGGTCTCTTTCCACCACTCCAATTGTAGGTCATTCATGTCCTTCGTGTTCATCATCATAATCTCCTTCTCTTCGACTAGCAATGCCTTGATTGCCTTATCCTTCTTCACGTTGATCTTCATCATCTCCAACTCGGCCTTTTGCCTTGCTTCTTCTTGCGAGGCTTCCACCTTTGCAAGCTTGACCTCTTTCTTCTTCTCGGTGATAGCAAGCTTGGCCTCCAATGTTTTCATTGTCATTGCCTCCTTGGTTTGTACCATTTGATCAAACTTATCCCTTAGCAACGATGAGTTGGACTCCATCTTTATCCTCTCCTTGGCTTTCTTGCACCCCTCCGGCTTGTCCCACTTTACTCCTCCTTCATCATCACTATCACCCATCATCTTCATCGACCCCTTCATTACTGCACCTTCTTGGTCCCTCAATTGCCACTTGGGAAGATGCTTGAGAACGTCATGGCAATGCTTGAAGGGAAACTTCCTGCCCTTGTTGTCGGCCATGTCTTTGTATCGTTCTTGCGCAAAGCCCTCCTACGAATGCATCACAAAGGTTATATAACGAATGAATGATCATAATTGGTAAAGATGTGGGGTTAAACAAACTCACATATTGATCAATAGTGGAACCACTAGGAGGATTCATTGTCACCGCATCCATAGCAGCACTCCAGCGGCTACAAGCCGGCTTGATCACCTCCCAACGCCCTTGAAGTGATCGGAAAGAGCGGTACACAGTAGGCTTCACTCGCGGCATCAGCTAGCAAAACCTGTCCTCGATGTGCTGCCAATACCGCTTCCCTGTTTGATCCGTGCCCGACGCCGCGTCCAATCCAACTTGTGCCCAAGCACGGCACAAAGTTGTATTCTCCACTTCTGTATAGTTCATGGCTCTCTTCTTCCTCGTCTTCACTTTACCCGTCTCGACCTCGGTCACCTCTTCCATCTCGCAGTTGGCATCCGTCTCCTCGTCGTCCGTCTCGACCTCGGTCTCCCCTCGCAAATTCTCCGAGTCATTACCCCCGAAAGGAGCAAGTGGTGGACAATCGGTGTCGACAAAGGAGTTGTTCAACATCTCCATGAACGAACCGTGCGCAGTGGACCTAAAATCGGATTCAAGGATGAGATTATGCGTGCTGAGATGCGGCGCAGTGGGGGAAAATTAGACATACCTTTCGGGCATCGGCTCGAACAGGTTCGGGGCGGAGGAGGCGGCGGGGGACTCGGCGGGAGGCGGAGAGGGAGTGGCCGGCGGGGGGGCGATGCGGGAAGCCGGCCTCTTCACCTTCAACGCCTTGCCTCCACCGGAAAGAACTTTGGTGCGGGGAACCCTCTTTGGCTTCGCAGGGGCAGGGGCGGCAGGCGGCGCAGGGGCGGCGCAGGGGCAGGGCGGTCGTCGACGCAGTCTGGATGAGGTGCGTACCCGCCCTCTTCCTCTTGTTCACGCTCGTGGCCGCCACCATCTTTGCGACGTCGGCGGAGGTCGGAAGACCCCCGGTGGCCCCGGGAGAAACATGTAGCGCCGGACTGCCACCAGGGGGCTGCGGGGTCGAATCGAGGTCCATGTCGTCGGGATCCGGCCGCGGCGGGGGGGGGGGGCGAGGCTGCGGGGGCGCAGAAATCGGCGGCGGCGGCGGGCGAGCGGGAAGGGATGAAGGAGCTGAAACTTCTCGCGCACAAAATGGACCGTCTAGTACGGGCCGCGTTCGGGTCGCGTCCGAAACCCTCGTTTCTGCAGGCCGGACACGGATTCTGGGTTCGGCCCTCAATTTTTTTTTACCGTTTTCATCGTTTAAGGGTGCTGATCTATGACATTTTTTTAGCAAGAACCCATAACTGGCGGTTATTTTGAGGGTTTGGCCCCTTTACGGGTGCTGTTAGACATTCTCTAATAGCAACTGACAAAGTTGCGATCATTTTGTTGTTGACAAGAGTTTAAATTCTTCAAATCAAAATTTACTCATTTTCTATTTTGTCCATAGACATTTCAAAAACGAGCCACATAAGCAAACATGTGAGAAATTTCATTCACGGTAGCTAATAGTCTTAACCGATAAATTTCGAACATATCAGTTAAAACAAATTTGGGTTTCTCCCTTTGTGCAAAACAAATGTTGCACCGCCAAAGAAAAAAATAGCTAGCTAATCTTCATCTATTCATTTGCTCAAGCATTGTAAGGTTGCAGAGTCACTAAAACATCCAGATAACGCATGTTGATGGTGCAAACAAGTCAATTATCCAACAATTTGGACTAAAAGCACTATAGTATAGGTTACATACAATCTGGCATGGAAACCACGATCGATCTGATATCGCATGAGTGTAGTAAAAAAGTCAAAGGGGTGCATTTTGTCAACCCGCTTTAGAACAAAAAAAACTTTAAGAAACAACACTTACTTTAAAATCTTATAAAGAAAACCCTCCCCTAATTAGGCCTAAAATCAATCTCATATGCACACCGATGATACCCACAAGTGTAGAGGATCGCTGAAATTCAATGGAAAGTATTCCAATTTTATAGTTTAAAGCGGTGGGAGAACAAGAATATCAATAATACTTTAGCAACTGAGATATCACTCTTAACCACACCATTGTATCAATATTCTCAAAGAGGAAGGTTGTGAAACGCAGCGGTAGTACCAAAACATTAAAGTAAAATAAAAGACAACACCAACAGATTTCTAGTTTTTACTATAAAGATTATACTTGTAACTTTGAGTGGCTAAAAGCATAGACATGAGGTGATGAAGGGAGGCGTTGCATGGATGAGATCATGCATGTACTCCCTCCATCCCAGTTTTAAGAGCATAATTTTCAAAAAAATTGGCCCTAGGTGATCTATGATTGGTGGTGAAATTTGGCTCTTTGTTCTCACTAAAAGACCCATTAATTAATAAGAAAGCGCATGCATTGGTTGTTTAGCCTTGGAAATGCAAAAAATTGCTCATGCAAAGCTACTAATTAAACACCTTAAATGCTAATATACCTAGGAGGTGGGGGTATTTTGGGATTGCATGATTTGTAAATTATGCCCTTAAAACCGGGATGAAGGGAGTAATAACAAAATAAACACATTGATGCTTGACTCTAAATCGGTTGACAATTAGGCATGTGTTCCTTATGTACTTGTACGCGTTTACAAGAGAACTTATATAATATCTATTATTGTCCTACCCTCCCATTTCAGCACGGCAACCTAAGTAACTTGGGGTAATTAAGGATGTACTTTCAGTCACCTGGTTTAATGCATTAACACTTCATAAACACATGAAATCCTAAAAGCATATCCCCCTTGTTTTCACACATGTTACCTTAGCGTTCACACGTTCTATGCTATAACATGTAATATACTATGCAGATAAATACTAAACTCATACATATGGTAAAGCAATAAAATTCCGGTAATGACATCATATTACTCAGGCCCTAATAACAAGCATGATGCATAGCAAGAGTGCATTAACATTCATACATGAGTATCCTCAACAAAATCATCATAAATCATGGCTATTATCCATTATTACATGATCAATTTCATCCAATCCCAATCCACCCCATATGCCTATAGAGAACCACTCACACATGGCGAGGACGAGGGATGAATACATGGCGATGGATATTGGTTTGGTAAAAATGGTGGTGATGGCGGAGGCAAAATCCTCCCCCCCCCCTCCGCCTCTGGCATGAAGAGAGATCTCAATCTGATCCCGAGAAAACGTTGATTATGATGTTGACAACGCTCTATTTTATGAAAAGCTTTGTAACCCTCGAACAATGATTTTTCCTCGTATACGAAGGACTTGGCAAAATGAGGAGGCAAGACAAGCCACAGGGGTGTGGAGACCCACCATGGCCTGGCCAGCAGGTAGGCCCGTGCCATGGGCACTCCCTACAGGCACGCACTGGCATTATGGGGTTCGCTCTTCATCCTGCTGGGATTCCTTTGCCTTGAAAATTTCTTTGTTTCCTGAGCAAAAACAAAAGAAATAAGATTTTTTAAAAAACATCAATAGTTCTCCAAGTTCCCCCGAGCTTAGCTTGTTGCTTGTTCCCAAGCAACTCAAGCGGTTGCGTAGAAGCGAAAAAAGACTTTTGAAATCGAACAAATTGGCACAATACCTTCTCAATCCTGGAAAAAGATGATGTCACTAAGCAAAGTGGGCCACACCGATCCTCTGGAGGGGAAGTCGAAGCCCGAGTTCAAGTAAAGGAGATATTGATTCACTCATTTATTTATTTAATGAAAAATGTCACTCGCAATGTGTTGAATTGGCAGGTTACTTGATGACGAAGCTCGGAAATAGCTGCCTTTGTGGTGTTAAACCAAAATGCTAAAGAGAGCAAAAGGGAAATTATGAACTACGTTTCATGTAATGTAGTACACTATAAGATCGTTGACAAGGGTATAGCTAATAGAGCCCGTTAGTTGTGTACCCCTGAGGCCCGTTAAGCTAGGCCCAATTGTAATGATAGTCGAATACGAGTTCTTACCGTATGTCGATATTGTAATCTGTATCGTACCCTACCCGATCCTCGAGACCTGGCCACTTATATATAGGGGCCAGGAGGGGACGGTGTAGGCCAGATTGAAAGCAAGCCAGGTTGAACACCCAAGTTTACTTTCGATACACACCTATTTCGACTAACTTTACCTTCGAGTTCATCCGACGCCCTATCTCCCCGATCCTAAGTCCTTCATCTAGGACATTTGTCGAGTTAACCCCTCGTCAATTGACGCCGACCGTGGGGACTTTGGGCGTTGGAATCATGAATTCGACGGCTTTTTCGCTTTTAGCCAACAGCAGTTCAGAAGTCGACGGAAGTCAAGAGGTGGAACTAACCATTGGAAGTTTGAGCATCTTCATCGGGCCAGCGGGCTCGTCTCGCCTTTCGGATCCAACGAAACAAGATCCGTCGGCAAGTGAGCCTGAAGCAACAGCAATAATGGAGTATTCCGACGGCTCATCCAACGAGGTAAACTCGCTGGTCAGCCTAGAAGAAATGCAAAAAGGGAAAATTGCAGAAGACAACAAAGCAAAGGATAACTTCAAAGCAGAGATCCAACTCGACGATCTCACGATCTGCCTCGACGATATCTCAGATAAATCAACAGACACATGGAAGACGGGGTTAGAGCTTTCTGAAGATGGCGACTCGATCTTCTCAAGTTTTAATAGTAACATCGGCAAGCAGTGCCAGGTACTCGCCATTGTAGGCGACAACTCAGAAGAATTCGACGAAAATAACAACCCAGTGCTAAACCCAGCTAATATCGACAGAGGAGCAAATCACCTAGCAGAAGGACAAACAGTAGAATCCCTTACAGCCAGGGAAAAAATTCGACTATTAGTCGACGAGTGGAGGATAATAAGAGAAGCCGTAGAACACGGCACGCCAATACCATTAAATTCCAGCAAAGACATGCTTTTGGGGTATCATTACGCCCTAAGGCAGCAGGCAAAGCAATTAGCAAAGGAAAAGATAGAGATACAAAGAAGAAAAGATTCAGCCATTGCAGCTAGCGAAGCTGCTCGTAAAGCACGAAGCGACGCATCATACAGCAACGCAAGGAAAAATCGTCGACATGGTTCAAGGTACGATAACCTCGAGTACTCCGACAGGCAAAGTATTTCGAAAAACCTCGACTCGTCCTTCCTATCGGTCGACGAGCAGGGGAACATCCTACCAAAAACCCCCGAGGCAGCATTAGTAGCAGCGCAAGCATATCTGCTCACAATTCGACCAAGTCCAGGAGATCCTAGGGAGCACATGCATAGAGCAGCATTGAACGGACTCAACATGGTGGGTCACAAGCTCCCAGCAAAAGGAGAAGAAACACATCATCACAAGGAAGTACACAAAGCAAGGTCACCTCGCCGTCACAATAGTCCTCGGCATAGAAGCAGCAAACACCGATCTCGATCGCCGTCACCAAAACAGCATGGGGGAACTCGAAGATCGCGATCCCCAAATGAAAGGCGCAACCATGAAGACGACGAAAAAGAGATGGGGGCACCGTGCTTTACCCGTAGGGTTCGCACCACTCCAGTTCCCAAGGGATTCAAGCTACCTCATGATCAGCAAAAGTACGACGGATCACAGGAACCACAATCGTGGCTCGCAGATTACTTACAAGCAGTTCAAATATTAGGAGGAACCAAAGAAACAGCAATGCAAAGTTTGCAATTACACCTCACCGGCGCAGCAAGGTCATGGCTGAGCAAACTAGAGAAAGAATCCATTGGAAGCTGGGAAGACCTCACAAAGCAATTTACAAGCAACTTCAGGTCGACATACAAACGGCCAGCATCAATAGAAGAAGTCAAAGCGTGCGTACAGCAACGCGACGAAACACTACGGGCATACATCCAAAGATGGAGCCTCATCAAAAATTCAGCAGTCGAAGTTTCAGACGAAAGAGCAATAGACGCGTTCATCATCGGATTAAGGCGAAGAGACCTAGTCGAAGAGATGGGTAGAATCAAGCCGAAAACAGTGTCAGATCTCATGGATACAGCAAACAGATTTGCAGATGGGGAAGATGCGTGCAACAACAAACGGACACGATCTCCAGAAGACGACAGAAGAAACAGATATGGAAGTCAAAGGAGACGATCCCGAAACTACGACACCTACGGCTCACATAGCCAAGTCGCCGCAGGATATAAAGACAACAGTTATCAAGGAAACGATCGCAGAAGCTCAGGATATCGAAGCTACGGAAAAGAAGACTATAAGAAGTTCCCACCAAGAGAATCCAGAGAGTACAACCCATCGCCAGAAGATATGCTCAACGGGCCTTGTCACATACACTCAGCGTTCGTCGACGGGAAGCGAGTATCAAGGCACGCAATGAAAGATTGCACAACATTCTTAAAACTACAAGAAGCAGCACAAAACAAGCAAAGCGAAGCAAGACGACAAGGATTCGAAGGGAGCAACAACCCCCCGACAAACCAGCAAGGAAATAACGGAGCTCCTCAAGGACAAAACAAGCAAAACAAAGAACACGACGACGACGAAGGGTACGTTCCATCAAAAGGACACATCACGGCAATGATACAACTCGTGCCCAAGTCAAACAAAGAGGAAAAGAGTATCACTCGACAAGTCAACTTAGCAGTTATTTCGCCTCCAGCCACAACAGAGTATCTGAATTGGTCAGAACAACCAATCGAGTTCAACAGAGAAGACCACCCTATAACAGTACCTCGGCCAGGAAACGCGCCCCTGGTACTCAAAGCTCAAATCGGCGCGTACGATGTCGACAGAATATTCATGGACGCAGGAAGTGGAATCAACCTGATATACGCAAAAACACTCAGGGCAATGCACATATCGCTGGAGTTCCTGAAACCAACAGATTGTTCCTTCCACGGAATCGTGCCAGGAAGTGCCAATTACCCACTAGGTCGGATAGCACTCAATGTTTGCTTCGGCAACCGACAAAACTACAGGAGAGAAGAGCTAGACTTCGAAGTCATGGACTGGCCATCTCAATATCATGCGATCCTCGGGCGACCCGCGTTTTCGCGATTCATGGCAGTACCTCACTATACATATTTAGTACTTAAAATGCCAGGACCAAGAGGAATAATTACAGTCAAAGGAAGTTTTGAAGTCTCAGATCTCTGCGACAGGGAGTTCCACAAGATGGCACAAAACTTTGGCATGATAGCCAACTATGCAGAGAAGGCGAAAAACACGACTGCAGAAGGCATCAAACTACTCGAGGGACGCGCTGCGGAGCCTGAAACGAAGAAACCACGAGTAGGAGCGCCAAGAGAAGACAAAGACGCAGGAGAAGAAGGGAAAGCCGCAACGACATAAGCATCAAAGAGTATAGTAGAAAAATAACGGCTGTAAAAGCCACGAGTTATACCAGGGGCAATGCCCTCTAGATCCAGAACACAGGTCACAGGCCGGATCTCTTGGGTCACCCCATGTATCATATATTACAAGTATAAATAAAGACAAAAGCGTTCCTCATATTCGAGTTTACGAGTCTTTCAAAGAGAAAGTGTGGCAAACGCACGAATCATACAATAACGCCCTGAGAATAAATTTCAGACATATAGTCGCGAAATAAATAAACTCTCGCGTTCCACATACAACTCACAACATCGGGTTGTCAGAATCATCTACACCTAAAGGGTCCAAGTAGTGAAACTCGCGGAAGAATGCGGAGTCTTCCTGCAACAACCTGGCTATAATTCGACGGGCAGGCTGCAAGGTACTCTCTAAGTGTACTCGAAGGCTTTCCCCACCAGGAGGATAGCTCAGCGACATTGAATTATAGTTGAGTCTTGGCTGCCACTTACGTATCCATCCGAGAGCAAAATTAGCACCTGCCACTAAATTCAGTTCTATCAAACGGTGGATTCGCTGGCTGGATCTAAAAACGTCAAGGAGCAATGGGAAAGTAGCAGGCAGAGGATTGCGAGGAAGCATGACTGAGTGCATAGTTACGAGAGCTCTCCTGCAGCCATCCACCGCCTCGCCAATGTGCTGGGCACGGTCCTGAAGCAACACAACAGCACTTCGGCATCGAGGATCAGACCATAAGTTTTCAACACCTACGGACATTTTTTCTAGAGTCGCACTACGCTCGGTAACCCGACGATCTTCAGCAGCGAAATCCAAGCAAGTGCCTACAAGGGCAAAGGATGTCACAAAAATAGTAGTGGAGCAAGAAGCAAATAAGATAAGTCCAGGGGGAAACTTACAGCGCAACATTTCACAGGCGGATTCAACAATACCAAGAATAAAAGAGTTGCATTCTTCCTGATGCAGAATCTTCGCCGTCAAGCTGGACACTTCATCGCCAAGAACCGATACCTGCTTCGTCAGGGCAGAAGTTTTGCTAGCTTTATCAAACGCCATCTGAGCTTGGCGTTTGGCTGAAGTCAAGCGAACCTCAAGGTCAGAAATCCTCGAAGAATATTCTGCGCATTGATTGCATCGACTAGGAGTCGACGAAATCTGAGGATCGAATCCACGGGCAGAGGAAGGAGCAGAACCATGAGTCAAAGGATCATGAACATGCATCGACTACAAAAGAAAAGAAAAGAGAAACAATTTCAGAAAGGCAGCATAAAACTTCATATGAAGAGGATATATTTACATAAGAGCACAACCCTATGGCTAAGGTTCTCGGGTTGCACTTAATTGAAGTCTCTACATTCAAAAGGAGAAAACTAAAAAAGCTACAAAGAAGCTGAGTCTACGCCACCTCAGCATTGTGCTCCGTGGAAGAAGGGGGCGCGGCCAGTTCCTCGCTAGAAGTCAACGGTGGCACTGGATCTTTTGCCGCTGGAGGTGGTGCAGCAGGCATAGCAGATGCCGCCGAAGGAGAAATCGTTGTCAACAACGCAGGTGCCAACTTCTTCGCCTTCTCGAAAAACACCTTCATCTCATCACGGGTGTGGCCATGGGGGGAGCTAACCCTCCCCCAGTCGAAGTCTGTACCGTGTGCAAGAGAAAGTGCAATAGCACCCTCGGCGCCGCGCTTAATGGACAGCCCTTTTAGCTGGAGAGTGGGGTCTTCAGTGGTATCGAAGGACTTGGCAAGTTCAGTCAGATTGTCCTTCGGGATTGCCGCCCTTTTCTTCGGCCACAACCCGGCAAATAGCCGTGATAGAACGCGGCCAACCAACTCAAAAGTCTCCTGGATAGATATCCAGTTTTCCTCGAGTAGGTTAACCGCATTCATCAGAGGATCATCGTCTGTTTGCAAATCCGACGGAGATACCCCGGTAAATTCTGCATAAATAAAAAAGAACAGAAGAGATAAGTGACAACAGGTATACCAGTGCAACAGAAGTCGAAAATAGAAAGACAAGTCGAAGAACTTAGTTTCAGCGGCAGTAGACATGGTGTGAAGACGCTCTGCCACGGCCTGTTCCCGCTGAGCATGTTCCTTGTTGGCATCAGCTAAAGCCTTTTCAGCTTTCTTCGCCTTGGCAAGCGCAGATTTCTGTGACTTCTCAGCAATTGCCTTAGCAGCGGTCGCAACATCATAAGCTTTCTGCGAAGCTTTGAGTTCCGCCTCCAACGAAGCAATTCGAGCATTGGCGGTTGCTAAAGCAGCTGCATAAGAAGTCGACAGGGAGTCAGATAGATAACAAAGGATAAAGTGCAGAAGATAAGTAGTGATTGGACGTCAAAGTTATACCTTCGGAAGCTTTCGCAACCTTTAGGTACCCTGCACACTCCGTGCCCAGGGCGATAAATCTCTTGACTAAAGCCTGAGAAAAGAAGTGTGTAAGAGTAGAAGTGCATGAAAAGAAAGCAAGTAAAGAAGAAGTGCTCACATCATCAGAAGAAACCGCAGATACGTGGGTTTCCAGAGAAATGTCAGCTTCCTTAGCCTTCTTTGAGCGCTTAGGGTATCGGGCTTGAGGAACCTTCTTCACACCGGACCTGGTAGCCCTCGGTGCAACATCTGGTTCGACAGGCTCATCAATGGCCATAGGAGAAGGTGGTGGAGCAGCTGTTGCATATGTTGGTGGTTCTTCATCATCACTGCATGAAGAATATAAGTTATGAAAAACAAGGCAAGAACAATGCAGTTGAAGAACTCGACTACAATACTTACGATGCTAGCATGTCGAAGTACTCCATATCTTCTGCAAGAACGGGAGCTTTACCAGCCGCTGCAGAACTCGATGAAGCGATGTCGTCGACACGCTTCCTTTTCTTGTCGACACCAACATCTTCAGCAAGTGCAGGAGAAGGCGATGTCGACGAGCTAGTTTCCTCTTCTGATTCCTCGACATCATCTCCGTCCTGACTTTCGTCAGCCTCGGGGGCTTCAGATGCAGGGGAGGCTAGATCAGCCGGGAGGGGCCCTGCCTCTGGCAGAGGAGGACGAGAAACAAGGAATTGGTGACCCTGCATATAAATATGTCAGCAGAATGCAAAGGCAACAACAAAATAACGCAAGTCGAAATCAAGCAAAATTTGACAAACAGTGGACGCGGAGATACATACCTCAGGAAGAGGGCGCACGGAGTCGAAGAAATCAGCAGTCAAATCGGCAACTGCATGTTCCTTGGTGAGCTTGGTGAGACTCCGGACTCGCTTGTCGACATCTTCTTTTGATATCAGATCTTCAGATATGCGAGTAGGATCCTCCAAGCCGGAGTAATTCCAAAGTTTGGTGAGGCGGTGTTGTAGAGGTTGAACTCGACGTTGAATAAAAAACGCCATGAGTTGCATACCCGACAGAGCACCCCCTTGACCTCCTTTTAAAGCCTTGATGCGGGAAAGAAGAGGAAGAATTTCTTCTACTTCTGCATCTGAGGGGAGTGTGTCCCACGATGCCAATTTCTTTACCTCCTGGGAAGCATCAAAAGGAGGCAGGCCGAATTCGTCTTCAGGCAAGGATTTGCGGTCCTTGATATAGAACCACTTCGTCCTCCATCCTTGGACAGATGCGGCCATGGAAAATTCAAAATATTGTGCTTCAGGACGCACAGAAACGACGGCTCCGCCCAGTTCGGGTTTCCTTGCCAGAGAAACATTGGGGCGGAGTCGAAAGATTGATCTCCAGAGAAGGAAGTGGGGCTCAATGCCCAAGATTGACTCGCAGAGCGTCACGAAGCAAGTAATGTGGAGAAGGGAATTTGGTGTGAGCTGATGGAGCTGCACACCGTAGACAAATAGCAGCCCACGGAGAAACTCGTGGGCAGGAAGGGACAAACCGCGGAGGAGGAAAGCAAGGAACATTACCGGGTAACCACTCGGGGGCTTCGAGATCCGCTCAGTACTGGGAAATTGGATGGAATCCTGGGCGGTGATGAGGCCATCCGCCGTGGCCTTTTCCACCTCTTTCTTGGTGATGGTGGAGCGCACCCAGTTGGTGGCAGAAGTTTTAGCCATGGTGCTCTTAGTGGCCAGATGTTTCACGTGCATCCAGCACAAAGCGCGCTTGGGGGCTCCGCAAGAGAGGAAGAGACAGAGGAGATTAGCAATGGAGGCGGCGGATGGAACGAGCTGGTAAACAATACGATTCCCCACTATGCCATTTATATATCTTCTGGGAGAAGGATCGTGGGCTGAGAGGTGGCGCAAAGATCGGAAACGGCAGCCCACCAACGGTCAAAAATCGTGCAGCCCACTAAACGGTCAAAAAATTGTGAAAGTTACAGTGTTACCCATAAAACGGTTCGCACTGATGAAGAGCTACGTCTTCATTGACGTCATAAAAAATATATATAAAGGAAACAGGATGGCGCCGACAAATGCAGAATTGATAAAAAGGATCATATGTGAAGGATTTTTTATAGCCTTGGGGGCTGTTACTTGCGAAACATATCGAATGGAACTCTTCACTAAAGTGGTGGATTCATATTCAACAACATGGTGTTCTTAAAAAAAAGTATCTCGAGTTAAAGAACATCGAAGTTAAAGTATCTCGAGTTGAAGAACCTCGAAGTAAAAGTATCTCGAGTTGAAGAACATCGAAGTTAAAGTATCTCGAGTTGAAGAACCTCGAAGTTAAAGTATCTCGAGTTGAAGAACCTCGAAGTTGAAGTATCTCGAATTGAAGAACCTCGAAGTTGAAGTATCTCGAATTGAAGAACCTCGAAGTTGAAGTGTTTCGAGTTGAAGTATGAAGAGCTACATTATCTCTTGAGCCTATACTCGAAAAACTCTTTTTTCGACTATAGCCTCGGGGGCTACTCCCATCGGGAGCGCTGAGCGCGCACCCGACGATATTTATTGATAAAGCATTAGAGATTGGAGAAGTGTAGGAGTGTTACTCCCATCGGGAGCGAGTTTTATGGTTGTAGAAACCCGAATATTTTCAGTCAAAATTTGACTGCGACATAAGATTCTCGAGTTGCGTTATCGCAACGGAACTCGAATGCCGTGACTTGTCACGAAGGTAAGACCCCGGGATCCGTCCTGTGTGGCCTGGTATACGCACATGGATGCGCTCTGCTGGTATGTATCCGTGTCTACGACACGAAGAAAATCCTGGTGGACGCACTGGGTACCCTGAGAACCACTGGGATTCATTCTTTGTAAGTCCTAAATGCGGCAAAAGAGTGGGTTTGACCGGTATCCCGAATTCAAAACCAAGGGGATTGAATTTGAAGTAGGTGACAAGTATCTGTTCCGGCAGTTAACTGACCTCTTGATCCGTCAGAGTTGTCAGGCTTGTTCATCAAAACCCCTTGCGAGCAAGTTACCATGAAAACATAAGTCGAAAGACCAAGTCGAAGATTTGAAGATATGAAGAAGACGAAGAATTGATCAAGTCGAAGATTTAAAGATTAGAGATTCAACCTGAATCTGCAATTCTGGTAGAATCTCAGGGGCTACTGACAAGGGTATAGCTAATAGAGCCCGTTAGTTGTGTACCCCTGAGGCCCGTTAAGCTAGGCCCAATTGTAATGATAGTCGAATACGAGTTCTTACCGTATGTCGATATTGTAATCTGTATCGTACCCTACCCGATCCTCGAGACCTGGCCACCTATATATAGGGGCCAGGAGGGGACAGTGTAGGCCAGATTGAAAGCAAGCCAGGTTGAACACCCAAGTTTACTTTCGATACACACCTATTTCGACTAACTTTACCTTCGAGTTCATCCGACGCCCTATCTCCCCGATCCTAAGTCCTTCATCTAGGACATTTGTCGAGTTAACCCCTCGTCAATCGTTGACAACAACTTTCTTTTAGTCATGCTTGAGAAATTAATAACACCAAGTGATTATAGCACGTCATCTGTACTGAACAGAGAAATGATAATAGAACAACACTCCAGTAACATTTTACATGTTATACAAGTCACCAAAGGGCAGCATCAAGCAATGATACTTAGTCAAGATTAAAATCATAGTTACTATAAATAATGTTATCCCCGCATCTCTTATTTTAATAAAGCATTTTCATAGCTCGAGGCTAGGGTTTAACACCTTTATCTTATTTCTCTACGTGTAATCATCATTATACTTGAGTATCAACTAAGTCAATAGGCTAAGGAGGTTATCCTTCTAATCATTCAACATTTGAACCTCACCATAGAAAAATATATAAATATGACGGCTAGCCTCTTTAGTTGATAACACTAAGACAAAACAAAAGATAGACATCGCTTAAAAGATTTTGCCTTGTCAGAGGCAAGTTTCACTTGTTTGTCATCTAAACATTAAATGTTGTATGTACACGATAAAGGTGCATATTTGAAATTAATATTGACATGGGGGCCTCATACTCTCTGAATGGGCTACTCAAAGCAATAATAGCATGATGTCATTGTCATTAGGCGAGAATTTCTTCACATGCCAACATGGATTCGATAACAACCCAGATCAATATAATATCAACTTCGACTTTGTAATATTCTCCATACACAACTTATAATGCAAAGTACTGTTGGATTAGGAAAAAATATCCAACTCCTTCTAGGGTACATGGCGCAAGGGAATTTACCCATACTTAATAATGCTGGTAACTTGTTTTTCAGGCTAGCAAACGCTAATGTTGTCAACGAGAGAACCTAAAAATAATATTTATAGAAGTTTATATAACAAAATTCACCATTTGTGTGACTAAATTGATCAGGTCTTTAACCATAGTTGTTCACAAGCACAATATAAACATAGATGTATCATTGAGCATGTGCCCCATTTCCAAAAAAAAGGTATAATGGATGTGTAGGACTTAACTCCGAGTTACTATATTTGCAATAGCATGGCTCAGTACAATTCCAGGTTAGTATCGAGAGTGTAGGATTGCATAATAATAACAAGACTAATATATTAAAGTTCTACAATTACTTTTGAGCTCATAGGAGATACATTTCTACACGCATAACTATTTTTAAGTCGCATGCATCAATATAGCACATGAGTGATACCATTGGTTTTAGTTTGGATGCTTTTATCATCACTACTGCTTTTCCTCTCACCAACAAGGTCATCATATAGTTCAAAGGATAAGTCAATAAAGATCGCATAATCGATGGAATCGTCAAAGTATAAAGAAGATTGTTTTGTATTTCAATCCAAGGAATCAAAAGCTAGAAGAGAAAAAAGAAAAAAAAAGAACTTAAGAAAAAGTATTTGGATTTAAATTGACTAAGAAGGACAAATAAAGCACAAAGAAGAAAATATTTTTTGGTGTTTTTTATTTATCACAAATAACCGGCAACTAAAGAGCGACATAAATGCTGAAAAATAAAATGCCTTTTTTAATTAAATAGCAACATAAATACTCGTAGGAAAACCGTACTATTAGGGGGTCCCATAATGGATGTTATGTGTGGAATAAGAACATAAACTAATTTTTTTCACCCACTTAGCCTTCCTACCTTGGTGTGTGAGAGCCCCTCTATTTCTTCTTGTTGAGCAAGGTAACTTTCGGCCACTTACAGTGGAACTTTCGGGACTCAAAATAGGCCAACCTCTAGAAATGGAACCGACCTATAAAACGGCCCCTTCTTCCCCGAGGGGCTACCCCTTCAATATCTCTCTCCATCACTAATGCAAAGCTTGAATTCCCTAGATCTCTCATCCTACTCAACCAATTCTCATGCCCTACTAGGACTTGGGTGAGAAGACCTAGATATACACTTCCACCAAAGGAATTTTGATGCCCCTTTCCATTGTGAAACTTGTTACTCTTGTGTGTTTGGGAACCCTACATGGAAGAGGTTTCCTCGAAGATCAATCTTTGTGGTGCATAGCTCCATTATATTCTTTAGAGCCTCCAGTTGAGTTGTGGAATTAGCCTCAAGTTTATTTTTGATGGTTCGCTTGCCGCCTCCAAGGGCACCTCATAGTGGATCATGATACCTTGCATTATACGAGGGCATGATGATATAAGGTGAGCCTTCTTGTCGCTTGGCAAGCTTTGTGCTGCCACACCTCTCCAACAAAGGCGTACTTCCCCCAAATAAAGGAAGTTTGGGAATTATATCATTTTATCCACTTAGTTGTTTTTTCTATCATTTACTTACTTGTTGCTTGCTTGTTTACGTGTAATTGTGACACTTAAGAAAGAGCCTGCTTTTGTAATGCATCCAATTTTAAATAAAAAATGAAAAGTAATTGATTGTTCCATTTGTATGTACATAAAATGTGATATTTTTCATCTCAAGCTAGGGTTCCTTCATGCATTCCAATACCGTCCTTGTAAGGAATGATAAGCGCATCAGCCTCTCTACACTATGAAATGTTATATATAGTGTTAAGCATAACTAATTGAGAAAAATTCAATAGTACTAAAGAAAATTGGCAAAACTGGATAAAAAGAGCAAAGCATGACTTCCTAACAGGAAAATCTCTTGGCTTGGGCACTAGTTGAGCTCATAGGATGACTTCACATGAAGTAATATCACAACAAATTGTAGCAAGATCTGCTTCTCCATTCAAGACTTATGGAAGTTTAAAATCATTGGCCACTTGTGCTCTTGAGAAGAGCGTATGAATTTCCAATCATTGGCCAAGCAAAATGTAATTCACTCATGCTAGTAACACTTAATCAACGGCCTAATTTGGTTAAGATGCATTTGTCTCCTCTTTATTGCTATACTTTGTTTCTGTGTGAAATACCAATTCATAGGAAGAGAGTAGGACTTTGTTGTTGCTTGTTTTATGTTTTGTGGTGCTATCTAATTTGGTTAAGTTTTTTTTATTATGTTCATTTTCTTGAGTACTACTTGATATCATGGTGTTTTATAAGTTTAGATATTCATAAAAATGGATTTAAATTCAAAAGATGAGGATTGGAGTAGTGGCCAACCTTGAATGTTTGGTTCAAGCCTATGGCGCGTATGCAAATAATTCATCATTGAAAAACCCTAAGAGCTTATTTGGAGTACTCTATGTTTTTATATTTTTTCTCAATAACCAACTTTAGCATGAAAAGTTCGCAGGTCATTTCCTTGTTTGTCAAAATGTGAAACATGTTTGTTGGTGTGCAAATTTTTGACGTACGAGAATTTACACTTTGTGCATATATATGTGCCTCTTATTTATCTATTTTCAATTTTCCCCGAAAAGTGCAGGTTCTGTTTCAAAATTATGTATTGTAATGTGTTGCTAACTATATATTTTTAATTGCATCTTCTTTTGTTTTTTCATTTCTCCGATTGAAGTTCTTGCATGGCACAAAGCATTGTTTATGTGGAAACCAATTTACCACTTAATTAGCCTTTATTACTAATTCTTGTTGAAGACTTGAACCAAAGTTCTCTTTTTACTGTTGTGCCCCGTGTAAAATTTTTGCACTTGGTTTTCATTATAATTATTGGTTTCTTCTTTGTGCATTTTTTGTATTTGACCCGTTATTGTAGGATGTAAATATTTTTGTTTTCTGTGTTTCTAAAAAAACATTTGCCCAGTTTTGCCTTTAGAGTTTGTTTGTTGTTCCATATTTTGGATTGATGTTTTATGCATGCTTGTTGTTCACTGTAAAATTTAGTGTTTTGTTGGAAGCTCAAAATATTCGTGGAGCTAATCATCAACTTGTCCTTTGTTTACCCTAATTTTTCAGATTTTTTCAGTGAGTCTAAATATGTTTTCAAAAATGGCTCTTTCACCTCTTGTCATATTTTTTTTGCTATTGTTGCTGCAAAAGTGAACTTTTGTCATTTGGTTTGATTCTTTTGGGTATTATTACTTTATTACCCACTGTGGCAACACATGTGTTCTTCAATTATGAAACTTATTTTTGAGTTCGATAGTGGTGTTAGATTTAGGTTGTCTATTAGTGACTCTATGAATGATAACAAAGACAAAGTGGTATGTGATGAAGCTTTTACATAATATAAGACTATCAAAAGGTGAAGAAATTTTGAAATCACTCATGGTTTGAGAACTTCAAAACACTTTTGTCTATTTGGTAGCTGAGCCCGTAGCCACCACAGCCAAGGCCGGAGGCAGCTACGACAAGAGAGCATACGAAGGAGAGGACTTTTTCTAACGCTGGTAGGGTTCGCCCCGGTGCCTCCGAGGGAGCGAAGGGTTTGTGTTTGTCGTTACCCGATCCAATTCATATTTAAAGTGGTCAGCAAATATCTGATCAGGATCATGATCAATTCTTGAGAGATCGGTCTATCTCTTATTTCTTAAGAACAATACTCCTAATCTGATATTTGGCGGTTCAAGATTCATGAAGCATATTGGTGAACTATTTTTCTAAGCAAGAGAGCATGCTGAGGAGAGGGTTTTTCTAATCATCTACTAAGGAAACTATTTTTTTCAGGTATGCAAATAATAAAACAATCTAATCTAAGATATGCACCCGGGAGTTTGAATTGAATTTTCATCTAAATCATGGGTTAGCTAGTGGAATTGGTGAACCATAATTTATCCTGTTCAAAAAAAAGAACAATAATTTATGGGGATCCATTGTACCGTTATCTAGGTGCGAACTTGAGACATGGCAGGCACTAGTAGGATATGAATATTATCAAGATGAAGAGGCAGGCGCCTACGTGACCTTCTACGCCTTAGCGCTACTCTAGTCATGTGAACTAGTTATTTGTTATTTTGCTCACCATCGATGCAATTATTAAATAATTACCACCATGTATCTTATTGACCTACTACAGTCCTTTCAAAAACTTTTTAGATTATAAGATTTAGGTAGTGGAGTTGATGTATACACAAGGGCCATTCGTAATTTTCTTTAAGAGACCATTATCAAGTTGAATCCTTTGAGCATGTAAGAAAAATACACATGAAGCACACTCAATGTTTATTATAGAATATATTGATTAGACTGTTGTATTTGCACGATTAATTTTCCTCTATATTGTGATTTATGTCTTTGTTGATAATGTGTCTGCGGTGAGCTTGTCGAATGATCAAAAGTGTATACTAGACATGAAGGGTGAATATGCAACTAATTGATTTTATTTAAAATTATTATTTTATGAAATTGTGAAAATGCAAATGTTCTTTCCAAGGAAAGTCTGAGTGTATTACTCCCTCCATTTCAAAAAATCTTGTTGTGATCGTAGTGTAAATTTGAACCAAAACCACGACAAAGATTATGGAATGGAGGGAGTAAAACAGAGTGAAAATCGACTAGAGATGGTTATACCCCCATTAAATTAACATAGTTGAAGTTGACATATTTAGCTAATTGTTTTGTAACTTGTGAAAAAGTATTTAGACAAAGTAAACGAGTTGAGTTGAGAAGATGTAAATCGATATTTGGATTGTCGGTGTAATCTTATGTCCTTGTTGAAGTGGTTGCGATAGAAGGTAGCCATAGTTCCTTGATCCTAGGCTCACGGGTACAGAATGTCGACGATGCACCTAAACTCAGGGCAGTGAAGAGATCTCGTGTCCGGCTCCTCCGTGATCAACTCTAGTGCCGGTTCTAGATCCCCCTCTTCTCTGACAACCTTGCAGCCAAGCGCCGCACTTGCAACGCCTTTATGAGCTCTCACACATATAGAGTGGAGCAACGACGGGGAGGTGCTAGCCTCTTTCTACCGCCATGGACTAGGTGGTGGAGCGGAAGCTTTCAGACTTCCTAGGTGACTTGCTTGCTTGCTTGTCCATTGTCGTCCTCTTACCTTTAAATAGGGAGTGGGGGAGGGGACACTCCTAGGTGCCCCGCATCCCCAAAACCTAGGTGCAACCTGGTCCAAAGTGTATGTCCCTTGTCCATTTTGGCTCTAATCCAACTAACATGTGTTGGACAAATATTCCATTCATCCGGCTCCACCCCTTAAGTGTGGGACCCCATAGGCTCACATTAAGACAGACACATTTCGGTTCGCTATGTTCCCAAGTCGTGTTCTAGCTCGAGTTGTGCTCAAAGCAGAGTCGCCCTCCAAAATGCTAGTCGGTATTGGCTTCTAGCAAACCATGGCGACTCCAAGTTACCTAGGAGTACCCTATCAAGGTTACGGAACTTTCTGAGTCCCTTTGCTAAGACATAGTGGTGGTAAGTTACAGGCGAGTCAACTCATCATGTGAGTGCCAAATTAACTCTCTTTTGTCATCTTCATGATGTACGATCCTATTGGACTAACTCCTTTGTTGGACAACTTGGGACTAACACTTTGTCGAGTCACGCATGGCCATGCTTCGAATCATATCATATGAGAGGGCCCAAAGAATATCTCATCATTGCGGAGGGGCAATTTCCGTCTCGGCGTATCTATGTCGCACGGCTTGCTTTCAAGTCAGCCCAAACACCTCTTGTATAACTAGTACAAATAGAGTTTGGCGGGCTCAAAGCCAGCTAGTCCACAATCCAGATCATGCAATCACCTTGAGTCTAAGGATTTCATTGCTCAAGTCGGCACATGCCGACTTGCTCGTGCAGACTCTCTCTTTGGGTCGGTCAGGCTTGCCTAACCCTTTGACATAGCTAGTGCATGCTACGCGGCTCGGCATCTCCATGTCCTATGACAGGTAGAACCTATTTATCTTACCGACTCGCACATTAGTCTCAGTAGTGTGTCTAGCACAACCTCAAATGGTCGACTAAGGACAAATATTGCATAAACTAATTAAGCACCAGGTTCCACATCCGGATCATATCCGGCTACAAGTGCAATATTTTTTTACAATGGACTCATTACATTATAGATATGACTTGGATAGTGGAGCCTCCAGGGCACCAATCTTAACAATTACATGAAAACTCCATCCACCCGCCTCACAATGAACTTGTTGGAACCTCGGCGGTGGGCACAGTAGGTGTTGTGACTGCAAGTGTGACCTTTTATGCCACAGTGAGTGCATCGGCGGCCGCGAAAAATAGGCTTCACGAATAATGCCATGTTTGGTCCTCCGGACCCTCCAAGCACTCTCAAATCTGGGGCCGCGTGTCTCGCCTATGGGTCTTGCGACTGCGTCACAAGGTTACATTCCTTCATTGTCAAACAAAATCTAGTCGGCCGCAACCTCTTCAATGATTTGGGCGAAACAACTAGAGGCCTATTCTTGACCATGAACAACAATGTGTTGTCTCCTACTCGGGAAGACTCGACAAAATACAACTTTTGAATGAGAAAGAAGAGCTTTCTATGAGGCAAGGTTCAAAAGAGTATGGATGGCAAAAGAATCATCTCTTTTTTGAAGAATAGCATAAAAGACAGTCCTTTTGCCTTAAAGTTTTATTCATTTCATATCATGTTTTTAGCCATCCTTAATACCATGTTTAACAACACAAGATGAACATATGGCTTAAAAATCAAGTTATTTTAGTTTAATTGGTGTAACTACCAATTGATTGCATTTAACCGTGGCACATAAAATTAAGACAAGAGATATTGTTCTTCTTCATCCATCCCATGGTTTTCCAGTTGTACGCACGCTTCGACGTGATAAACTCTGCTTGCAATCTAGCTTGAGCCTCTAGAGAAGAAAATGATGGAAAAGATAGTATACCAATCAAAGATAGCCACGGTTAAAAGGGCAAGCAAACTAGTGACTGGTATTAGAAGGGAGAAAGTGCAGGGCACACAAATACAAGCCATCATCATCTTTGGTCATTGCTTAGGCCATGCATGTGATCAAATAATCAATAGACTGTGCCAATAGACTAATGTGTGGCTTAGCTTGCCAACCTTTGTCGTCAGAGGGTGGAAAGGTCATCAGCCTAGGCCAATTAATATGTTATTAGGGTTAGAGTGTTGGACCAACTGATGAATGCGACTGTGAATGGATTGCATTATGTTAGACTTTTTTTGAGACATGTAGTTGTATCTCGTATCTATCATTGTCATGTGAGCTGGACATATAGCAAGAGTGTGGACCAGGAAATTTTGTAGATCCAACTCATGTGGATGACAATGCATATACAATTATTTACAACAATGCATATTTGCATATTTAATAGGTTTAATTTTTCATGCTCCTCTGTGTACTCTCTCTAAAAACAAGTTTTGACATGCTGATAGGTAATATTGATATGAATAGGCACTAAACGGATACAGCTATGACTATACAACCATATACTATATTGAGAGTGATTTGACACGATGATTATATGATTGAAATGATATGCATATGTGTATTCTCGAAGGATTTTGTATACTTTAAAAAAAATCTCGTACATGCTTTTGGATCATTTTAAATAATTCAGGTGGAGGGTCTTCTCCCACCCCGGCTGTAAATCGAAAAAAAAAGTCCACTAACAACATTTTACTATGGTAGTGACTACCATTCCATTTCGCTAATGATTTCACCAGTCTATTTTTTTTCGGAAGCCAAACCAGAGATCATTTACCTCGTGTCGTCTACGCAAACAACTCACGGAACAACTGGCCGAGCAAGACAAACACATAGGCCATCAGCTCATCACCACTTACTTTTGTGCAAAAAAAGCAACCGACAACGAAGACCTGGTCGCTAAGATGATTGAATTGATTTTCAACCCGGGATGCGAAAGACAAGGGTCTGTGTTATTTCCATTTCTTATCAGATTCTACTTGTAAACTACTGAAGGTATACTCCACTATTTTCGGTACGTTTTCGTATTGAGGTGGACGATGATACTGATTCAACTTTCCAACTTAGCTCTGATCATTTTGTCTTTTCTAGTTGTTAAAACCCTACTATAAAAAACTCATCATAACTTAGGTAATCGCTTCTGCAAACTGAGTCTTCAGCTCTTCATGGAGGAATACGTAAGAAGCGTTTAAATATATGCACACATCACCATTGTCATGCTTACACTACTAGGAAAACCCTTATCCATGGGCCCATTATCTGTGGAGCACTAAGTTTCGGTGCTCCACGGATAAGTATCCGTGGCGCACCAAATATAGGTGCTCCACAGATATCATCTTACCCGTGGCACACCGTGGAAAGGATGCGCCATGGCTAAGTGGGCCCCACCGAGCACCAGGGCCTGGGGTGTCAGGCCCCCATATCTGTGGCGCATACACTTGGGGTGCGCCACGCATAATGTTTATACCCGTGGCGCACCACATATACATGCGCCACGGATATTTGTGGCCCCACCCTCTGAAAAAGGTGGCAGACATATCCGTGGAGCACCACTTTGAGGTGCGCCACGGGTATATATATCTGTGGAATTCGAAAACCGTGCTCCCTGGCATTCGAAAGTGGCTTCCCGCCGATCATCCTTGGAGAAAACGCGGAGATCTGTTCAATGGTAGAGAGGAGCTCGAAACATCCCCACCTATTTATAATGGAGAGGATATCAAGGATGCGCTAGAAGAATGGGAAGCGTGCCCCACGCCGGAAAAGAAGCGTCCAAGGGTAAAGCCGCTGCGAGGTGTATGGAAAGCGAGGTCCGTTTTCTGGGACCTGCCGTACTGGAAATACCTCCACACGCCTCATAGCCTTGATATCATGCACATCACCAAGAACGTGTGCGAGAGTCTAGTTGCCACTATCATCAACATGCCGGAGAAAACCAAAGATGGGCCAAAGGCAAGAAACGACCTGATCAAGCTGGGCATCAGGAAAGAACTTCATGGAGGACGCCCCGATGACGTTGATGATGATGAGACGCAGGCAGATACTCAAGGTCATATGCGCAAAAAGGCCAAGAGAAACGACTACTACTGCCCACCTTCCTGCTTCACTCTTAGTGAGCCGGAGCTCCACCAGTTTTTCAGCGTCCTCCTAGGAGTCAAGCTTCCTACCGGTTACAGAGGGAAGATATCACGATACCTGGACGAAACGAAGAAGAGGTTCTCCGGGATGAAATCTCACGACTGCCACGTGCTGATGACGCAGATACTTCCAGTAGCGCTCCGAGGGATCATGGACGAGCACGTACGTGAGACGCTGTTTGGCCTCTGCAACGTTTTCGACATCCTCTCTAGGAAGTCGATCGGCATTAAGCAGCTCGAAAGGCTACAAGGTGAGATCATCATGATACTATGCGAGCTCAAGATTTACTTCCCCCCCCCCCCCGCGTTCCATGACATCATGGTGCATCTGCTCGTCCACGTGGTGGATAATGTCATCCACCTCGGGCCGCCATTCCTCCACAACATGATGCCGTTCGAAAGGCTGAACGGCGTTCTCAAAGGCTACGTTCGCAATAGGGCGCGTCCAGATGGAAGCATAGCCAAGGGCATCCTGTCCTACGAGTGCATATCGTTCTGCCAGAATTATCTACAAAACGAGGACGAGGACGTCCCTATTGGTCTGCCTATCAGGAGGCACCTCGGCAGGATCCATGGGTTTGGTCACCGCGATGGCTTCGTCCCCATGCACGTCGTCTTCCAAGCCCGACAACCAGACTTTGACAGGGCACACCGAGTCGCGCTACAACACCTTGAATTGGTCGAACCTTGGGTGTTAGAGCACAAAAGCTTCATTGAGAAGAAGTTCAGTGACACGGGCAGACGGAGGACGAAGGGAGACGTAACTAGAGAGCACAACTCCAGCTTTACGCGTTGGTTCAAGGAAAAGCTACTCCAGCTTCATCATGGTAACATGCCTTCCACAGAAGAGGAAAAACTCTTATTCGTCTTGTCATAGGGCCCCGCGATGAACGTGAGGACCTATCAGGCGTACGATATCAATGGTTACACATTCTACACCGAGAAAAAGGACCATAGCAGCGAACACCAGAACTCGGGGGTCACGATGTTGTCCTACGCGGACGAGGAATCCACCGTCAATGAAAGGTTCTTCGGGAGGATCGAGGAGATCTGGGAACTCAACTACTGTGGAGAGAAGATGCCGATGTTTCGGGTCAGATGGGCCAAGAACGTCGAAAAAGAAGGCCGGTACTTCACCACCATGGTCATACCCGAAGCCAAATCCAGCGCGAACGTCCAGGCGAAAAATGAGCCATGGGTACTGGCGAGCCAGGTTGATCAATGCTTCTTCATTACCTACCCGGTAAGGCCTAGCCGCGTTGTCGTTAGGAGGGGAAAAAGGAGCATCATCGGAATGGAGGGAGCGGCCACCGAGCAAGACTTTGACAAGTACGGCGATCCCAAGATAGAAGAGGAATTCGACAAGTACATCGACAGGCCTAGTGATGCCGCTGAAAGAAGGAAGACCACCCTACCCGCTAAAGGATGCCCGTACACGAGAAGAAATCCCCATGTTTCCGGGCTCAATTATTCAACCGCGACGAAGAAGGGCAAGCAGATCGTGACGAGTCGACGACGGTAGCTCGTTCGGAATCGACATCGGACAACATGTGTCATTTTTTGGAGGAACAATCATATAAATGATTTTTGGTTTTTTGTAACAATGATCATATATATGATTCATGCATGGTTTTTTGTAACAAGATCATATACATGATGGATGGTTTTATTGTCTTATGAATTTCTTGCATTTTATTTGTAAATGTTGGACTGGTACTATTTAATAAAAATTATTTTTAGAATAAACAAATTTTATTTGTTTCAATATAGTACTTTTATACTTTCTGAAATATGGTTTTTGTAAAAACAAAAAAGAGTGGGAGGTCCAGGGTTCGAACCTGGCACCTCCCTATATCAAACAGCCAGCGCGCAGACGAACCACTGGGCTATGTGCATGTTGCTGTCAACATAGCACTTCTATTTCTTTTGAACACACGCTGATATGCGTGGCGCATCTCTCCCCCACACTTAGCACTAAAACGGTCTGCCGGCGCATCTCTCCCCCGGCCCACTTAGCCGCGCGCGCATCTCCCCCTCTCGAACCCTAGCTCGCCGCCGCCGCGCTCGCCTCCACTCGCCGCGCCGCGCCCGCCTCACTCGCCTCCACTCGCCGCGCCGCGCCCGCCTCGCTCGCCTCCACCGCCCTCGCCCTCGCCCTCGCCTCCGCTCCGAGCCACCGCCGCCTCCGACTCCGACCGCGCCGCCGCCGCCGAAGCTAACGTTCCGGCCGCCGCGGATCCGCTCCCTCCGCTTGCTCCTTGTTCCGGGATCGACCGTCCGCTCGCATCTCCGACCCCGGCGCCTCCTATCCGGCGCCGCCGCTTCCTCGTCTCTCCGCTCCGATCGGAGGCGGAAGAGAAGGTGAGACCCTCCGCTCCTTCTCCGCCGCCCCCTCGATTGCTTCCCGGACCTCGCCGATGCGTCCGTACTAGCTGCTGCGTAATTGATTTTGCTTGCTCGATGCGCTTTTGCTTCACCGATAAGATTCTGGAGTAGTTGATTTTGTTGTTCTTAGTCTCGTTGGATGCGCTATAGTTTCCTGGATTCGTCGGTAGGATTGTATGTGTTTTCCGTGTCCTTAAGCATCGCAGATCTACTGTTTCCTGGTCGCTAAGCCGTACCAGATGTTCGCCTGGTAGTAGCAGTAGCTGTAGACACTTGTTATTCCGTCGTGTTTAGCACGGATCTATCGTTCTCGTGCTATGTTATTGTATACTTATGTCGATTTCACTAGATTGTTCTAGCTGTAGCTTATGCTTGAGTAGTATCAGATTTTTTCTTGCGTGTCTGAGTATTTATTATGTTATGTGATAGTAAAATTCTAGCTCGATGTCTTAACAGTCACTTTGTCGTTAGCAGATGCAAAGCTTGCTTATTCATGTAATAGGCTATGTAGTGTACCTGCTTAATAAGTATTTCTTGCTTTAAGATGTTATCGTTTTTAGTCTTTTTGTAACATCGTTTTGCTACTTTTATGTACCTGGATGTACCTGAAGGTTTAGTTAGTGAAAATCTATTATCTGTCTATGCTTAATAGCTCTGCAGCCCATTCATTGGTGGAGCACCATTGTTTGCAAGTACAGTTTAGGGTTCTCATAAATATTTTGATGCGCTACTTTTTCTCGCAAACTGTCATGCCCATTGCTATGCTTATTTGTTGCTGCCTTTCTCAGTGCACTTAGGACAGTTAGGCTTTCTGAACACTGTCTCGTTAGCTCACAAGCGATCATGCTAAGTGCTCTAAATATATGTTGCTGGGCGCTAATGACAATTATGTTCTTACTGTGTGACTGCTAGGTTCTTGTGAGCATGTTCTTACTGTGAGCATTCGTGTTAATATGTGACTGCTATGTGAGCATGTTCTTGTGAGCAGGTTCTTACTGTGAGCATGTTCTTGTGACCATGTTCTTACTGCTTGTTGTAGCATGATTAAGTAACCTAGTTATAATTTTTGTTCTTATACTGTGAGCATGTTCTTATACTGTGATGATATACTGTGAGCATGTTCTTGTGAGCATGTTCTTTTGTGTGAATTGTTTACAGGTTTTTGAAAATGAGTGCCTATTACTCCCGAAATGTTGATTGATTTCTGTTTCGGTGAGAAATAGGCACTCCTAGGTAGCCATTTATAGGGGAGGTGCTGTCGAATTTTTTGATCGATTATTTGTTGTACTAAACATTTTTCTCTCTGCTTTTAGGTACGCCATGGTGCGCCGCAAGATCACCACCTACGCTATGATGAGCCGACGCCCACCACCACCCCCTCCCCCTTCGACGCGGCCTCCAACGCCGCCACCTCCAGCGTCCGACGGCGAGGAGGAAGAAGTCCCCGAGGTGGACTACCCGGAGGACGAAGAAGAGAACGACCGCCTGGAGGCGGAAGTCCAGGCTGAGATCGAGGACATGGAGTGGGCCATCTCGGACCCCGAGAATGAAGAACAGGCGGCCATCCACGCCTCGTGGCGTTCTCTGCGGATGGAGAACAAGGAGGCGGCGCGCGACGACGAGTTGGACGGCCTACTTCTTGAGTCGGGGCTCAAGGAGTCCCGCGACCGCCACGCGACGGAGGAGGGAGCGCGCGGCTTCATGGAGTTGGAGCGGCGGCGCCTCTTGGCGCTGCTCGCGGAGGACTCCGGTCGCCTCCACAAGATTGTGGAGGATGACTTCCTCCCCGCCCCCGCCGCCGCACGAGATGCTCGATCGGGCCTAGCGGCGACGAAGAAGCGCGTGAGGGCCAACGACGATGAGGCGGGCCCCTCTAGGCGCTAGAACTTTTTTTTTCGTATTATGAACTGCTTATATATGATCATATGAACTGCTATGTTTTATTCTAGGCTTATGAATCCTTGCCATAGTATTTGTGATCATGCAAGCATGCTTTTGAACTTTGTCATTCCTTTCGTTGCATAACATATATACTCCATTCTAGGCTTATATATGATCGATCGTCATCCATGCTATGTTTTATTCTAGGCTTATGAATCCTTGCCATAGTATTTATGATCATGCAAGCATGTTTTTGAACTTTGTCATTCCTTTCGTTGCATAACATATATACTCCATTCTAGGCTTATATATGATCGATCGTCATCCATGCTATGTTTTATTCTAGGCTTATGAATCCTTGCCATAGTATTTGTGATCACGCAAACATGTTTTTGAACTTTGTCATTCCTTTCGTTGCATAACATATATACTCCATTCTAGGCTTATATATGATCGATCGTCATTCATGCTATGTTTTATTCTAGGCTTATGAATCCTTGCCATAGTATTTGTGATCATGCAAGCATGTTTTTGAACTTTATCATTCCTTTCGTTGCATAACATATATACTTCATGTCTATACAGAGATGGCGAAGTGATACGTGGTGTACAGTGGTCGGGTTCTAGGAGTCTACGAGGAGTGGGAGGACTGCCAGGCACAGGTGACCAACTTCAGCGGCAACTGCTACAAAGGGTACACAAGAGAGCTCGCGGTCTCCAAGTGGAGGAGACACGTGTGGAAGAAGAATCGGATGAAGTTCTTGATCATAGTCTCGATCTTGCTCATCGTCGTCGCCGGTGTGATCTATTCGAACTTTTTTTTCGATGTTGGACTTGCTTATATATGATCGATCGTCATCCATGCTATGTTTTATTCTAGACTTATGAATCCTTGCCATAGTATTTGTGATCATGCAAGCATGTTTTTGCACTTTGTCATTTCTTTTGTTGCATAACATATATACTACATGTCTATAGAGAGATGGCGAAGTGGTACGTGGTGTACAGTGGTCGGGTTCTAGGAGTCTACGAGGAGTGGGAGGACTGCCAGGCACAGGCCGGTGACCAACTTCAGCGGCAACTGCTACAAAGGGTACAAGACAAGAGAGCTCGCGGTCTCCAAGTGGAGGAGACACGTGTGGAAGAAGAATCGGATGAAGTTCTTGATTATGGTCTCGATCTTGCTCATCGTCGTCGCCGGTGTGATCTATTCGTTCATATAGTAGTCTAAGTGATATGTAACTCCATATATAATATGTAATGATCAAAGTTGTACTTGTGTAATGATTCGACACTTGACCATGTATTTCGACACTTGACTTTATATTGATGTCTTTCGACACTTGACTTCATATTGATGTATTTTGGTGAATTCCAGTGTTACTGATGTGTATATCTTTGCATTTCTGTTGTATACTATATATTTTTGTGTTGTATACTGTGTATTTCTGATGTATTCTCGAAAAAAATACAAATAGAAAACATAGCAGTGGAGCATCAATTGGGTGCGCCGCAGATATTATGCGTGGCGCACCCCTTCTAGGTGCTCCACGGATAGTACACTTAACCGTGGCGCACGTGAGCGTGTGCCACGGGTAATAAATACCAGTGGCTTGATATGCGTGGCGCACCAGGTGCGCCACTGAAGCCCCAAATAGGTGCGTCATAAGGGTTTTCCTAGCGGTGTTAGGCAATTCTACCAAGAAGAAATCATGCTTAGCTTAGGCAATTGCTCCAGAATTAAACAAATGGATTCAAAAGGCCGATGCGCCTTTGGTGGCGTTCAAAGATCATCACTGGAAGATAAAGTCCAGAGGAGGGTGCTCCTACACGATCTCTGGACCTTAAAATACTCCGCCATCAGAGTATAAAATTCCCCAGGGTGAGCACATCCATCCCTTTGAATACGTTCGCCGTACAGAGGCCTTTTTTAATGGGGAAAGATCGTGGAAGACGGTAGCAACAGGAACACAATTGTAAAAGCAGAGATGGGGAGTGGGAGACCTGCAACTGTCCAACAGTGCAAGCAAGACCTCTCGGCTCTCGCCATTATAAAAGGCACGCGGTAGCGACTAGCAACTGTGCTAGTCTTTCTCTCTATCTGTCTGGCTGGCACCCAGCTAGCATAGCAGCTCCTAGGCCTCGCCGGCCGGCTGGCCGTCGCCGGAATCGGAAGTCTGCTGCCGGTGTATAAGCAAGGTGGAGATTTGTGCGAGCAAGCAAGGTGGAGACCGACGAGGTTTTGTTCGCCGGCGATCGGAGCTGGAGATACACCGGAGTGCGCGCGCGAGGGTTGCGGCTCGCCGTGATGCTCGCTATTCCGGTGTAAGGTACGTTCGCTAGGCATGGTCCGCCGGTGGTGGCTGAGCTCGCGTCGCTCTCAGCTTGAGCTCAGCATGGGCAAAACCCTGCCGCCGTCGGGCCGTCCGGCCTGGCCCCGTCGGACCCCGGAGCTCAACGCTGGAGCAAGCGTCTGGATTTCCTTTCCGTTCTGGTGGCGAGCTAGCAGCCTAGCACCACTCTGCTTCCAACTGTTTCTACCTCTACTGCAAGTACGTACTCTGCCCCGTCGATCTAAGGAGCCCTGCCACCATGTCACCATGATGATGAGGCGAGCACTTTGATGAGATGTGAAATCCGCGCCGCGTCGTCGAGATTGGTCGTCGATGAGCTGGGTGGCAGAGAAGAGCCGCGGCACGCCGCTCGAGGCCGGCCGACAGGCGGGATCGTATGCCGGCGATTTAGACAAAAATAACCCAAACTTGAAACGATTTCAAATAATAAACCATCGGCCAAACTATTTCAAAAAAATAACCTCTTTTAGCTTCGCCATTCACGGTGGCGAAGCAGCTGAAGGTGCGTCGCCACAGGCAGTGGCGAAGCAGTGATGTGCGTCGCCACTCACGGTGGCGAAGCAGGCGTTCTTGCGTCGCCACGCTGAGTGGCGAAGTACAATGGCCTGCTTCGCCACTCTCAGTGGCGAAGCACTTTAGGGTTAGGGTTTGGAGCCCAGCCCCGAGCTGGCCTGCTCACTCACTTCTTCCCTCATCTTTTCACAGCAAAGGCGGCTGTCTCTCCCCCTCTCAATCCTCCCACCCAAATCGAAGCTTTTCTCCGTGGATTTCTCCTTCCCCAAGTCTCCTAAGGTACTCTCCATCATTTCCCATTGATTTGACCCATTGGAATTTGCATATTTGGTTTTGAATCCCCAAATCTTGGAAACCCTAGAAATATTGATTCACCCAAATTGCAATGTTAATTTGGTCAATGTTGGCTTGTATGATGTGTATGAAGTATTTTAGTGTAGATTGGTAGGTTAGGGTAAGGGTTTGTGAGGTTAGGGTTTGTTGTTATGTTAGGGTTAGGGTTAGGATTTTCTTGTTATGTTAGGGTTAGGGATAGGGTTTTATTGTTATGAAGTATGATGTGATGAGTAAATATTGGCATCGGTACTTATTAATTTTTTTACCTTATTGTTGATATAAAAAATTAGGTATGGCGAGAATTGTTCATGTTCATCATGTTGACAAGGAAGCATATTTGAAAGGCAATATAGAGCCCGACCCGGATGAGCTTGACTTGGTGTTCGAGCGTACTCCTACGTACGCCGAGGTCTTGGAACAAGTTAGAATAGAGTTGAATTGGATGGACCCTAGTGATGTTGTTGAGTTGGAAGGTAGGCACAACGCCGGATTTGGCATGCACTTCCGTTGGAAGATAATGCGTATCAACTCCGAGCAACGTTGGGGTGCATACAAGGAGGTGGTGGCCGAATCTCTGGACAAGGCTCTTGAGTTATTTGCCACCAAAAAGACTGGTGGTACTTTGCATGTGGACTTGAACCGGAGTGCCTCCCGGGTTGATGCTAGGAATTCTCCACCGAACCACCTTGAAGAAATGACGGATGGAAGTCCAATTTCAAAGGAGACACTATCATTGGAAGAGGACGATGATGAGTGCGGGGATGATGACAATGATATTGAGCTTCATGACCACAATGTTGGAGATTTGGATATGTACTATACGCAAGAAAACATGGACCATGACATCCCGTACTCGCGATGCTATGCATCGGACTCGGATGACGATGGTCCCGAAGAAGAAGTTGATGAGGAAGGGTTCACGGCCAATGAGGCCGAAGTCCACGAGGAGGTATTGGGGCGAGATCATCGGATACCATTGTTCCGTGATCTTAGTCTCGCGGATGAAGCCACGGTTGACGGCGGCGAGGGTATAGTGCTTGGACCAAGGCCTACTTCTTACCGGGATGGCAATCACGAGAGTAATGGTATATCAAAAGGCTTGATGTTCAAAACCTTGCTAGAATTTAAACAATGGATCAAGGACTTCTCGGTTAAGTATCATCGTCCCTATACGGTGCTTCACTCAGACGTGAAGAAGCGTTACACTGTTAAGTGCGAGGAGGATCGATGTCCTTGGATTGTGCGTGCAAGACCATGGAAGGGAGGACCCGAGTGGCGCATAACAAGTTGTGTGCCAACTCACATGTGTCGCGGAAAGAGGGTGGATGGCAAAGCAGTAAAGCATGATCACCGACAACTCACCTCCGAGTTCATCGCATATAGACTTTCCAATCAAATCTCATCACTTCCAACAATGAGCATCAAAACAGTAATGGAGCTTGTGAAAGCTCTCTTTCACTATGATGTGAAATACGGCAAGGCATGGAAAGCAAAGCAAGCTGCATTCAGGATGTTGTATGGTGATTGGGAAGAAGCATACAACCGAATTCCTCGGTTGTTGTTAGCAATGGCCGATGCAAACCCGGGCATGGTTCATGTGGTAGAGCCTTATGGACAGGAAACAAGGATTTACAATGGAAGAACTGTTCGAGTATTTGGCCGTGCATTTTGGGCTTTCCAGCAATGCGTGAAAGCTTTCGAGCATTGTAGACCGGTAATCTCTGTTGATGGCACATTTCTGACCGGGCAATATAGGGGGACTCTCTTGGTTGCAATAGCAAATGATGCCAACAACCGTTTGGTTCCTTTGGCATTTGCTTTCGTTGAGGCGGAGAACAACAATAACTGGCCGTGGTTTTTTCACCTTTTGAGGACCAAGGTATTACCGCCACAAAGAGAAATTTGTGTCATCTCAGATCGACATCAAGGAATTCTCGCAGCGGTAAATATTGAAATTCCAGGGCATGCTACTTTGCACCATAGATGGTCCATGAGGCATTTCTGTTCAAACTTCTATAGGGCATGTGGCAGCAAGGAGTTGACTGATGATCTTCAAGATTGTTGTCTCGCTTTCACTGACCGGCGTTTCGCAAACTTGTACATCAAATTGACCTCAAACAGAAAGCTCGATGCTAAGGGTCAAGCATTTCTCACTAGGCACATCCAAGATAGAACAAAGTGGGCAAGAGCCTACGATGAAAATGGTCGGAGGTACGGTCAAATGACAAGAAATATGGCAGAGTGCTTCAACAAGGTGCTCAAGGGTGTTCGTGCATTGCCCGTGACGGCAATTGTGCGATACACATTCGACAAGTTGAATGAGTATTTTTTGAAGTACTCAGATGAAACGGAAAGGCAGATTGCGGGAGACAATACGCAAAACCACAAATACGAGTACCCACCCAAAGTTGACGAGTGGAGGACATTTCAGTCTCGTAAGGCAGATTCTGAAGTTGCCACCATTTATGATAACGAAGAGCTCATTTATCAAGTGAACGAGCCCGGAGGAACCACGGCTGACGGTGTCCAACACGGAGGCCGAGCTTTCAAGGTCTCGCTAAGGACTTGCGAGTGCACATGTGCGAGGCCATCTTTGGTCCATCTCGCTTGCTCGCATTTGCTAACGGCGGCTCGGGTGCGTCATTTGGACTACAATCACCCTCTCACCGTGAGAGAGTCAGAGTTCTCCATCACGGCGACCAAGAAAACATGGGCTCCTAGGTTTAACCCATACCTAGACCAATCACAGTGGCCCGAGTATCATGGAATCCAACTCTGGCCCCATCCGTCATGGAAGGTTGTTAAACGTGGAAGACGTCAGACAAAGCGTTTTAGGGGTGATATGGATGGATGGGGTCGTGGTGGTGCGAGAGAATCAGGAAATGACCAATTTCAAGAGCCATGTGATAGAGCTCGTTGTGGAAAGTGTAATGGCCATGGACACAATGCTAGGACATGTACCCAAAGGAAAAGAACAAAGAGAAATGACTCAAACGCAAGCCAACCCATGAGTAGTCAACAAGGTGATTCAAGCCAACAAGGTGGTCCAAGCCAACAAAGGAGTACCCAACAAAGTGGTCCAAGCCACCGAGATGTTCCAAGCCCAAGCCAACATAGGAGTACCCAACAAAGTGGTCCAAGCCAACAACGGAGTACCCAACAAAGTGGTCCAAGCCACCAAGATGGTCCTAGCCTAAGCCAACAAAGGAGTAGCCAACATAGTGTTGCAAGCCAACAAAGTGGTCCTAGTCACCGAGGTGGTCGAAGCCACGGAGGTGGTCCAAGCTATCGTAATCCTAGGCAACAAAGAGGAAGACAACTAGGTCTTAGAGGAGTCCGTGGTGTAAATCGAACTAGTATGATAGGATATCTACAAGGACCATTTCCGTATGTACTTTTATTTTGTGCTCTACAATTTTTAAATTTGAGATAACATTTTACATATTGTGTTTACTAACATTTATCTCCACTCTTATTGTAGATATGGCGGGGAGTCAAGCCAACAAGGAGGGGGATCAGACCTTCAATGAGTCATGGAGGAAGGTGATGGAGATGGATGCGGCCGAGAGGAAGAAGAAAGAGGCAACACAAATGAGGATGGAAGAAGATCAACAATTGAGGATTCGTGAGGAAAGAATGAGGAGAGAAACATAAGAGCAACGTCAGAAGGAGCTTGCGGAGGGGGTAATAAAGAGCATTCGTGAGTACGATGAGATAATGAAGAGAGCCTACGATAAGATAAGCAACATGGAAGTAGAGATGGAGAGGGAGAGAAAGGTGAGTGGGACGGGACATAGCTCAACTCAAGGTCACAAGGAGGACGAAGATGTTCAAAATGAAGCTTTGAGGAGAGTGAAGGAACAAGATGCGGCCAAGAAAGTGGAAGAAAGAAAGAGGAAGCTGAAAGAGGAAGCTGAAAAAGAGGAAGCAGAGCGGAAAAGGTGGCAGCAAATGCGGTGGGAACGTATGATGTGGGAGGACAAGCAGCGCGCCAAAGCACTTAAAGAGAAGAGAGAACGAGAAGCGCGTGAGTTGAAGCAGCGCCAGGCTGTTTGGGCGGCGCACCTAGCAAGGGAGGAGAAGAAAGAAGAAGAGAAGAAGAGGGAGAAGAAGGAACTATTTGAGAGGTTGGCTACCGAGGTGCGTGCCATTAGGGAGGAGAAGGAAGAAGAAGAGAAGAAGAGGAAGGCCATGGCGAAGGCGAAGGCAAAGGGACCATGTTTGAGCGAGTAGAGCATTCGTGTGAACCTTGTTTGATCCCTCTCATTTCGAACCTTGTGAACCATGTCATTTAGAACTATTTGCTTCCATTTCGAAATATTGTGTGAACCTTGTGTGATCTCTGTCATTTCGATCTATGTGTTATACTTGTGCAGTAGTTGTTGCTGCTGAAGTTAAAGTTGACACAAGTTAAAGTTGCTTCATTTTTTCATAGTTTTTCAGCATTTTTTCGAGTCCAGGCTTGCTTCGCCACTCCCAGTGGCGACGCAGCTTTGCTTCGCCACTCCCAGTGGCGACGCAGCCTTTGCGTGCTGCGCTGCGGCCGGGCGCAGCTGCCTCGTGTGCTTCGCCACTCACAGTGGCGATGCAGGCTGCTTCGCCACTCCCAGTATATATCACATATCACATATCAAACAAGATCATATATCAAAGAAGATCATATACCATATATCAAAGAAGATCAAGCTCACAATATCATATATCATATATGATCATATCAAAGAAGATCAAGCTCTCAATATCATATATCATATATCAAAGAAGATCATATATGAAATTCGAGCACATGATCATATCCAAACATCAAGCTCATAGTTCAAATATTACATAGCCAAACCCAGTGTCCGTCATACACAAGCACAAGTTCATACACAAGCTAGAAAGGATAAAACCTAAACTTCTACTTTCTTCCACGCTTCCCTCCTCCCCTACGCGGAGCGATCTTCTTCCGTGCCTCCAACACATAATTGTCATCGTCGGAATCGGAGACTTCTTCCGTGACCACCTTCTTCTTTGTCTTCTCCTTAAAATCATGTGGTGTGTACTTGTCCCTATGTACACCTTTGTTCTTTCTCTTCGATGGTAGGGGATCCTCTTGTTCCTCTTCATCCTCTTGTTCCGGCGTGGATTCATCATCCGCGGAGTCCGATATGGCATGAGACTGGGACGGCGACGGCGTTGATGCAATCTCAGGATCACGGCAACCAAGAAGGTTTCCTAATCTCCGTAACTTCTGGCCCTGACGCTATAAGAAGAAAATAATTGTCAAAAGTATAAAGGAAGATGAGTAGGGTTAAAAGGAAAAGCACCGCAAGTAGTCACATGCATTGTAATGGTCTCATGGTCTTAAAGTTTGAAAAGAAACTAGCAACATGTAGTACTTGGCATTTAGCAATGGCTAGGCTATGGTCTTAAAGTTTCAAAATAAACTAGCAATGGCTATCACAAATTTATAAGAACTCAAAAGCAAGGCATTTAGCAATGGCTAGGCAATGGCTAGTGCATTATCCAGCATTTCACCATTCATGAGTAGAATATGTTCTCCGGCAAATTAATACCTTCACAAATTCTCGCAATCTTGAATAGCCATCTTTGTGCTCCGGAATTTCCAAAGCCACCTCGAATTCAGCAGCTTGCTTCTGGATCTCCGAGCGCTAGCATGTATATGAATATGTAAAGACACAAGTGGCAAGTAGAGATAGTAGTGAGATTCCAAAAAGAAGAACAAGCTTACCACAAAGTTAAACGATGAAGCAAAAGGGACTTGGCGCCCCTCTCTGACAAGCTTATTGTAAGCAAGATTGCCAAGCTGGTCGAACGGCAAAGGTTCTTCCAAAATCTCATCCGTGTAGGCATCCGGAAGAAGCTGCAAACGAGTCCGAGGTTGAAACCAACGGAGATAGTTGTTGAAAGCCTCATCAGAATGGTCCGCTATATTTATTCCGTCTTGATCTGCATCTTGTGAATATTGGGCCAATCTGTCTTCCGACATTTGATCCTGTCATAGCTGCACAATAAAAATAGCACACTGTCAACAAACAAGAATTACATTACACAATGGCGGAACGGCGGAAATATGATTCATACCGGTGAAGCTGACGATCCGTGTCCTCATACATCGGCGGGTACTCTTGATATAGATCAAACTGCCGCATAACCCGCTGCGTCAAGTGAAGCTCAACAGCCCACATGCATATCAACGGGCAACGCATATGAAACAGAGCTTGTTCAGCCATGCAAGCAGGGTTAATCTCCCAGGCAGCGTCACCGTAAGAAGGCGCCCCGTAAGAATATCCTTTGCCATATGGTTGCCATATCACCTACAACATGCCCAATAATGAAGATCCTAAATACCCGAGACAAGATCATATATCAAAGAAGATCATATATCATATATCAAAGAAGATCATATATCATATATCAAAGAAGATCAAGCTCACAATATCATATATCATATATCATATATCATATATCATATATCATATATCAAAGAAGATCATATATCATATATCAAAGAAGATCATATCAAAGAAAGATCAAGCTCACAATATCATATATCATATATCATATATCAAAGATCATAATGTTGTATATCAAAGAAGATCAAGCTCACAATATCATATATCATATATCATATATCATATATCATATATCATATATCATATATCATATAAAATCATATATCATATATCAAAGAAGATCATATCAAAGAAAGATCAAGCTCACAATATCATATATCATATATCATATATCATATATCAAAGAAGATCATATATCATATATCAAAGAAGATCATATCAAAGAAGATCAAGCTCACAATATCATATATCATATATATGACAAGTTCAGAGTGAGGGAATAGAGTTTTTTACCTGCTCAGGGGTTAGGTTGTCAAACTCGTTGGTGTATTGTCGATATGCTTGTTCTGGGTCAGAAGTGAACTCAGAATGCTGGTCCCAATAGTGAGCAAACGTGGGATACCGGAGGCGGTCGTCACCATCGTCCCAGTCTCTACGAGGACCAATTTTCGGCCGTCCAACAGGGAACCGTTCCCAACTCCACACCGAAAGAAGAAGCAGGGAACCAGCAATACAAGCTTGTGGCTCTGTCCTACAACTAGCATCGTCAAGCTGCAGAAGGTATGAAAGCAAACATCAATAACAAGAATGTAGCCAAACTGGAGAGCAAATGTATGGAGTGGACAAAACAACTCATTACCTGATGATACAACCAAGCCAATGCAGCACTGCCCCAGCTCCACTTCTTATCCATGACGGTCAGCGCCTTCAGCCAATGCCAGTGCGCGGTCTTCCCACTAGTGTCATTGAACAGACTCTGTGTGATAACATACCACACGTACACGCGGGCGTAGATCTTGACGAGATCCTCATCGGCATCCTCAGGGAACGTACCGAAGTTATCTGAGATCCATTTGAAAGTTGCCCCCGCGGGGACCCTCAACTTTACTCCTTGCCTGTTGAGAGTATCCCCGGGGCACTTCCCAATGAGATCTAACATCTTCCCGCGCCAATCATCAGAGGATGTATCGATGCAAAGAGGAGCCCCCTCGATGGGGAGCGCAAGTATCATCGCCATGTCCTCCAGCGTGATCGTCATCTCGCCGGTCCGGAGGTGAAAGGTGTGGGTCTCCGGCCTCCACCGGTCCACAAGCGCGGTGATCGCGGCAGGATTGACGTTGAGTGTCGTCCGGGTGACCATATGGATGAACGGTAGAAGCCCTAGATTGCGGATGTAGGGGGTGTACCGCTCATCATAGTTCATCGCCGTTGACGTCATCTGGTTGTACCTCAGTCGCAATGGTCCAAAAACCTGCACGGTGACGAACATACATGCATGGTGTCACATACCAATTCACGCTTAAGAATATTACATTTGAGTACTTGGTTTTATAATTACCATATTCTTCTTTGACATCTTATAGGCACGGTGCTTAACATCAACTTCACCCTCGAGAATGCTTTCATTACTTAAATCCTCCATCCTAAACATATCAAACAAGATCATATATCAAAGAAGATCGTATATCATATATCAAAGAAGATCAAGCTCACAATTTCATATATCATATATCAAAGAAGATCATATATCATATATCAAAGAAGATCATATCAAAGAAAGATCAAGCTCACAATATCATATATCATATATGATCATATCAAAGAAAGATCAAGCTCACAATATCATATATCATATATGATCATATCAAAGAAAGATCAAGCTCACAATATCATATATCATATATGATCATATCAAAGAAGATCAAGCTCACAATATCATATATCATATATCATATTCAACTAGGGTTCCCAAATTCTACCATATTCAAGCAATTTGCTAGTTAAATAACAACCTACATAACAACTCCACCATATTCAAACAAATTGCACATTACAACTAGGGTTCCCAAATTCTACCATATTGAAACAAATTGCACATTACAACTCCACCATACAAATTAATACAAATCCATCCATCACTAACTAGGGTTACCAAATCCATCCATCAAAAACATTGATTTCAATCAACCATATCAATCCATGCATCAATCATACAAATCCATCCTCAAACAAGGGGATTAGAGAAGGGGAAGAGGGAGAAGAGCAAGGGGATTGGAGGGAGAGTACCTTGGTGGGCTTGGTGAAGATCTTGAGCAAAAGATTCTTCTTGTTCTTCAAGATCTTGAGCAAGGGAAGGAGGGAGAGTGCCCCAGCCGCCGCCGCCGCCACTGGATGGGAGAGAGAGGTTGGGAGGAAGAGAAGTGAGGGAGAGAGGGGCCGGGTGGGGCACGGGGGTTATTTCCTAACCCTATTCTGCTTCGCCACTGTGCGTGGCGACGCACGCACACCTGCTTCGCCACTGTGCGTGGCGACGCACAATCGGCTTCGCCACTAGCCGTGGCGACGCAGCCTCATCTGCTTCGCCACTAGGAATGGCGACGCCAAAATGGGTTATTGGCGTAAAATACTTTCGCGTATGGTTTATTTTTTAAAATACTTTCTGTTTAAATCGCCTCGTATGCCTCGGCAAAGCCTGTGCGCTCCCGTCCGTGTCAATGGTCAGAATCGTCCAGCCAGCAAAGGACGGGAAATCTCACGCTGACACATTGCTTGCATTCATCTCCCTTCTCTGCGCTGACTGTTGAAGTTGCGGAAATTATTTCCTCTTCCAAGCTGATGTCTTTTAAAAAAGATTTTCCAAGCTTCATCGAGAGCAGTTCAATTGCAAGTATGCTTGGGATAATTCCATACTTTGAGCGGGTATATGCAATATTGTATGAAAAGCACAGTGACTACGACACCTACTACTACAAGCTACGATCTGAAAACTCAAAAGGTGTGTGTTTTTTTCCACGGCGTGAAGCGACAAGCTACCAGCCTGCCAGCCTGCCTAGAACGTTCAACCTCGGCAAAAGTGAGATGGACGCGGCATGCTTACCTAATAACAGGCACACGGACAGATAGTTATACCATTCTCCTTACTACAAGTGGGTTTACAGAGACTGATACGTCTATCAGTCCACTCATCGGTAGTAACAGGAATTTCCATGTTGGTACAAAAGTAAATTCTAGGCGGTACCAATTGGTAGAGTGGTATATCTCCTAGGCAATTCACGGATTACGTACGAGAGGTAGACGTAGACGTGGACGTCTCCCTCCCTCTGAATGGAATGGAATGGGTATCGCACGGCTGGCCCCACCGGCCACTTGAGAACGGTGGTGGACCAGCCCGCCGGGGAGCACCACGCACCGATGGCTACGGGGGAGGCTGCCGCAGAGGATCCCGCGCGAGCGAGGCTAGAACCACGTGCCTGGTTGTGAAGATCCGGGGCTCACGTGAGTGGCGTGTGGTCCCCGCAGCCCACACGCTTTCCCCACCCCCGAACCGAACCAACCCCCTCTCCTCTCCCTACTCCGTATATAGGCCCCACTGCAGAAAAAGAAAACAAAAACTGACAGGCGGGTCCGGGCGGCTCCAGCAAAACGTCAGGCCCACGTGTCACAGGCGACGGACAGCGAAAAGTACGCGGCGCGGGCCCGTGCCCTTCCTCTCTCTCTCTCTTCGTGCTTGTCACGGAAAAAAAAGGCTTATCCTCAGGTGGGTCCCGCCACATCCGTACCGCACGTCCCTTTTCTTTTCCATCTATATCTCGCCTTCGCCCTGTGGCGCACGACAGCCCATGGTGCACCGGGTAAACGGGCGGTTAACCCGCCTGACCTGACGCGGTTAAGGAGAAAACCGGGCCTGCCGCCTTGTTACTGTCTGACTTTGTTACCAAGCACGGTCCACCGTTTATCCGGTGGTCCTCAATCTCCTCCTGCCGATGCCAAATTTGACCCGTGCACGGACAAAAAGTGTACCTATTAGTTGCTGTTGCCAGCCTGGCCAGCCTTTACCACGCTATATTATGGACCAAATATCGTTCCCATGTAGTAATGAATATTGATATCCGGTGCTATATTATGGAGCAAACAAATATCGCTCCCATTTATTGATATCTTGTGCTATATTATGGAGCAAATATATTTCCCACGTATTAATATTGATATCTGGTGCTATATTATGGAGCAAATATCGTTCCAACGTACTCCTTGATATCTGGTGAGGTATAAATGAGTACTCCCTCCATTCGGAAATATAAGATATTTTAGCTTTGTGAAAGAGATGTATCTAGACATCTTTTAGTGTATAGATTCGCTCTTATATTTCTAAACGGAGGGAGTACTAGTTATTTAGAAAAATATCTTATGTAGCCGAATATATCTATTACATCAAATGCAGTATGTTTTAATGGCAGAAAGCTCCAAATATAGATATATATTTTGGAATACATGTAATAGATATTATTTCATACATATAAGATATTTTGCAATCAACTAGTACTCATTTACTCACAAGATATCAATATGTGGGAACAATATTTGCTCCACAATGTAGTGGTAAAGGCTTGCCGGGCTGGCAGAGGTAGTATATCACATATATTGTTCCATTACCTCCTCTAGGTAATGTGTTTCTATTTTTACCTGGATTTTTACGTGATTCGTTACCTCCTTAATTAGCTGCCCGATTCTACCCTATATTCCATTAATTACCATAGAACATACTTCCTCCATCCTGAATTACCCTGCATTTTGGGTTTAGTCAAAGTCAAACTTTATAAATTTTAACTAAGAGTATAAAGAAAAATATAAACATTTATAATATAAAATAGATATTGTTAGAATCATTATAAAATATATTTTATATTATAAATTTTTGATATTATAATATTTGAGATACTTTGTCAAACTTTATCTAGTTAGATTTTAACTAAACCAAGAATGCAAGATAATTCAGGACGGAGGAAGTACGCCGCGGGTTCGCATAGTAATTATTATCTTCCAGTTGCCTCGCCAAAACCTTATTGTATTCATCCTGATTTCTCAGAAGATTGCAAAGATATTAGTTCTTGGTAATTAGTTCCTAGTCAACACTGTAATTAGGAGCATTTTATCCTAAAAACAGGCTTGAAGGAGGGGAGGAAGGCTCTTCACCGTGAGGAAATATAGTCAGGTGGTTCTCAAGATGCAAACGGAGCGGTCCGGTACGACCCTGTTATTGGACCACTGGACATGTAGCAAAATTGGAGGATCAAGGTTTTATCCGCACCTGTTTAGTTAGGGTAACGGGTAACCAATCGTGTAGAGGGTCGGTCCTCCTTCTCCTCTGAAATTGAGAGAAGAGGTTGACGGCGGCGGGGTTGACATAGGGAGAGCAGCTACTAGTAAGGGACGTCGTGCTACGCGAGCTCTGGCGCTCCCGACTGTGAGTACCTCCCGCGGCATTTCGGCGGCAGGCGCCAGTGGCTTGCCCTCAAGATGCAGGTGGGGGAGGAGGGATTTGAAGACAGGTTTAGACGGAGTGGTGAAGGGGTGGAGAAGCCGGCATGACGCGGGGCTCTACTCCGGTGAGCTCTAGGCGCTCCCCATATGCGCAGGCCTTGCAGCGGCCGACGGCGCTCTTCGCTCCTGCGGCGGCGTGTGTTCATGTCGAGAGTCGAGATAAAGCTGAGCGAGGTATGGTTCGACCCTAGGGCCTAACGGGGATTACCCGTGTTGGACCAAAAATTCTGTGAGTCGGCCCATTACCCTAATGGTGTCAAAATACAGGTCCGATACAGCGGGACAATGGATAGTACCGGACCACCTGCATCTCGAGGTGGTTCTATTACGAATTCCACATGCATTTCTTGAATTTAATAATGGTTTCTCTCGTCATAAAATGGGAGAATGAATTACCACAGCTTATCCTCACATTTGTTGTCTTAATTACTGTTCACATACAATACAACTATGAAAAGGAACAAATATAGTATGAAACTCAAACATTGAGTGGAATGCACATATAAAATGAAGCAATTAACTCTCGACTTCATTTCTTAGGTTATACGGTTTTGCATTTGTGTCTACATTTTTTCCTCACAAATGGCATAGCTTGGCTTGTCTAAGGAGGCCGAGTTAACAATTAAAAAAGCTCATCTCACCACCATGTTTGAGGGAGGAGAGGAACAAATATAGTATGAAACTCAGACATTGCCTAAACATGGTGGCGAGATGAGCATTTTTAATTGCAAGATGCCAAGAAAATGATGACATTAATTATGAGAATGGTGGCAACAAGAATGTACTAGTAACGCATGTCACGTAAGCTTTGGTGTTATGTTCACGTCATTTTAGAGTGATTTGGTGGTTTGTTTGATGCCTTTAATGAGGTTATGAACTTTTGTCAGCTACTCATCCCTTATATTGAATCATCCTAAAGCATACATTGTGAAGCGAGATTTCTGGTATGATTGCGTGCGTGTTGATCTGAAGACAAATGCCCAACAAACTACTTTATAGTTTCGTCTCATAACAACTTGTCTCACTCTACCCTAGAAAAAATAATTAGTGTTACAAATAGACAACAACTGCAACCTTCAAATTAATTCCTCTCCTCCCTCAACCCTGTACTACCATCTAGGGTTTCTATATGTCCAATGTAGGTTGTTACCCTCATAATTTGGACACAAAATTAAGAAATAATTAAGATTTAACTAGATATAAGTAATTCTCATAATCCTATTTATGTTTTATTTAGCCGGCAAAGCATTCATAGAATCTCTTAGGTGTGTTTTATAGGGAAGGTTAAAACTATGATTTTATCTTATTTTACCCCCCCTTAGTGGGCATTTGTATCCCTTGTTCCATTAATTACACCAACACCCCCAAAAATTGGTTTCACACAATTTTTTTTGAAGTTCTTTCTCGTTCTACTCCCCAAAACCCTAGTAATTCCATCCATCCCTATCTCCCAAACAACTAGAAGGCTGATTAATTATCCAATAGTATTTACTCTACTAATTAAAAAACCTTTTACATGAGTTGTTTGTGTGCATAGGAATAGGTTATAAGCTCATTTACAACGAGAGACGGATGCACCTTTGTTAAGGAGAAATATGGCCACGTGAATTTAATTTGAATCTCTCATTCCATTTTTGAATTCGATCTATTATGTTGATCATGAGAGCAAGACTGTGAATTACCCTAAACTATCCTCAAATTAACAGACTTGTTCACCATGCCTGAAAATATACCTAAGAAAATAAAAGGGAGTACAAAATCTGAACATTGAGCGGAATACACATATGAAAAAAGAAAGTTAACACTCAACTTCATTTCTCTACTTTGTAAAGTTTTGCATTTGTGTTTGAAACTTTTATCCACATTCACAAATATATGTGCAGGAGTCGCTTGTCGAAGGTGGATGAGGTGATATAGAGGTTTGTAGAAAATTATTCAAGTTGGTGATGATAAATGTTGATACACAACATGCCTTGGGTTGTGTGAGGTGGTTGAGGTTAAATCTAAAAATAAAAATATTGCTCAAGCATGATTGGCGATGAGCTTCGTCAAATGCAAGACACACTCGAGAAAATGACAACGCACAATAAGCAACACATTGTAACTATGAGAATGGTGGCAACATGAATGTACGAACACATATTACATATATAAGTTTTAATGTTTTATTCAACTTGATGTTCACAACATTTTAGAATGATTTGATTGTTTGTTTGATTTATTTAATGAGGTTATGAACTAGTGTAAGCTACCCATCCATTACTTTTGAATCACCCAAAAGCAGGCAAGACTTCTGTCATATTTGCGTACCGAACCATATAAACATCCATGGACATCAATATTGTGTTGATCTGAAGACAAAGGCCCAACATATTATTACAATATTTTGTCTCATAACAAGTAGTCTCCCTCTACTTTGGCAAAATAATAAATGTTACAATTAGATGAAAACTATAACCGTCAATTTAATGTTAACCCTCCTCTCCTCTCTCAACTTCGTACTACCATCTAGGGTTTTTTATACGACCAAAGTAGGTTGTTGGCCCTCGTAGTTTGAACAACAAAATAGGAACAATACTTAAGTTTTCAACCTAATGCAAGTAATGCTCAAAAACCTATGTATGTGTTATCTAGTTGGCTAATTCCATTAATTGCCCCAACACCCCAAGAAGTGGTTTCGCACAATAATTATTACTCTCTCCATTGCTATGCTTAAGGCATAAAAACTTGGGCTCGTTGATTAAGGAGAACTCAAGTTGAAAATCTTTCCCACCCTAGCCCTAATTCATCACTCCATGTTTGTTGGTACCACCGGATATTAAGTAGTATATTTAGTAGCAACTAATATTAAGAATCCAATGCATGCATAGGACTATTAATGGCGTCGGATATTAAGAATACTTTGCATGCACGCGCGACCAATTAACTAGCTGGAGATGAGAGGGAATTCTGGAAAATTAAATCATTTTGTGCCAAACGCATGGGGCACTTATTCTTGATGCATGAAATATGAAGGATTGAACTGGCTCGTTATAACTACAACGTGATTTGTGAGGAGCATGCGATCATGTTGAGGGTATTTTGGGAAGATTAGAAGGAAATCACACCATATGCCTTGTTTTTTGGCAAACAAACAAAAAACTTATACGACTTGCTCAAGGGCCAGATGGAGTAAGCTCACAAAAACCCTACTAATAGCATGTCTTTCTATCTCTCAGCAACAATAATGTTGATTTATTATCCACATATATTTACTCAACTAATTAACGGTTAACTATTTTTAATGAGGTTATGAACTATCGTAAGAAACTCATCCCATACTTTGAATCATTCTAAAGCATACATTGTGGAGACGAGAGTTCTTGTATGATTGCATGTAGGCACAATCATGTAAACATCCATGGACATCAATATTGTGTTGATCTACAAACAAATGTCAAACAAACTGATACATAACAAGCAAAGTACCGAGCATGGCGAAAATGTTGATAGTATTTGAATATAATATAACCTGGTTTTTCATCAACTATGTGCTCACCCCATTTCTTATCCCATCGATCGTAAAAACCTTACACCGATAACCAACGTAAACAATTCTCATCAATATATCTCGTAACATATCGAATCATTATGGCCATGTAAGACAATGAATGTTGCAAATTTACGTCGGAACTATGCACAAACTAGGGGTTGGGAAGATCGTCCCCTGCTTTTAGAGAATTAGGGAAGATGTTTCGTGTCCACCCAAAGATCATTGTCAAGTTCTGCCTCTAATTGCAAATATGTGGGAACCCTTACCATCCAACTGATGCTAAACTCCCTTCTCCTCTCTCCACCCCATCCTATTATCAAGCATGCAACTTATAAATGAATAAAGTGGGGTGTGGCCCCTCGTACTAATAAACAATACTAGCAATGTACTTAATCGTACAATATATAAAACACATAATGGTGAACATCTTAGTACACTTTGTCGATCCTAAGCAAAGATATGTGCAATGAATTTACATAAACCAAGGCTTGAGGTGATATATAGGGATGTAGAACATTAAATAAGATGGCGATGATAAATGTTGATACACTACAAGCCTTGGTTTGTGTAAAGAGGACAAGGTCAAATCTAGATTAAAAAATATTGCTCAAACATGATGGCGATGAGCTTCGAAAAATGCAAGACGCCCGAGGAAATAACGACGTACAATAAGAGACACACTTTAACTATGAGCATGGTGGCAAAATGAATGTCCGAAGACATATTACATAAGTTTTTATTCAACTCTATGTTCACATCATACTAGAATGATTTGGTTGTTTGTTTAATCTATTTAATGAGGTTATGAACTGCTGTAAACTACCCATCCTTTACTTTTGAATCATCTAAAATCAGACATTATAGAGGTGAGACTTCTGGTATGATTGCGTGTTGAACCATCTAAATATCCATGGGCATCAATATTATGTTGATCTAAGACAAAGGCCCAACAAGCTACTTTCAAATTTTATCTCATAGCAACTAGTTTCTCTACCTTGGCAAAAATAATCAATGCATCAAATAGATGACAACTGTGACCGTCAAATTAGTGTCAACCCTCCTCTAATCTCTCAATCATGTCCTACCATGTAGAGTTTCCTATACGACCAAAGTAGGCCGTCGTCCCTCTTAATTTGAACAAACACATTAAGAAAAATACTTAAGTTTTCAACCTAATGCAAGTAATGCTCAAAATCCTATGTATGCTTCATCTAGTTGGCAAAGCATTAGAATCTCTTTGGTGTATTTTTCAGGGAAGTTTTTGAAACTATGAGTATCTTATTTTACCCCCGCAATGGACAATTGTATCATTTGTACCGATAATGGCCCCAACACCCCAATAAGTGGTTTCGCACAATAATTATTACTCTCTCCATTGCTATGCTTAAGGCGTAAAAACTTGGGCTATTAAAGAGAATTCAAGCTAAAAAGTCTATCCCAACCACCCCTAATTCGTCGGTCCATGTTTGTTAGTAGCAGCGGATATTGAGGACTACTTTTTACTAGTGATGGATATTAAGAGTCCAATCCATACACATGCTATTAATGGCGCCCGTTATTAAAGATATTCTGCATGCACGCGCGGCCATTTAAGTAGCTGGAAATGAGCAAGAACTATGGAAAAGTAAATCGTTGTATGCCAAAACACACGCGACACTTATTCTCAACACATGAATGACAAATGTTCGAGGCTTGATCATTGTAACCACATCACGATTTGCGAGGAGCATGCAATCATGTCGAGGGTATTTCGGGGAGATCAGAAGGAAAGCGCACCAACGCCTTGTTTTTTGGCAAAAAATATTTTAAAAAACTTGTATGCCTTGTTCAAGGGACCGGAGGGAGTAAATACCTTTCGGCTGTACTCCCCAAAACCTTACTAATTGCATCGCTTCCCATCTCTCAACAACGGGTACTTAGGCCATGTACAATGCAAGGCAGGGGCAGATCTACCACCCCTTCGGCTCGGGCAGCCGCCCAGGCTTGTCGACGCACGCTGCTTTATATTTTTGAACTTTATATAGTGATTTTACTTGAAAAAGAAGGGCTTAGACATGTTTGCCCAGGCTTCTTGAATTTTTGGGTCCGCCACTGATGCACTGTGCTTAGCAAAATAAACCAATAATTTTCTTATGCACTAGTTAGGCATGTGCCTAATAAATATAAGTAGTAGTGCTTAAGTAAAAACTGGTTCATTTCTCTAAGCATATTTCTAAGCATCTTGCATTGTAGATAGCCTCAATAATGTTATGAACCGTTGTAAGCTACTCATCCCCTTTTGAATCATTCTAAATCATACATTGTGGAGACGAGACTTCTAGTATGATTGCATGCAAAATTATCTAAAAATCTCGATGGACATTAAAATTGTGTTGATCTAACGATAAATGCCAAACAAACTGATATCTATGGTTGTAGAATATTAATCAAGATGGTGATGAGCCTCTTTGTGCAAGCCATCCATCCACGAGGATACACAACGAGGAATGTACCAGGCATGGTGATAATGCGCATAGTATTAGAACATAATATAATTAAAATTTTAATCAACTATTTGCTCACGGTTTTTTAAATCATGGTGTGATGATTTCTCTGACCGTAAAAACTTTACATCGATAACCCGTGAAATCAATTCTCGTTAATATGTCTCATAAAATCCCGACTTATTGTTTATGTGTAAGACAATCAATGTAGTAAAAGACGACGGAGCGATGCACAAGCTAGAGGGGGAGGGTGGGGAGGTTTGTAAAGAATTAGTGAAGATGTTGTGTGTCCACTTAGAGATCTTTGCCAAGTTATGCATCTAGTTGGAAATACGTGTGAACCCTTCACACCCTTTGATGCTAAACCCCATTCTCCTCTATCGAACCAGTGGCGAAGCTGTCGGTAGGGCGAGGTCGGGCGCCCGCCCTACCTTGGCTCGCAACGCTAACGTTTTTATAGGTATGCCGCGTATATATGGCCGGTAGGTAACATCGATTGTGAGGATTTTTTTAAGAAAAGGAAATAGACTTGCTGTTACCTGTTGGGCTGTGTGTCTTGGGCCAAATGCGCCACGACTCTTTCCCTCATCCTCCTCTCGTCTGTTCATGTGACCGAGCCAGAGAGCAAAGACCAAACGAGAAACTGTGTTGGTGGCGGCGTGACCTAGGAAGGCCAATCGCCGGGTGGGAATTGTGGCGCATTTCTCCAGTGAGCAGCGGGGCATTGGCGGCTGGCGACGGTGCGGCCGAACCGCTGAACAGTCGGACGTCTCAGCCCTCACCCACTTGAGATTGATGTAGACTAAAGATAGACAAGGGGAAAGGGCTAGCAAACGGGGGTAAGTTTTTTTCCTGAAATTTTGCAATTAGGTAGAACACTTATGTTATTTGATGAATTGGTGAAAATGGAAATATTACATAGAGTTGTCCAATGTTGTGCAACAAGATTGGCTTAATAACTTGATGGTGTCCTGCATCTTCAATTTTTTTTGTTGCTAACACCATATGCCATATAGAGCAAGGGATATTTAGAAGTCTCGATCTTTATAAAATTTAGGAAGATTTTCAAAAAGGTGTAGAGCTTTGCCATTAGCTGTGTCTTCTGGACAACATTTAATTCTTGGTTATCTGTATTTGATAATCATATAAATACTGTCTAAATTATATGATATTTTCTAGTATAAGTTTTTTAGGCTTTGGAGTTTGCTCGACCTTAATTTTTTTTCGTCCTTCGCCACTGTATCGAACCCATCGTACTATCAAGGATGCAACTTATGTAAGACCAAAGTGGGATGTGGCCCCTCGTACTAAAACAGAATATTAGCAAAGTACTTAATCATAAAATATATAAAACACATAATTGTGAACATCTAAGAACGCTTGGTCGAACCTAAGCTAAGAATCTAAGATCCGTACAAAAATTACAATTACTAAACTCAGAGAACAAAACAGTTTACTCCATCCCTAAACAATTTTTTAATACATTCTAATAAATTTGAAACGTTAACCCTTAGTGGACCAAGACTTGAACATTCCGTTGAAAAGAATATTAGAGGAGATGTACACGTGATTTCACAAAAACCTTTTCACCTTTTTTTCAATTTAAAGCTGTTCATTCGTAATTTGTAACTTATTTTTATTTCATAAATAAAGAGCGGATTACAGCGTTTAAAAAAAAAGCCAATGTCCCGTAGCAGCGCGCTGCCCTTCAAAACCCACTTGCGTGTAGGCTCCAAATTTCGCACAGCAAAACTGAATTTACTCATTTTAAAATGCTCCGGTCAAGTGTGGCTTCCCAAAGGGAAAAGTTTATATTTATCTAAGGCAATAATTTAAATTATATAGTCGTCCGTACATTAAGCATTGCCGTCTTCCCGATCTCCTCCCTCGATCATTAGATTAGAGAGATATTATTTTATGCTAAAAAAGATGGGAATTTATATTCAGGAGTAGGCGAGTGGTGCGGTGAAGGTTGGTGGCTAGTGGGCTCTACTGTGACGTCACCGCCCTCGCCACGTCGGCGCCCACGAGCAGAACGTTAAGAAAAAGAAAAGCGGACGGGACGGGGAGATGCCCGGGCCCACGACTAGCGTGGTCCCCGCCTCCACTGCCTGGCTGGAGACTTTCCCTCCGCTTTTAACCCACCCGTAGCAACCGGTGCGAGCAGGCGCCACGTCATCCCGGTTAAAAACCCTCCTCCAATAGTACCGTCCAGATCAGGCCCATCCACCTGGACCCGGCCGGTGGGCCCCACCTTAAAAGCGGACAAACCATGCACATTAAAAGGACGATATTTAATTATTGATATCGCTCATTAAAAACAAAACCTAAAATATATAGTAATAAATGGGATTGGCCATCCATGACGCGCCCACCCCCTACTGCCGGTGGACGCGACCGCCACGTGTCGGTCACGGGCCCTTGCTTGTTGCGTAAGGAAGCGTCCACGAGATTTTATTTCGGGTTTCGGTGGGAGCGGGCGGGGCCCACGTGAGCCGATCCGAGGGCGGTGCTGGCCGCCACGGTGGCGCGGCGAGGGCTGAGCCGTCGGATGCGGGGTTCCCGGTCGGGCGGATCCTGGCCGTCGGATGCGGGAATGGGCAGCGACAAAAAGAGGATGAGGCGAGGGAGGCGCCTAGAAAGCGAGCCGGGAGGGGAGGGAAGAGGCCATACCTTCCATACGGTAGCCAAGGGCACAAGAAGAGGTGGAGCTCTGTAGGAGTAGCATAGAGAGAAGAAGATACTTGCGTCCGTCGTCTCCACCGTCCCAAGAGAAGCGGCGGCTCTCTGCGGCGGAGAAGGAGAGCGAGCTCTCGCATCTGCCTCCGCGGTAGATTTGTTCGGGCGGTTGGCGCTTGGATCTGTGTGGCGGTGCCGGTGGTGGCGTGAGGCCGCCGGGCTACGGCGAGGGGGAGATCGGACCCGCATGTCTCAGATCTGAGATGGAGCGGATCCGGGAAGCCAGGAGAGCCGGCGTGTCCATGGCCGGCGGGCCGCCTCCGCCGCGGAGGCGGCTCAGGAGCAACGGCGGCGGCGGCGGGGTTGGCGGCGGCGGGCCGAGGGACTCGCCTCGGTCCGAGAGGCGGCGGGGCGAGCGGCTCATGCTCAACGGCAACGGCCGCGACGACGGCGACGACACCTCCGACGACAGCCTCGGCGACGACGACGACGACGCCGACGAGGACCTCGCCGCGTCCGCGCCCACGAGGTACCCGCCTCAGGTGCAGCGGCGCTCGCCTAGCACGGCGCCTCCGCCGTCCCCTCCGCAGCCTGCCGCCGGCCACCACCACAGCAGCAGCAGCAGCGGTGGCGGCGGCGGCGGTTACCACAACCACCACCACCACGGCGGCCAGCAGCAGATGCTGCGGAAGGGGGGACCCAATCCGAAGAACCCCGCACCGTGGAAGGCCGCCGACGAGATGATCGGCGTGCCGGTCCCGAGGAAGGCCCGCTCAGGTACGCATATGATAGGAAAGAAAATTTCATTCCTTTGCCGGCCTTCTCTTCCTTTCCTTTCCTTTCCGCATCCCTAATCCCGCTATACGATTTGCTGTGTGTTTCTTTTCAGCTTCTACGAAGAGGTCGTCGCACGAGTGGACAGCCCCCGGCGGTGGAAGTGGCGGCGGAGGAGACAGTTCGCAGATCCAGCGGCCTTCTTCACGGCCGATCTCGCCGGCTTCAGCATCCACCACCAACCCTCCTCGGAAAAAGCTGGTGCGTTTTCGAGGCCGACAGAATCCATCTCCCCTCGTGATTCCTTTGCTTTTGACTTCTCCGTACTGATTTCTCTCTTTCTCTCCGGCGACTCGCAGAAACCACTTGGTGGCGGTGGGAGCAGCGGCGGTTCTGGGCCTCTTCCCAAGCAGCGTTCGTCCCAGGCCTCAGCTCCTCCGGCACCCCCGCCTCAGCTTCAACCACCCAAGATTTCCAAGTCGCCATCGTTTATACAGGAGGAGATCGAGGTCGCCGAGGTGCTATTTGGCCTGACTCAGCAGTTCCCCTGCCCTCCCAAGCAGGAGAACACCAACCACAAGCCCGGGCCAAGGGACACGCCGGAGATCAAGTCGGGGAACTCCTCGCCGGCTCCGTCGTCATCGGGTGTACGGCCGGCAGATTCATCCTTAACCTTTCCCAACACTACAGGTGGGCAGCTCGTCAATTTTATCTTCTAATTGCTAATTTTGGTTCTCTGGGTCTAATGAAATCTTATCTGCTTTTGCCAGCACCGAAGAGGAAGCGGCCGCGGCTGGTCAAGTACGACCACGAAAACCGTCCGGCGAGCCCAGCAAAGCCCGACTTGCCAGAGCCATCGTCAAGGCCGGAGGTGCCTCCGGTGACAAGATCAGATGCAAAGACGTCGGTGTCGGCAGTGGCCGAAAGTGGCGCCAGCACCGCCACTGGTGCGCAGCAGGAGGCTTCCCGGGAGCCAGAGAAGAGGGAGGACCACCGAGGAAGAGATCCGGAGCTCCGGGTCGCCGAAACAGATCGACGGGATCAGAAGCCGGAGAGCCGCGCTGAGCCGCCGGTTCCACCAGGTAAGCCGGACGGCGAAGCTGCGCCGGTCGGCTCTGAGGCCAGAAATGGGGAAGCCACCACCGGGACAAAGAGGTGGGCCATTTGGATTTTTTGATATATTATTGGTGTTGTGATAACCATTATTGCGTTTGGATTGTGCCGATCTGATTAGTATATTCACGATTTCTTGTGAATTGTTATTTTTCAGTGAGCTGGCATCTGATGGCGCTCGGCAAGAAAAGTTTTGCATTGATCTCATGGTGGGTATATGCTTTCTTGTGTGTGGTTGAATTGGTCTCGCAGAATTTGTTGGGCAAAGATTGATAACGACAATTTTTGCCGCAACTGTTGATTGGCTTTTTTGTCTTTCTTTTCAGCTCTTTTTTTCTCACTTTTTCTCTCCCTTCTGTGCTTCTTCTAGGCTCCTCCTCCTGGGAAGCTATCTCCTGATAGAGATGGCTCTTCCGACCCTGATGCGGATAAGAAGGGATTGGATTCTGAGATGGACGTGGTGGGTACCTGCTTCAGTTTTTCCCAACTTCTTTTTAATTGGCGTCGTCAGCTGTGGAGCATTTGGTTGTTTGAGTCTGATCGATCTTTCTGTATGATTTCAGGCTAGACGAGGAAATTCTGAAAAGAAAGATGGTGAGAGGACTCGGAGAGGCCTGGAGATCAATCTGGAGGACGAGAAGGTGCAGAGGATTCCTGCAGATGAGCCTGCTCCAAAGAAGCTCACGCTGCAGCTGGATTTGGAGAAGCCCAGCCTCGGTGATGAAAAATCACCGTCAGAGCGACGGCAGTTGCCATTGCAGCAGCAGCAGCACAAGTCCTCAAAGTCTGAGATCAAGCATGAGAAATCACGTAAGAATTTCGCTGGGATCTTCCCCATTTTTTCATTGGTTTTGTAAAAGGTGATTCTTTGTTGATTTGGGATTTTTCTCATCTGGCAGCTCTACCTGCTGTTTCACCACCTATGCCAATGGCTGTTGGAGGCTGGATGGGGGGTTTCCCTCCCTTTGGGTTAGTTCTCATTGCTATTGGATGTGTTCTACTAACGCGCATTCTTGCTCCCTGAAGGATTTGTGGTCTAAAGCTTGCTGTCTCTTTTCTTGGCAGTTACCTTGGTCCAGTTCCTGGACTATCAGCCCCTGGACTTCATCATCCTATGGATATCAAGCCGGGTACTTCTGCTGGATTACAGGTTCGTTTTCTCACATCCGCTATGCTTCAAATTCTGTACATTTCGAGTGAAAAACTTTCCAAGTCTAATGGTCTTTCTTCTACATTGCAGCATGCTGCATTGCTTCCTCCGCCACCCGTACGACCGAAGCGCTGCGCTACACATTGTTACATTGCACAGCAGATCCAATACAACCAGCGCCTTACAAAGATGAACTCATTCTGGACCCCAACAGCGGCTGCTGCCGCTGCTGCTGCAACAAGAACTCCACCATTCTTTGGTCCAAGAGGACCATTCAACATGGGTGTTGTGCCACCTGCGGAGGCTGCCTCCCTTCTAGTGAACCCAATGCAGGGGAGCTACCCTGTCCGCGCTCACGCCCCACTGCAAGAAACTAAGGCTCCATCCATGGTCGCTTCTCCATTCCAGACGAGCGTCTCTAAGGATAAAGCTGCATCTGGCAGTGCTGCCGCTGCTGAATCAAACCAAAGGAAGCAACCTCCAGCTCATGAAGCGCAGCAATCTGCCCCCATGCCGAACATGATGGTATGTGTATAACTGATATTTTTGCCATCTTTTACTAGTATTTCTTATGATCCATTTTGTATTTTTTCCCTTATTTACACTTACTTTTTTTTACAGCAAGGGCCAGCATTCATCTTTCCATTCAACCAGCAGCAACACGCTGCAGCAGTGGCAGCCGCAAGTGCAGCAGGCCGAATGGGGGATACTAAATCTTCTGGAGTCAGCAGTGCGGCGATGTCATTGCCCGCCACTGCCCACCCTTCTGGGGCGCACCCTGGTGCCCCGACCATGAACTTGAGCTTTGCCAACTTGCCGCCGGGGGCTGATGCCCACCAGTTCTTGGCTATCTTACAGAACAGCTACCCATTCCAGGTAGCTGCTCATGCTGGAGGACCTCCTGCGTATCGAGGCATGGCACCACCTGGCCCGGGTGTACCATTTTTCAATGGGCACGTATACTCTCCCCACATGTTGCATCCATCACAGCAGCAGCAAGGTGCGCAACAACAAAATCATCAGAAAAGCCCTGTGCCAAGCTTGTCCACCTCGTCTCAGAAGCATCAGCCACAACAATCACAAGGGCTACTGGGATATGCACCGAATGCTAACGCCGCCGTTGCTGCCAACAGTGCCCAGAGCTATTCGAGTGGCAACCAGCGTCCTGTTCTACTGCATGGCCTCGCCCACCGGCAGGATGCTGAGAAGACTGTGCAAGATGGCCAATCAAGTGAGGACAAGTCATTGCACCATCAGAAGGGCACATATGATCATAATTTTGCTGTTCCAGTCCATCTTCCGAATTTTGCATTGATGCCAGCTGCTGGCAATCAAAGCGAGAAGAAGTCGAATGATCACCACCAGCAGACACCAACTAGTCGAGGCCAGGGTGTGCGAATTGATCTTGCTTCATCTCAGCCGTTTGTGATGCCATTTGGCTCCATTGGTCCTCCTGGTTCAGCTCCTACTGGTCTCGACTTCTCTTCGTTGGCACAAAACCATGCACTTTTCCAGAGCCATCAAGAAGCAAGCCGGCATGGTTACCCTCAGCTTAATTTTGCCGCAGCCCAGTCTGTTCAGGCTGCACAGCACAAGGCCCAGCATCAAAGCGCTGCAGAAGCTAAATCTGGGGCTGTAGATTCATCTTCATCACTAAGTGTTGGAGATAACGAGAGAAAGAAGTCAGCATCTGCAAAGTACCCGGGTGATACGCAGCAACATTCTCTGTCCTTCTCCAAGCCAGAAAACAAGTCTTTTATGCACCCTTTCCTTGGTAGCAGCACTAATGAGAGCTCATCCCGCACTTTGAGCCTTATTGGCGCAGAAGCTACCAATGCCTTTGGTTTAGGCAGCAAATCTTCAAGTGCTGCTACTCAAGCAACTACGTCAGCTGCAGCCCCATCTACACCAACCATTGCCCAGCAGCAGCAAATGCATATGCAGCTGCAGCAACAACATGTCCACCAGCAGCAGCAGCAATTCCAGCAGCTGCAGCAGCAGCATCAGCAGCATCAGCAACAACAGCAGCAGCAACAGCAGCTCCAGCAGCATCAGCAACAACAACAACAGCAGCACCAGCACAATTTGCTTCAGATTCAGAAACAGCAGCAGCAGCAGCAACAACAACATCAACAACAACAACAAATGTTGCAAAATCACCATCTGAACTCACGCCCCAGGTCTGCAGCACCAAGTAATGCAAGTGGATACTCAGACCGCGTGAATGCAACAAAATTTCAGAACTTAATGTATCAATCTAGTGCTGCTCAAGGGGGAGTTCCTGGTCAATCACCTCAGATGAAAGCATCGTCAATGAGAGTATCAGCTCCACCATCAGCTGCATCTGTCCCTGCTGCATCGCCACCCTCCAATTTGATTATGATGAAGAACAGTGGTCTCCATCAGCATCAAGCAAAAACCCATCAGGCTCTCTCCACCCCGAATCACCAGTCACAAAGCATGGGTTCATCGAAGATGGGCCCTTCTCTTACTAATCATTCTACTGGAGGAGCAGGGGATATGTCTCGATCTTCAAATGCTCCTGTTCCTTCTGGCTCGCCCTCTAATTCGGTCTCCAAAAGCACTGGTGGTAGTCCACCTGCTTCTGGGAGTGCAAAGGGTGGCCAGTCGGCTATGCAGTTGTCATCACCTCAACAACAGTCAAGTAAGAACTCTGCTTCGACTGCTGGATCCAAGCCAACTTCAACAAATCACTACAGCAGTATGCCTATGCCATCGATCCTTGGTCAGCAACCAAACATGGGTAACTCTGGTGGTAAGCAGCAGTCACAGTTGAAACAGCAATCGTTCCCATCACAAGGTCACTTCTTCATCTCCAGTGCATACGCACCACAAGGTCAAGGTCCTCAGCCTGTAAACGCTGGACCTGCTGCTGGCCTATACCCAAAGCGTTCCGCTGACAAGACGCAGCAGCAGCAGCAGGTCCCCCATCAGCAGGCATCTGGTTCGCCGGCGATGCTCTCGCTCAGCCCTGGTTCCATGTCGATTTCCACAGCTGCAATTCCCGCTGATGCAGGGAAGGCTCTCGCCGCAGCTGCTGCCAGCAATAACATGAAGGGTCTTCATCCAGCGGCTGGTAATTTTATGCACCTCACGACAGCAGGCCAATCTGCAAGTGGTTCGCCACACTCTCACATGTCAGCAGCACAGCTGTCGTTTGGAGCAATGCAGATGCAGGTTAAGCCTACAAGTGATCAGAAGCCTGCTGCTGGTAAGGGCGCACCTATATCTTTCTTTCTCTTATAGATGCAGAAGAGTTTCTTCCATGTACCCTATAGTTCAGTTCTTTCGCCTAATGTAAAACCTTTGTGTTGCCAGGCAAGTAATATGATCCAGATGCCTGAAGATGGTTGTGCTGATCTGAGCTAATTGCTAATTGTGGAGAAGGCGTGGAAGGCTGTTCACCTCGTTGCGGGGAAGAAGCGTCGGGAGAACAGCTGCAGATGCAGGAGCTGGCCTTTTGTCGAAGAAGAGGAATGGCGATTTGTGCTGGCAATCGAGTAGTCATCAGGAATGGCTGATGAGAGTGATACTTCTGTGTAGAGTAGGTTATCCTCTCAAGGTGGAAAGCTGGATGTGCATAGAATCTCCTTTTTAGCAGTTTTATGCAAGGATGTGAAAAGCTGGTTTCTCTGAATTTTCTCCCTTCCCCTCCAACAACTGCTGCTCTCTCTAGCTTTGTTCTTTTTGCTGTTCTCTTGACTGAAGGAAGATTTAATTAGAAGAATGCAGGACAAAGGGGGCTTTTGTGATGCTCTGGTGTTCCTTACCTTCTCCCCCCTCTCTTCCCATTTGTGTTCTGTCCAATTCTCTGCTTGGCTTGTTTTAGAAACAACTGGGGCATAGCATGATTGGGAGGTGTTGCATAGCATAGCATGACCATGACCTACCTTTTGGGGTGTGTGTTGTAATTAGCCTTGTAGGAGAAATGGATCAAGTGATGATAATTTTAAGAAAGCAATTCTCTCTGGTCTGTGTGATGGCTCTGCTGCACTGAAATGCTCTCATACTAAAAGTGCAGCTTCTGGTGCGCACTCCAGTTGGGCACTCCACTCCAACCATTTGTTAACGTGCCTGGATGGATGGACGCGTGCTGCTATCTTCTTCCACCTATCGCACTGAATGGATCACATGGAATTGCTCCATGAAAAGCTCTCGGCGATCACACGTGTCTTGCCTAATCGCCACTCGACGTGCAGGTTGAAAAGTATCTGAAAACATTTTTCATTTTCAGCAGGGGACATCGCTATCTTTCCATGGCGCAAGCTTGGTGTTGACATCTTCTCCTGTCGTGAGTGGGAGGGGTGGGTCTCCACGGTCGTATGAGCCTCAAGCTTTTTGTCCAGATGCACCGTTCCGGTTGGTGACATGTGATTAATCGCGTGCCGGATTTCCTCAGTTACCTGTGTCTGTGTGTGCGTTGCTTTTCCACCATGACCTTTCCAGCAAGCACTCATCTGTTACATGGCATGTAGGGACAACCAGTTGTATCTTTCCCTGATAATATCTTGTGCATGCACACATCAGGTGGGCTCCTCGCCCCACATTATTGCCAAAAACATTTGTCTTTGATTGGGAGGCGCCACTGCCTGTCGTGTCTCCAGTTGTTTTAGCCAGGAAAATCTCCTGTTCCTCTCGCTGTCATGACCAACCTGTTGCCCAAGTTACTGATCCTGTCCACGTTTTCTTTCCTTTTTTTTTTTCATTGAAACCCTAGGCTTGTTAGAGCTGGAGCGTGAAACAATCCACACGTCAGACACACCCGAACCAGCGCCGACGAGGAGGAGGGGACACCGACATCTCCCTCGTGGAAGAAAGATAAATATCTAATGTGAAAACTTATTTTATGATAGTTCTAACAATATTGATTTGATGTTATAGGCGTTGATAATTTACTAGTCAATATTTATAAAGTTTACCTTGACCAAACTAATATGGACTACATTTCAGCATAGAGAGCGAGTGGGGCAGATCTAAGAAACGTGAGAGCAATAAAAGATCTCGAGAAGAGAGGATGTTGTGTTGGACAGGCTCACCAGCGTGCCGAAAACTGGCATGTCCACAACTTGACAAAAAGCCGCATCCTCAACATTTTTTGACTCCTAATTATCTTTTTCAAGTTTTCTCCCTTTTTATGAAATATTAAAAGATGCAAAATTCCTCATTTTATCTAAAATTATATTTTACATTCTACTCAAAATTTTCTGGGGAAAGTGAAAGAATACCAACTTTTAACATAACTTAGGTTTAGAGATCTAGCTATGATTTTGTCACTTACCTATAAATTACCACCGTGGTTATGAGTAGCCACCACTACTACGAAGGAGGGGAAGATATTGGTACTGGTGTGTGTGTGAGGCGTGTGTGGCGGTGGTGGGAGAGGGGGAGGGCATGCACAATGTCCAAAGCATGACTATGGTGGGTTGGACCTTCCTTCGTGTCCTTGTCGACGAGCTTGATGGTGTGAGGGCGATGTCCATAAGCTCAAATATGACAAAACCGAACATACACCAACCCTAGACTAGCAATTGTGGTTGAGGGAAGATATGCAATATTGTGGCCAATGAGGTTGAACTAAAATAAAAAGAAAAGAAAAGATTGATTTAGAAGCTATTTAACTTCTTTTGGGGATGAAGGAGGCGGTCATGAAGGTGGCGGCCCCCTATATTTAGGAAGCTATATGCGAGATGCTCATGGTGTGAGTATTTCAAGAATTTTGGTAGACTAGATAAGAACGAGAGAAAATACATCTTGATATGATTTGATGGGTATGTTGATTTCGAGGACTATATTAAATCTATGTACTACACTGAAATGGCTCATCCCACAACATTACCGTCATTGCACACGGGTAGATGATAGGCCGACACAACACAAACGGTTTAATAAAACATGTGCGAAGGGCTCGGATTTTGTTGATGATTAAATTAATGAAATCGTATGTAAAGGGCTCAGACATCACAAATGATTTGTTTTAGTGAATCTTCTTCTTTTTGGGAAGATCGCAAAAAATAAATATTATTTCATCTTTTGTGTTAATATGTTTGTGCACATGATTAGTTTGAACAAGTCTCCCGGTAGCAGACGTTGAACACTTTTTTTACTCTGTTAACTATGTGCGATGTGTGTCAAAACAACAACAAAAACCATGCTAGGATGTGTATGCCCAATTTTCCATGCTAGTTGTTGCATTTTCAGTTGTAACAATAACCCATAACTAAACATTGCATTCAAGCACAATAGCAAATCCCAATTATAATTGATTGCACATCTGATACACCACATGTAGTACATACGTTGAGATATAGTTTCGCCGGTTAGCTATAGGAATGAGAAAGATACAAAAAATGAAGAGATAATGTAGCTATTCTTAGTTATGTTTTTTGTCTCCGCGACGGTGATACACTTGCAAGGATAAAAATAGGATGGTGGAAATTTCTCTCCTTTCATCTCTTTGCAAGAATGTTAAAAACGTTCACTTGTCCTTTTGTCACCATCATTGTGTACCACACTGCTGCAGCTAGAACACTCCAATTATGATACTGCGTCTCCAGAGCTTTTCATGCGGTGATGGATAGTCGCCACTCGCTGTAGTTGGAGCAATTATGTAGCTACAAATATTGCTCAAAGGGCATATTTGTTCTGTACAAAATATTCTTCAATGCGAGAATATAAAATAATAAATAAATGCAAATCAAATTCAAATGATTAGATACTTACCAACATGTATGAATGTCGTGAGAGAAGGCAAAAGAATGTAGTGAACCTGTTGTTTCTATATACTCACTACATTTTATTATGGACATAATCATATCTGGCTGCTGGAGCTTATGGGATCAGAGGAATGATGCTATATTCAACGAAAAAATACCAGATCTCAGAAGATGTATGATTAAATTCAAAAACCTTTTTTCACTCAACATTCATAGGGCTAAGCCTAGTCTTCGAGAGGGAATGCAATCTTGACTTGATACTTTATGAACTTATGTATTTGTAATTGAACACTCATCCCTGTACATTTCCATCTTATATATATAAATTTTTTGGCACAGTAGGGAGTTTTTCCCTACTGTATTTGTGTCAAAAAAAAACCTGTTGTTTCTATTCCCAAGGCAATGAAAAGGCCATGCACTATCTGCACAAAATTACCATCCATGTGAGGTAATATAACAAGAAACTAGATTTAAAATAATCCATATTCAAATGATCATGTAATAGAAAGTCATATAGAGAATACAACGTCGCACACCTTCCTTTTTAAGCTAACACATCAAGTACATAAAAATATGTATACCACAACCATCCAGTCAAGAGATTAAAGTAGCTAGCAGTTTATTAGTCCTATGTTCCACAAAATAAGTTCCATCACAGTTGATTACTCCCATGTTCCACAAAATAAGGTGTATATTTTTTTCAATAATCAAATGATGTAAAATTTGACCAAGTTTTGGGAGAAGCTGATGAAAATCTACATTGCCAAATAAATGCTATTAGGTAAATCATCATGACATACATTTCTATATTATATCTATCCAAATAGCCATCTACTCACGGGGATAGCTGTGCACATGCATTAAACCATCCTTTATGATAAAGAGAGTATAAAGATATTGGGATTAAACGGCAGCCAACACCCATGTTGTCTAAGTCTGTCATACCAAGATCGCACAATTCAGCCTATCATATGGGTTTGTCGATCACCTTTTTGTTTGTTCACACATCACGTGATCATTTCATCTTGTGGTAGTTCATGCTACTATGTTTTATTTTGTGCACACATCACGTGATCATTTGATCTTGTGGAAGTTCACTACAGTGCACGAGATGATTTGGTTTTTTGTACGAATGATCTGGCCTCTTTTATTGCGTGATTTTATGTGCGCATCAAAAATGTGTGAAAAGCCACCACACAACCTAATCATCTCATGCTCACCTAAGAAGACAATAAAATGTTGGCATGGAGTGGCAGTTACTTCATGTGCATAGAGACATCTTTCCACATGAAGTAATTTTAGTGCGTGATTTTTACGTGCGCGGCAAAAAACTGTGGAAAGCCATTGGTTTTAGATGACCTAATCATCTCATGCCCACCTAAGAAGACATAAAATGTCCCTAAAAAAATAAGACATAAAATGTTGGCATAGAGAAGTGGCAGTTATTTCATGTGCATAGAGACATCTTTCCACATGAAAAAATCATCTCATGCGTAGCTACACATACTTAGAAAAGTTAGCGAAGGAGCGAGGTACTCGTCAATTTTCTACAATCATCGCGTGTGGCTGCAGAATTCTAATCCTAATAGCATGTATGGATGGATGCTGCTAAGCCGACGTCAAGGAATTTTTCCAGTGATAACGACATGTAACAGATGACAGCCTATGCAGAGCTACCACTATAGGCATAAAATCCGCATTGTTATATCTGTATAGTATTGTAGTTCTTTAAGCTTAAGTCAAACTTTACATCATTTGACTTCAAAAAAATTTATCCCTCTTCTTTTACAGAATAGATGAAGTAACACATTAAGAATTCATAGATATCGGTACTAACAATATACGTCTAACAATTGTTCTAACCAAACACATTAAAAATAGGCTATACATTGGGCCTAGTAAATAGAAAAATCAAACACATCCCCGTGTCTCTGTTAACAAGTCGGACCTAGCAAACCCCGCTCTTAACACGTAATTAGTACTATACATATAATTACACGTGCATGGTAAGGAATTAACAATATTCTAAAGGAAGAGAGGGTGCTGCAAGGAGCACGTTCAGCCATGGACGGTGTACACCCGCTCTTGAAGCTAGAAACTTGAGAATATGTCGATGAAGCCACAGTGGAGGATGAGTATAGTCTAGCAGGGCCAGAGGCATCTCAACATAAGGCTCTAGGAAATTGAGAAAGAATTCATGGGATATCACAACTTCAAGCCTCCGAGAACAAATTCTAGCTGATAGGATCATAGAGTATATTTACACCTATCTCCACATAATTCAAATATTTTTCATAGGGTTTTCTAGTCTTATGTTGCAAATTAGTAAATATAGGTTCACATATGCCAGTGACGCCTAGGGTTTATTCAACTAAGGGGATGCGAGATAAAGGTCTCCAACTCGGGTCATAGCTTTATGGCCTTACATCTCGTGTGCAAAGCAGGAATAAAGGAAATGTTATAACAGTAAAGCAAGATAGAATTCCTTATATGACACTACATAAACATCAGCTTCCCTATTTGTACCTAGATATTTTCCCCAATTTGACATTTGGTCTAAGTTTCTTTCCTAAAATGATATTGTAGTACATTTTGAGCACTAACAGTGTTAAATAGGGACATGAAAAGGTCCTTTTGCCTCTAATACATTACGTGCCAAAAGAATCTCTATAGGACAAATACGACAGTGTCGAGACATATTTGGTCATGGTTAAAATGACTAAATGAGACCCATACATATGGTCATGGAACTGAATTTAATTAAAAATTTATTGTGGGTTTTAATTTGTAAAAGTTACAATATTAGGCAGAACCTCCATTTTAATTTGATGTCATATCACAACAAATAGTTCATAAAAACATAGATAATGCACCACATAGCATATACAAGTATTACAAATATCTAGGCTTATGCATGCATCACATAAACCACTAATAGTGATGTGTTGCATATGCACTAATAGTGATGTATGTGGTGAATGTGACACATACACCACTACTAGTTCGTATGCAACAAATACAAGTTCGTATGTGTTGCATATGCACTAATAGTGATGTATGTGGTGAATGTGACACATACACCACTACTAGTTCGTATGCACATTCACCACATACATCACTATTAGTGCATATGCAACACATACACCACTACTAGTTCGTATGCAACAAATACACCACTACTAGTTCATATGCAACACATACAAGTTCACATATATGAGATACATGTGGTCAATACACACATACATCACATGAATTACACAGGTACCTCCAAATGTACCCATGATATATATGAACATAAAAGCATGGGAATCAAAAGTTGAGCCTTCTTTTGCTTGAGCTAGTAGGGTTATTTTTCTTGCTTCTTGTGCCCATTGTTGGGCTGTCAAGTGGCACAATACAAATTTTACCAACAACCTCTTTCTTTTTCTTATTGTCCCTTAACTTCATAGGAACATGTGTTTCCTCACTCGGAATAGCAAACATGCTGGAAATTGGCTCATGCTGACTTGATCCATTTTTGATCTCTCATGCATGTATGGCAAGAACAATTAGGAATAGAAGTACCCCTTTAATCCTCCGGATTTAGAGTAGCCCCAGCTTCCCTTATTGTTAATTAAGTTTTGCAAAGATCTATCTATGATGAGAGGAAAATAATTAGAAATTTAGAATATGAATTAAGTTCTAATATAACTGAATCTAAAATTAAGAACTAGTTGTAATTGCCTTTTTTATGCTCCAAGATTAGAATTTCCATGTTTCCTTTTTCTTTATGTGTTTCCAAAATTTTGCTATGATGAGAAGGAAGCTACTTATAATTCAAATGAAGTTTTCATGTAACCATGAGCCTAAGTGTTAAATTGCTAATATTGCCGGAAAACACATCTTTGTTGGAGCTACATCCACGCAAGGCACAATGCCTGACTGAGTTGCTTTGGTGGTCCTTAGCCTCTTATTTGGTGGTTCTCTTCTTGAGCAATAAGAAAAGTAGTCAACATGTACAATTCATTACAAAAATAATAACGCAAGAAAGAGTAAACCTATATTTTACCTCATAGCCATCATTGCAGAAATATCCTATGGGTTACCCTTCTTACATTTATGCCAATGATGCCATAGTCCTTAGAAATTGGGCATAAGTAATGGATTAGTTTTATTTTCTTCTCACCACAGCCTTTATACCGCTCTGTTTTAGGCCTATCATTTGTAGATTCTAATTGTGGTGAGTGCATGTTCAGATTCAGACCATTGGGTCTTTTCTGACATATGCACGTTAATATAATACTTAGTGATGGGCTCATATGGTTCAGCAGAATCACAATACATAGTGAAAAGCTGCACAAACTTTATCTTAGAGTGTTACTCAAATACATACATCTACTCTTGGTCAAATTTACTTCTGAAAATATTTTCTGAACATCATCGTAGGATTGGACATGTGCAAATTCCAAATAATGTGGCAAGTAGTAGTCTACGATTGATTCAGTCAGATCCTTATAATTGTTGTCATGATCAATAACCTTCTCAAAACAAAAAAAAACATCCTTTTCTTCTTTAGTCTTTTTTGGGTTTCCATGCAACCTAATTTTCAGCAAATAACTCGAATTTGGATCCATGTAAATGGAACACAAAAGTACACACAAGCATTGCTTCTGAATATAGCTATATACTCTTGCTATAATTGTACGCTAATGAGTAGAAGAATCTCACACTCTTCTGGCCATGCCGATGATGCCGCACCTAAGGACGAACTTGTGGCCTCGCTATGGCCCAACTATACCTGGGCATGGGAAGCCCGGCCCGACAAGCCCGGCCCGGCCCGGCCCGAAAATCTCGGGCCTGGGCCGCATTTTTCAGCCCGATGGGCGGGCCTGGGTAGCAAAATCATGGCCCGACAGCTGACTCGGGCCGGGCCTGGGTAGTATTTTCGGGCGTTTTTGGGAAGGCCCGGCCCGAAAGCCCGACGGCCCGACAAAAAACACCCCACTCGGGCCGGGCTTGGGCAGAAATTTTAGGCCCGACAGTCGGGCCGGGCCGGGCCTGGGCCACCATTTCCTGTGTCGGGCTTTTCCTTGGCCCGGCCCGACCCGGCCCGGCCCGAGAATATGCCCAGGTATAGGCCCAACCCTAAAGCCACAACCATGGAACCATGCCCATCGTTGTGACATGGCTCCACCCCGCCACTGAGCTCACCGAAGGAAGCTCCATCAATAACCTTGGCCATCTACCGTCGTGGCTGGGCCGCCACCTGTAGCAGCTCCTTTTTCCATGCCCCTTAGTTCATGCCTCGACGCTTCAGAATCTAGCGCATCGCCTCTAGGGCTCGAGAATAGGGATGTGAGCAGGAGGGTTTGGTTCAATTGATTCCTCAATGGTTCAACTAGGCTTCATTTGATCGGTTTTTGTTGCATAGGGTTACTTTGGTCCACTGAAAAATAAATGATGGAAAAACATAACGTCACAAATTATGTAAAATTGGAAAGGAAAAAAATTAGGGCCAAATAAGGAAGTGAGTTTTATGCAATGTCAAATAAGAAGTTCTCTATAAAAGCACGAGTGTTTATCAAAAGATATATAGTACCGAACGAAAGAATTTTGAATCATTCAATTTTTCTTTTAAACTTTAGGCAACTTTATTACTAGAAATAACACGGTCATTTACAATAAGAGGAACCAGAAAGGAGGGAGGATCATCGAACAAAAACTCCTAGACAAGCTCCCCTAGATTAGTCGGCAATCATCAGTAGTCACTGCATAAGAACCTCTATTCTTAGTTGAACAGCTTCCACAACCTCCATTGAACCAGGCTCCACTAGTAGTGAATGAGCTCCAAATTGTTCTGCCAATTTTAGACCAGCTAGCACACCCGAAGCCTCCAGGGAAGCCACCTCTATTGCATGATTTGTATGATCACATGCAACCGCTATAAAATTTAGACCAGCTAGCACACCCGAAGCCTCCAGTGAAGCCACCTCTATTGCATGATTTCTATGATCACATGCAACCACTATAAAATTTCCCCCGGAATATGTGATTATTGCCCTAGTAGCTCCTTTAACTGAAACAAGATCACATCAACATCAACATTCAACTTGTAACCTCCTATCGTAGGTTTCAACCGTGAATTTCTGGCACGCTTTAACTTAGCACAATTGGCAACAATACCCTTGATATTCACCACTATTCTTTCTATGGTTGGAACCACCTCCTTGTTCTTGATCTGTCTTCTAGAGCACCAAATACACCAACAGGCTATCATAACCATCACTATTTTATTCTCAATACTGCACTCAACACCATCCGGCTTGTTTGAGCAGAATAATTCTTCAAGAATCATAGACCCAGATTGGTCCATAACTAATGCAACATTCACACATTCACTGAGGCCTAAACCTCACCATATCTCTTGTGCCCTCGAGCAACCAAATAACATGTATTTTGGTCCTTGACATTAATCGAATTAGACTGGATAGTTCACCATTGATCCAATATGTCTGTTTGCTAGAATGCAACAACATGGAATAGTCCCATGTAGAGCTCTCCAAGTGAAAAAAAACTATTTTTTTGAGCTACTTGAGTTTGCCGTACCTACTTCCACACCACATGAGTAGTAGATATCTATCTGATCTATCAGATCTCACAGATCTCCTCTTATACTCAATTATCCACTCCATATGATAAGCCTACTTCACAGTAAAACACCCTGTTTTATTTGGATGTCATGCTATAAAATCTGGTTGTACATGATTTGGTAGAGGGATTCTCAGTATGCGATCGACATCCACATCCTAAAAGTTCTCTAATCAGCATCTCATCCCAAACGCCAGTGACCGGGCTAATCAGCTCCTCTACTCTTGTGAGTACACACACTGTCCTTTCGGAGTAGCCACCACACGTGTAGGGCTAGAGGGAACCCAATGGTCAGTCCAAATGTTTATTGTTGCCTTGCTCCCATGCCTCCATATACAACCCCTCTTAAATGTTTTTAAACCTGACATTATACTCTGCCATGTAAAGGAGGAACCCTTCTTCGGGACTGGATCCTCTAACGTGCACAAGCAAAGTCATGGTGCTACAGTGCTAGCCTAGTTAAAAATGAAGAAGGAAAGTCAAGGACTATTAGAAACTTATTTAGTGCAAATAATTACTGTAGACATAAAAACTTAAAACTAAATATTTTACACCATAATTTTGTTTATATGTAATTACTTTATATGCATAACATAGATTTTCATTATGCAAATTGATTTTAATCATTTTAGCCTTAAGCATATGATTTGGAAGAAGCAAAGTTAGGGTCCGTAGCCTCTCTAATTTTGCTCAAATGCCCATAATGGGTATTATTTCGCTCTAAGTTTTTTTAGAATAAAAGGGCTTCACCCCGGTTCCATTGAAGAAACAACCAGAGATTCACTTACACAAAGTCACCAGCAAAACCCGCGGGGGAAACATGCTATCTTTGCATGCCCAGCTACGACACAAGCAACACTAGATAACACAAGTTCAGCTTATTACAACTTTCACCACCCACGCAGGGGCAAAACACACACCTGACCAGGGACCACAACACACCTGCTCATCTTCAGAGGATCTTCATCATGCCGTCTTCCTCCACCAGACGGATGGATCTAGCACCCGAATTCCTCCGCAGACTCTCCAGGGTGGTGTCCCAGTCAGCTTTGGCTCCAGCTTGGTTCCATTCATCTGGCACTCCATCAGTTAACTCCTTCACCACCAAGTGCTAGATACCACCTCCGGCTTCCCTCATCCAGGTTCCGACCACATCAACAGGGGTGGTTGCCTTGCAAGGCTTACCAAACTCCCACTCACACCTCTGATATTTTCTCTTCTTTCTTGCGGCCACAGAGGTTCCCACCGAGCAAGGGTATATGCCACCTTCAGGTAAACCATCTGCATCCCAGACCAAGGAACACGGTTAAAGCACAGATCATTTCTAACTTTCCACAGCGCCCATATCACAGCCGCATGGATAATATTCTGTGCTTCAAACTTTTTAACACACACCCATTTACTAGATATATCCAGTAAACTTGGATTCATGACATACCCAGTAAAAGGAGCTACAGCTCTCCAAACCTCTTTTGCTACCACACACTCAAAGAATAAATGTTCACACGACTCACTCTCAGCACAAAAGACACAAGTAAGATCATCTAAGTGTTGCCTCTTAGCTAGATTATCTCTTGTGAGAATTTTATTATTAGCCCACAGCCACAGAAATACATGCAATCTGGGGGGAACCTTAATTTGCCACACAACAGGAATATGAACAAGAGTAATACCTCTGAAATTCACAATTGCATAAAGTGAACTGACAGAATGAACTCCATTACTTTCATACTTCCAAATAATCGCATCATCATCACCAGTATACTGGATAGATTCAGCCACACTCAGTAAATCATACCATCTATTCATAAGTTGTTGGTCTACACTTCTCCTAAAAGTTAGCTTCAACTGAAGCCCATCCCAAGCATCAGCAACAGAAACATTATGCTCATTAACAATCACATAAAGATCCCAGAATTGTATAGCTAAACTACAAGAACCAAACCAGTGGTCCTCCCAAAATTTAACACTCCTCCCATTTTCTATTTTACATCTGTACCCCATCTTTGCGGCTCTAGCAGCCCACATCACTCCTTTCCAAAAAGGGGAAGCACCAATCTCAGGGCATGCAAACAGATTAGGGCTATTATTCCTATACTTATGATCAACTATCCTCTTCCAAAGTTTATCAGTATCTAAGTGATACCTTTTAACCCAGGAAGCAAGTAAACACAGATTCATATATGCTAAGTTTGGAATGCCAGCACCCCCAAATTCTATCTTCTGGGATAACATTCCAAAATTAGCCAAATGATACTTATGATGCCCCTCATAATCATCCCAAAAACAATGTGCAATTTGTGAGTTTATCATTTTGATTGCCCACTTTGAGAATTTTATTAAACTAAGCAAATAATTGGGGATACTTGCCAGACAAGACTTGATCATATTTCGCTCTAAGTACCTGGGCACGTAAAGAATCAGGCTCACTTAGCAATCTCCAAAACTGTTTTGCAAGCATAGCCCGATTGAAACAATTCAAGTTATGGAATCCCATCCCTCCCTCTTGTTTCGGAATGCTCATTTCCCACCATGCCAGTGAAAGTGTTAATTAATCTTCAGAGATTCGGAATTCAAAGGACCGAGACTCTTACTTTCGTTTCAACCGCCTCCATTTCCTCTCTTCACGGTTCATCAAGCGGGGCCCCACGCACGTCCCTCCCATGGCGCCCTGTCGCGGCAAGAACAGCTAACCACCTGCCCCATCGTACGCATTGGATTCACCAATCATGGACACTGCAGACGGCGGAGCCCACCCAGTTACCATATACAGGCGCTCACGTCGCTGTTCTCCCCGAGCTGAGCTCGGCGCACGAACGAAAGCCACCCCGAAGAGGCAACCGGCCCCGCTTCTCCGGCGACGCTGCTCACCGTTGTCTGGCAGTAGCTGTGCACTGTGTTTACTGCTGCTCACGTCGAGCTCAGCTCGGTGCACGAACGAACGAGAGCCACCCCGAAGAGGCAACCGGCCCGTCTTCTCCGGCGAGACTGCTCATCGTTGTCTGCCGGCAGCTGCTCGGTAGTTACTGCCGCCGCGGAGAATATTCACAACAGTGGCTAGCGTACGGGCCCCGCCCGTGACGGGCTTCAATGCCTCCCTTCGTTCCCAGAAATAAAATGGAGAGATGTAGTACTAGGAGTAGGCAGAAGCTGCTAGGAAATTCAATGCAGTTTGCCTCCAACCTGAGGTGCAGGAGCCTGAGGCTGTTTGGACTTTGGACCAAACAGTTCGGTAGTAGTAGGCGTGATGATAACGACGATGCCATTGCCGTCTTCCTTGCGATGATGGCATGTTGAGCAGAAAAACTTGGGATTTGGGAGTGAACCGAGAAGGCACCGAAGACGAAGAGGGAGCAAGCCAGCAAGGGCGTGGAGACTCCGTAAGGAAAATACTGCTGTAGGATAGAAGTGTTGAAAGTAGAGTCGAGAGACAAACGAGAGAGACAACAAATGATTCAATTGTGTTCTTTATTGATGATGTTTATGTATATATACAATGGGAAGGGATGCAATCCAAGAGACACAACTGTTAGTGAAGGGGTGGATCAAGAGGAGCAACCGTAGGCGGTTGCCAAAATGGCAACCGCACACACATGTGGGAAATGCGGGGATTCCCCTAATTAACCATGTGGGTTAATTACTCTTAACACTCCCCCTAATCACCGCTTGACTGCATATTTGTTCATCATCTTTATAAAGTCTCCTCCAAAAACCCTGTGGGAAAAATATGAGGAGTGGTATTTGATATGTCGCTAAAACTCCTTTAAACCCAGCGGGAAAATAAGGAGAAAATGATGCAACATGTAATGGTTGGATATGTTGTTAAAACTCCTTCAAACCCAATGGGAAAATAAGGAGAAAATGATACAACATATCATTATTATTGCCTCATTGTTAACTCCATATGAGAAAAACCTTGTCAAAGGGAAAAACCTCATAGAGTTTAGAGAGCAATATATATGTCGTGTATACTTTCCTAAAAACCCCGATGGGGAAAACAGAAAGTATGACATATGATCTTGTGTTGATATTACCTCATTAAAAACCTTGATGAGAACCTTGATAGTAAACTCATAAAGGGAAAAAGAGTGTAATATGATGCTTTGAATAGGAGTAGTCCAGAGAGATACTCCCCCTGATTCTTGCAAATCCTGAAGCCGTCGAATACCAATTCCATGAAAATATTTCTAAAATATGAAAGTTGGTAGAGACTTCATGAATAGGTCAGCGAGGTTAGCGCATGATTTGACTTGCAAGATATTTATTCTCCGCCTCTTATGGAGCTCATGGAGATAAAACAACTTAGAGGCAATATGCTCAATGATATTGCTCTCGATGTATCCTATTTGCATCCATGCAACACAAACCAACATTATCTGTGTAGATAATGGTTGATGATTCAAGAGAACCAATACCATATAACCCATGTATGTGGTTTATCATTCTGTAAAGCTACACGTGTAACATGGCTTTGTATTCCAGAATGATTGGTAGGTGTAGTCACCGAAGTCTGTTTCGAAGACATCAATGGAGTGACACTTCTACCATGTAGGTACACATTGTGAGGATCATTCAAGTAGCCAACACCAGTGTATCCTGATGATATTGGAGTTCAGATTTCTCTGAAATTACCAGAATAGGTCAAGTAATGTGTGGTGCCTTGGAGATATCGAAAGATATTCTTGATTCCCAACCAGTTGTTTTGATAGGTCCAATGGCACTAGGATATGGAACTTCAAGTCCCAACATCCCTTCTACATCATCCCGCGGTTTGAGTGAATCTTTCTCTACGTCTAGAGATTGAACAACCGGCATGGGAGATGGATATGACTTATCCATTTTAGCTTTCTCCAATATTTATAATATAGGCAGCTTGGTGTACCATAATACTTGAGTGAAGTAGCCTGACTTGTAGTATCAAGCAATGTTTGGGTTTAACCAAATCCTTCATCTCAAATTCCGTCTTTTAGATGATCACGTGCTTTGTCATTGCAGGAGTATCCTTGTGTATGACAAACACGCATGGGTAATCATCATTGTAGGAGTAATTCTTGTGCATAAGGAACTCACTACGTCAGTTGTACCAAAATATACCGACAACAATAAGCCATGTAATGACTCATTGATTTTACACAATGCATGTTGTATTTTATATTTCGATTTGGATAGAGATTCCATCAGGAACCATACATGTCCAAATCTAGTGATCCACATGAAATGTAGCCACTACATCTATCAACTGCATAGATAGACGATTTTGCACTGCCAATGATATAATTATCGGAAAATTTTGAGGATTCCAATCCTATCTGGAGAGTAGGTCTCGGATCTCTGCGGAAACCCTACCTTATGCTACAAGCCTTGCTTTCTCACCACCTTGTTGTTCTCTAGAAGAAAACATATTGATTCCCGTAGGGAATTCAATTGGAGGAGCGAGGCTAATTCTGCTTGGATTGCATCCTTTGTTTGTTTCAGTCCGAGCGAGTGGTTTACACTCTGCCATGGCCATGGTCTTTGGATCTGAATAATTTGAAGGATGTACGCAATCATACAAGAGAAATATTTGTCGACAATTGTAGACTTTGGTTATATGATTCTCCAGAATCGATATTGTTGGAGGAAATCTCATGCACCCATGATGACTCTTCGTGATTTCCCAATACGTATGAGTCCAGGTGTTCCGATGTCCCAGCCAGTGTGTGCAAGCTGAAGCTGGGGTTGTGGAGGTTTCCCTTCCACTGGGTGTATACTACCCATAAGGTGTTTATCAACGCAAGGTTGACTTGCATTTACTGATTTAGAGGATATCTCCTCAATTTCCTTTGTTGCTTGCATGAAGCTAGATCCTGGTTAGAGGCCGTACTACTCCCCCTCTTTTTAGGTAAGGGGAGTTGAGTGTTTTTTATTGGTACCTCCACTCTTTCGGGCGCATTTCTAGCCGGACTAAAGGATTTTGTAACACCTTTGAGATCAGTAAATGAATATGGCAGGTTATTTGCAATGAGTTGCAAATATGTGAATTCTGGACGTAGTCCAAATTCTTGAATACATGGATATAAGGTGGGACGTGGAGTCCCTATTGATTTCCTGGCATTATGTGTGGTACATGAAATCTCCCCCTAATGCTTGGAAATAATCCATCCTTTATAAGCAATCAGCATACTGGGCTATGAATGAATCCCTAATGAGGGGTTCAAGGTACGTGTTGATCGACGGAGATCTGTACCCCACATAGATCCTTAGTCTGTGGGCCCAATGATGTACGCTGCGGTGGTGAGATCGGTACGCGTGAAGCGCATCCGAACTTACGCAGATGGGAAATGCTCGGAGGATTTCCACGTATCAATTGCAGAGGAGGAGTACTATGATATACAGTTAGTCATTGAGCAGTGTGTAAAGCTGCATGACTCCAACGTCAAGTTGGTAATTACAATTCAGTAACAAAGGTCTTGCAATGAGTTTGATCCTCTGAATAATGGATCTAGACAAACCATTTTGAGTATGGACATATGGGATAGAGTGCTGAACTTCAGTCCTCAAGGCCATGCAAGTCATTAAGGCCACATGAGGAGAATTCTGCATCGTTATCCATGCGAATTGATAAAATTCGACTTTCATGATAATGGGCGTGTAACTTAATTACTTCCCTCATTATCGTGGTAAATGCATGGTTTCATATGGACATAAGCACACGTGTGACCATCATGTAGATGCGTCAATGAATACCATGAAAATACCTAATATGGTCCACACGATGGTTGGATGAACACAAATATCCCCCTGAATGAGTTCAAGGAACTGAAGTGGTTCATCTTGTATGTTGAGGTGCGAAGGCCTCAAAATTGGCTTCCCAGTAGTGGCGCACGAGGTGCACACACATTCTAGTGAGGGAATTTGAACTCGAGCAAGTTGTGACCAATGGAATTGCTTTATATGCAACATGTGGTACGGGTTGGATGCATGTGTAGTACAATCCAAACAATGGAGAGGGTACTTTTTCAAATACTTGTTCCTCATCCATCGGATTGCTTCCCGTAGAAATCTATATATCGAGTTAAAGGATTTCCAGGATTGAAAAATCTTTCTCAGATATATAGAACTCATACAATCTTATTATATCAAAGTGCTGATGCAATATTTACAACAACATCAATGGACATGAATAAGTTGATCACTAAGGAGATAGTGGGACTAGTTAAAGTCTCCAAACATGTCAGTTAAGGCATACTTACTATCATGTTCTCCGTGCTCATAGGGATCCTATGACTTCTGGAGTGTCGTAGCGTTGCTAGGTCCAAGAGGAACGTCTTGCAAACCAACTCCATTAGTGTCATCTGGATGAAGGTTAAAGTTGGATTCAAACCTTTTCCCTTGAGGTGCTTTGCGCGTCTAGGATTGCTGGTAGAGAACAACCAGATACTTTGGGTCTTGCACTTGGTAGTGGGATGCGTGTAGCATCCATGTTTGTCACTAAGCTTAGTTTTGTTAAACCTTTGCTTTGTGATGCATTTCCCACCGTCCGAGTTTCATGGCTTGAGGGCCTGAAACAAAGTGATTGGGGATTCCTCCTCCAAATACTCAGACTAAGATCTGGATGAATATTTCTGCTCATCTCGCAGCGGCGTGACTCCAATCTGGAGAGGGTCATCCAGATTCTGGATTGCACGCGCTAATCCATGGGACGCAAGAGTGATCTTGATGTCCATGGCCCAGATGGTAGTTGAGGCCATTGAGGTCTGAGTGCATCAAACTCTCTTTTCGGCCATCGGTTACCATCATGGGTAAACCAGAGATTATTAATTTATGCGTGGTAAATCAAAAAACCATCATGGTTATGTTGTAATGAACAATGCAAAATTAATGATATTCAAGAAGTGGGCTTGAAAATCACTAGCGTGGACTTCAAGTTGTTAAATATGACACATTGTAGATACTCCCCAAAAAGAATTTCGGGGTCCATCTCTCAGTACTAGAGAGTATAATCTGATGAAATCAGTAGATACTCATGTTTCTAGTACCTTATGTCATAATTTAATTAAAATGTATGGGAGATCACTTGATAAATAATCATGGTAGCGAAGATAATCTGCAATGCATGCAGTAGATCCATGCACTACCTTTATCCCAAACATCAACTTGAAGAAGTCACTTAGAATTTTGCATATTCAATTCGCTTGCTTGTATTAAGCCGAAGGCTCAATTAAGACGATGAATTGATTTTATTTGCAAGAATTTGAAAAAACTCATTGCAAATATTAGATGCAACTAATCTCAACATGTAGGAAACATGGAAATATAAATTGCATCCGACATAAATTCTGGAATACATGGTACTCAACAGAAAATAAAAATACAACAGCTAAAAAGCTGTAATTTACAGAGTCTAAGCAGAGATTAAACTGCTAGATCTACTATTAAGCTAATTATTCCAAATACTTAAACGTATTTTAATTAGCAAGGGCCTGATGGCCAATGGCATGCACATGGGCTGCGTTAAGCTATTCAGAAGCTGAAATTGGACAAGCTTCTAGGCTGTACGAGAAGATAAGGGACGGCTGCCAGCGAATATTTGGCTGTATCATTGTCCCCCAATCGATTCCCATTCAGACCATGGCGGTCAACGCATTCACCACCACGCGCCTCTGCTGCCGCATCGGCGCTGTTCACCGTCGGCCGGAGCCTCTGCCACCAAGGTCGTCCTCGTCGGAGAATCGGCCAGGGAGACAGGCGTTATGTGAGGTGCCGTTGGCTAGCCCCAGCGCGGCCGGGCTCATGTGCCGGCGTGGCGCCCGCAGCCTCTCGACGGCAGGCTGGGGCCTGGAGGCCGAGGACCACGAGGCTGCGGCGAGCACTGGAGCGCGGTGCAGGTGGAGTGCCGGGCGCCGGGGATGGCAGGCTCGGCGGCGCGACGGCATAGGCAAGCCGAAGGCGAAGGCAAGCGCGTCGCCCTCACGCACCAGCACGCGATTGCCCGCGGGGTGCGCCACCGACGACAACATCAGGAGCGGCGCGCCGGCTCCGACTTCAACAACCGCAGGGGTCAGGGATAGGAGCGGCGCGGCCGCATCCTCTTCATCGCCTACGGCGACGACGGTGTTCTCTGAAGGCAAGGCAGCGTTAGGGCGACGGCCGCAGGTCCGCAGGAAGCTCTGGACGTGCCTCCGAACTCGAAGACGGAGGTGGGCGACAGGCCGGCCGTTGGAGGCTGCAGCACGGCGCCCTCGCCGTCGTCCTCCGGAGGTGATGCCGTGTCGTTGCCGTACTCGTGCAGCGGGCAGACAACCCACCCGTGCGTAGGGCACCAGAACGGCGGCGACGGCGGCTCGTGTGCAGGGTCAACGTCGACAGCCCCTAGCATTGGCGCGGCCGTCGGCGGCGCAAGGGGCTGGACTGCCGGCGTAGAGCCGTTCGCCGGACCGGTGGCTACGAGGGCCACGAGGGACGCACACACCGTGGCGACGCCCACGGTAGCGGCGGCCGTCGAAGCGACGAACGGCATGGACATGACGAAGAAGATGGCGGCGTCCTCCAACTGCTAGTCGACGGAGGCCGACGAAGCGGGAGCGACGGAAAAAATGGGGCATCAGGCGAGGCATGTTCTCACCTTTTTCTGCTTGTTGATTCCGCCCTTGATCTTCTTATTCCGGCGATCGCCGGAGTTCGCTCTCGGTAGAGCGTGCTGATAACGTGTTGAAAGTAGAGTCGAGAGACAAACGAGAGAGACAACAAATGATTCAATTGTGTTCTTTATTGATGATGTTTATGTATATATACAATGGGAAGGGATGCAATCCAAGAGACACAACTGTTAGTGAAGGGGTAGATCAAGAGGAGCAACCGTAGGCGGTTGCCAAAATGGCAACCGCACACACATGTGGAAAATGCGGGGATTCCCCTAATTAACCATATGGGTTAATTACTCTTAACAAGAAGTATGTAGCCAAGAAAGCAATGCCACGAACATAAGTAGCGAACCATATTATAGCACCGAGATGCGAACTTGCCGGCGGCTGGCGGCCGGATGGATGGGCGGCCTAGGCAGCCAGCAATGGAGGTCACCGGCATTGGCCGTGATCAAGAAGCGAAAAGCAAGCAATACTCGAACTGTTTTCGTGGTTCGGAGTCTTGGGCCAAAGCTACCTCCAGTCCTCTATATAGCCGCTCGCACTGGATCGCGCCCGTCGGCATCTCTCTTCGCTGGACCCGCCCAGTGATCGGTGGCACTCCCAATCATGCTGGATATTTTGCCTTGGTAATGGCGGTGTCGTGTCACCTTCAGGATTTCCATGAGCGTGTGCGCATGAATTCTCCATGCGGTCACTGTTCGTTTTGCTTGTCACAGAGTTAGCCGGAACAGTCAAAGTACTAGTGCTACTGTTTCTATATAGCCGTCTACACCACTCCGATCGATGTCTAGCTGGTGGCGGTGCAGCTAGCAGCTCCGTGATGTCTAGCTGGGCCTGAAAAACATAAACGGCGCCACCGGTGACCGACACGTCGGCTCGATCTTGGGGGAGGCCGGTCCCGTCTGTCGTGATAAGGTTGGGTGGTGCCGCCCTACGGTGAGGGGTGGTGGTCGATCGTAGCCGCGTCCGGTACCACTCTACCACTGCGCACCGGTGCCGTGAGGGCCGTTTCGTACTGGATAACGTACTGTACATGCCAGTAGTAGACAGTGCATGCTGCACTGCCGCTAGTCCTCTGCTTATAATTCGATCAACCACAGTCGACGTGCCACGAATATGAGTGGCTCTGTAGCTCACACGGCGCCTAATTTTCTCTTGGCAATGTGGGCCGTTTAACGTTTTCATGTACCACGATGGTCCTAAAGTACAGTCTGCCGGTGCTGTGTACTACGCCAGTAATGGGCACACGTTACGTATTTACCTTTGTGATCACTAAAAGCTGTGCTCAAAATTTCACTCCAACAAATAAAAGCTGCTAGGAAGCGACGTTGTTTTCTGCCGAAACCAGCTGAATGCTTTCCTACGTGCAGCAGATGATTTTCACAAAAGAGAACAAAAAGAGGGCGCGGATTTTTAGGCGCCTCTACTCTGATCTTTCTTTTTTATCTCACCACTCCAACAATTTTTCAGTTCCTTGTAGCGAATCGATCCGCACTGACTATCTCCTCCACCTATCCAACTGGATTTGTGTTTAATGCTATATGTGATGACATCTTTAGAACAATTGGTGACTACTTTGGTTTGAGTATGCATTTCGATTTCGATAGAATCTTACTATCTTTGCTTGTTTTACTCATTACCATAGCATTTTTATGACTTTAGTTTATGTATGTTTAACTTACTTTTTAGTGGATATATGAGAAATTTTACAGTAGCTGCATTATGAGGAAAAACCTTGCTAGCATCTTTGGCTTTATGAAGGGCATCTCACTAGGAAAAGGCTTCGGCTTTCTTTACCAACCCCAAAAACATATGTCGGGGGAATGATGAAAGAAATGAATAGTGCTTTGTCGATAATTCCATGGACGATGCTATGTCCACAAAGTGTCAAGACGACGTTGTGCTCCAAAAGTTGGACGTTCAGGATTTGCAAAAGGTTAATTAGAACTAAGTCCCTACTTATTTAGACTTGACTAAAGAATTTTTTTCAACATTCAAATGCACTTTGACTATTCATTCTAGAGATATTGTATTTAATTCAATGGCATGACACTGCAACAGGGTAAGTGTTACTTGGCAGTTTTAAACGTCTAAGCACACACCTAAAGATCATGGTTGGGCTATGGTGCGCTTAAAAGCCGCGCGTCTAGGATGGTGTACACATGACACTTCTAGCGAGGCGGCACATAACGATCTGTTGTTATCTTTTTGGTGCGACAAACATGGTTTCCTACATGTACTAGCGACATAGTAAGGTGTTGGAAGTTACATGTTACGACGATACTACGTAGTGCCTCGTATGGGATCTGTTGGTGCATGCTTTTGTGCGTAATAGTTTGAGAATCCAATAACATTAATATAATATAATCAAATATAAAATAATATAGAATATATAACACATAGAAGCTCATATAGCCAATTGGGGAGTTCATCAAGCTTCCCGATCCTTCTGTCCATCCTCCCAATAATTACAAATGGAAGTGGTTTGGCAATACACTTGGAGCATTAGATTGGTATCATATTCATGTGTTTATTAAGATTGCGAACAAAGGTAGGTATAGGAACCAAAAACAAGATATCACCACTAACATGCTAGGTGTGGTTAAGTGAAACATGAAAATTTTCTATGTTCTACCTGGTGGGAGGGCTCGCCACAAGACTCGATAGTGTTAAGAAGTGCTATGAGAATTGATCGTCAAGATGCATTTGTTGTACTACAATTAAGATTCTTTCTCTGGGATTTTTATTTTTCATATTTAATTGTTAGCTAACATATTTACTTACAATGGGAAGGTACTACATAGTTCATGCTAGCTATACCAGTGAACCTAGATTTATATGTCCATTTGGATCCACAGGATACCACTTGAAAGAGTGGGTTGCAAGCCAACAAAAACCCAAAAATTACAAAGAATTATGTAACCCAAATCATGCTCATGCTAGAATGTTGTGGAGAGAACTTTTGGCTTGTTGAAAAAATGGGACATCATGTGTTCTTGTTCTATCTTTCATATAGAGGACTAGGTAATAAATGTTCATAGGAAGTTCAAAAAATCAATGTGAAACAAAAAATGTTGACTATGAAATGAATATTTTGCGGTTTCAACTTATTAACATGTATTGCTTGCTACACAACTATGCAAGGAATAGGCAACATGTGAGGGGTGATTTATTGATGCATGAAGTCGATGTTAATTAGAAGTGTCCAAGTCGCTACTACATGGTCCAACTTTAGGGAGCATTTATTTTACCATAAAACTGGGAGGCAAAAGCCCCACATCATAATTTTATCACCCACCAAATAGATAATTACAAAAAGGAATGAAAAATACCCTAACTATACAAACTAATACTTGAATAAAAATTAAATGAGACTACCTAGTCAGGCCATTAGGGAAGCATGGTGTTCCTTCTCAATCCTATGTTGCTGAGGACATATTTATTGAGTACCTTGTGGCGCGTGAAGACCTAGAGATGGGATAAATAACTTGTAGATAGCTAGCTAATGGTGCCCCCTTTTGTGATAGATTGGTGGTGGTGCCCTTGTGTAGTAGTTTGCTGATGGTGGCAGTTGTGTGATAGCATAGCTGACTGTGGTGGTGCCTTTTGTGATATTTTCTACATGCATCATGTTGAAATAAATATATATGCTTTACCTTATTTAGTTATAACTTGGCCTTACTATTATGCCCTTCCATCTAATTTACCGCAGACAGTGGCGGATCTAGGATTGGAGCAAGTCCCGAGCCAAAAACTAAGCGCAAGAAGATGTACTAAAAAATCTCTATAAAAGTGATTTTTTTGGGATGATTGGCAAAGACGAACATCAATTTTCAAATATATTATTACCAGTTCAAGAATGTATATATGAGATGACTAAAAACTATAGTATTTCTGTGATACAAAAGATAGTACCAATGTCCAAATCAATTGTTTAGTTCATCCGAGTCTTGCATGACATCATCAACAATAGAAGAACCAATTGTTTGAAGAGGTTGACAAAGTGTTTCTAAAGAATGCTCCAAGGAATTGCCAAATGAAATCCCATGAGATACAATTGTAACTCATCAATTGTTGTGCCAAAGAAACAACTAGTCTCCTTCTGAAAGATCTTGATGAAGAATATTTTGCAATACTTGCTGATGAATCTAGTGATGTGTATCAACAAGAAGAATTAGCTCTTTGCATAAGGTATGTTGATAAAACTGGAAAGGTGGTTGAGAGATTTCTTGGTATTGTTCATGTTGAGGACACTACATCTTTGACACTTAAAAAGGCAATTGAGAAACTATTGATAGATCATTCTTTGAGCTTCTCAATGGTACGTGGACAGGGATATGATGGAGCTAGTAACATGAAGGGTAAGGCTAATGGGTTGAAGAAACTTATTATGGATCAGTCTCCGAGTGCTTATTATGTACATTGCTTTGCACATCAACTCTAGTTAACTCTTGTCACTGTTGCTAAAGAGAATGGTGATTGCTTTTGGTTCTTTCAACAACTTGGATATTTGTTGAATGTTCTTGGTATGTCTTGCAAAAAGATTCAAATGTTTCGAGAAGCTTAAGCTGATTATCTTATTGAAGCTTTGCAATTGGAAGAGATTGAAACAGGCAAAGGACAAAATCAAGATATGGGTTTGGGAAGTGAAAGGGCATGTGCCCCCATGTGTGGTTTTGGTAATTAATGACAATCCCTATGGACTAATGTTTGCATTGAGTCATATTTGTAGGACTTGTCCGTAGACAATGCTTGATCCATATGTTGGGTTCAAGGTTGTAAGAAGTTGAATATAAAGAAGATTATGTGATGACCAAGGTGTTATTCAAGGAGTGATCCAAAGATTGGTCATAAGGGAGTTGAGCCTATAGAGTGTGTCTTGAGGAATAAGATGGAGTGAACTCTCATGTGCATTCTCAAGACATCATCAGTATGAAAGAAGAAGATGAAGTGCAATGTTGATCAAGTCGAAGCGCAAGTTCAAGATAGGCTTCTAGAAGATATCATTTGCTTGAAGCTCAGTGTCCATTTGGTGGTAATGGACATGTGAAGATATTTCTCTAGTGTCTCTCCCATAGTGAAGTATGGGGGAGCAATCCGCAAGACTTCACCGAGCAAGCGCAATCAAGAAAGGTAGTCCAACTTGAGAAGATCAAGATCGTCACCATCTAGTTCAAGTGGAATGTACAAGGCAAAGGTATGTTCTTGATAGGGTTTCTTTCTTACCGGTCTCATAGTGTGGGAGACCGGGTTTAGGATTGATAGCCGTACTATCAAGAGGGGCTCTCGAGTGAGTAACTTATTCGTATCGTTCGGAGAGAGCTCAAACCTTTGCATACTTGGCATTATCTTTCTTGGTTCTTATTTGGATTTTATCCATGTGAGGTTCTAGAGCTTGTGGTTATTTCCATGACAAGCTCTAGCTCATCAAAAACGGATTTCGTATGGAACTCTTATTGCGTTTCTGGTGTTTGGAGAATTTACCGGTTCCTCATATAGAGACACTTATGTCCTCTAATTTCATAGTAAATTCTCCCTTGTTGTTAGCTTTCCAACAAAATTGGTTTCATCTCATTCGGAGTTTCCTTGCAAAAGTTATTTGGTTTTTGGGCTGTCCAGTTCGGCCCCTGGTCCGGCCAGGCCGGGCTCCAGGCCGGACCTTCCGGCGGCAGACCGGGCCAGTCCGGCGGAGCAGCCGGACTGCTATTCTGAACCGCCTTTCGGCGGGGCGCCGGATCCGTCCGGCGGGCCGCCGGACCGTCCGGCCCAGAGGCCGGCGCCGCCGGACTTACGGCCGAACTGGCCGGCGGGCTGCTTCCAACGGCCAGTTTTTCCCCACCTATAAATACCCCTTCTTCCTCCTTGAACCATTAACGTTTTTGGGCTTCTCTCTCCTCCATTGTTGACCTTCAAAGCTTGCCCTCCCTCCTCACTTCCCTCCATGTTTCTTGCATCTTTCTAAGGGAAAAGAGAGAGGAGATCTAGATCTACATTTCCACCAATCACTTTCTCCTCTAAGTGAGGGGAACCTATTGGATCTAGATCTTGGAGTTCTTTGTGGATTTCCTCTTTGTTCTTCCTCTCATATCCTCCATAGCATTTGTTGCTTTGGTAGGATTTGGGAGAGAAGGATTTGAGCACTTCGTGTGTTCTTGCCATTGCATTTGGTGCATCGGTTTGAGTTCTCCTCGGAGATTCGGTGGTGAAAGCAAGAAGCTTATTTCCTCTTGGGTTCTTGGAACCCTAGACGGCTCAGTGGATTTCTTGGGGACCTCCAATTAAGTTGTGGAGATCTTCCCAAGCTTTGTGGTGCCTCCGTGGCGATTATTGGGAGCCTCCAATTGAGTTGTGGAGTGTGCCCCAATCTTAGTGGCTTTGTGGATTTGGGAGCCTCCAATTAAGTTGTGGAGTAGCCCCAAGCTTTGTGCGGGATCGGTGACCGCCCTCAAGGGTCCCATAGTGGATCGGGTCTTCCATCTTGGTGGGAGGGCTCGAGGAGATTATGGTGAGCCTCCGTGGCGTTTGGGGAGCCTTGTGCCTCCACACCGCTCCAACGGAGATTAGCACCCGCAAGGGTGTGAACTTCGGGATACATCGTTGTCTCCGCGTGCCTCGGTTATTTCTATACCCGAGCTCCTTTACTTATGCAATTTACTTTGTGATAGCCTTCGTGCTTGAAGTTATATATATCTTGCTATCACATAGTTGCTCATCTTGTTTAGCATAAGTTGTTGGTGCACATAGGTGAACCTAGTTTATTTAGGTTTTGTATGCTTGGAAAATTAAACATTAGTTTTATTCCGCATTTGTCAAGCCGCTCGTAAAAGTTTTAAATCGCCTATTCACCCCCCCTCTAGGCGACATCCGTGTCCTTTCAGGAAGGCCATGTGAAACACGTTGGGGCTCCCACTCGAAAACTGTTTCGCATGTGCTTGCTTTGTACCCTTCAATCCAGAAAGTTCTCAAAAGGATTGGAAAGGAGTATCATAGTGCGGAGGCTATTGGATCCCAAACTATGTTGACAGTTTTTGAGTCATTTGAGTTTGTTTTTATGCTGCACTTGTTGGATGAAATATTTGGACATACTGATCTCTTGACCCAAGCTTTGCAAAGGAGGGACCAAGACATTGTGAATGCTATTGATATGCTTGATCTCACTAAGCAAGAATTGTTGAATCTGCGAGAAGATAGTGGATGGGAACATTTTCTTGAAAAGGTCAAGGCTTTTTGTTTGAAGCGTAAGGTCAAAGTCCTAGACATGGATGCACGTTATAAGCCAGTCCATAGATCTAAAAAAGTTTTTCAAGAATGTTATCAATCTCCACCGCTTCCGTGTTGATATATTTTTGGGTCTCATTGATAGGCAATATCAAGAGCTCGAAAATAGGTTTGATGAGGTAAACACTCAGTTACTTGTTTGCATGTCCTCATTCAATCCTGTTGATTCATTTGATGCTTATGATCCAGAGAAGTTGGTCAAGCTTGCTCAGTTCTATCCTAAGGATTTCTCAAAGCTAGAGTTATTGAAGCTTCCTTATCAATTGGATATGTTTGTGGCTGATATGCGTAGGGATGAAAGATTTAGAAAGGTGAAAAATATTGCTGAGCTTTCTGTTATGCTTGTTAAGACAAAAAAATAATCTCTCCCATGACATGGTTTACAAGCTTCTCAAGTTGGTGTTAATTCTTCCTGTGGCGACTGCTAGTGTCGAGAGGGTCTTTTCTTCAATGAATTATGTGAAGAATAAGTTGAGAAACAAAATGGGAGAGCAATTCTTGAATGATTGCTTGGTTACTTTTCTTGAGCGTGAATTCTTCTTGCAAGTAAAGGATGATGACATCATTGCTCGCTTTCAGAAGGGAAATCGTAGAGTTAAATAATATGTTTTCTTTATTCATGTAATTTAATTTATTGGAGACGTTGTCACAACCTATTTGTATTTTGGTCTTGTTATTATGAACCTACGTAGTTTATATTGGTGTGTTGAAAAAAAAATTGACTCTGAATACCCAATATGAAAATCCTGGCTCCGCCACTGATGGGGGCTATAACAAGGTGATAGTTGGAAGTGATGACGTGTGGTCTCGATATGTGGAGGTACTTATAGCTATGTTATTTTATGGCTACTTTTGTAACCCAACAAGGTAGCATGTGCTACAGGAACAAGGTAGTGATGAATTGGGATGCTATCAACACTATATATTCAAAAAAAGACAATGCAATTGTTGCAGGTGCTAAGACAAGAGGTGAGTGTGTTTAAGAACAAGACACACAGCTTGCAGAAGGGTTTCCAGAACTGCCTCAAAAAGGCAACAAACTAGGGATGCTATCTTTTGCATGATGGGAGATACGAGGACATCTTTCCTTGACACTTTGAAGATAACCAAGCTATTTCCTATGCCAAAGGTTACTCTTCCAACTAAAATCCTTGATGAACTAACGAAGTACCAGATTTGGAGGATGCTGATATGTTGAGAGCTTATGAGAAGTTGATCATGATTGAGTGCTTGTTTGAAGTTCTCATGGCATTCCCTGGAAACCATTGCTCTTGACCTTGCCTTGATGTTTGCTATCATGTGTGTTGGTTGTTATGATCTATTATGTACTTCATTGCTCATGCATTGTCGACTTGTACTATGTGTAACAGACATAAATTATTCACTTATGCTATTTGTTAGAGATTGATAATTATCCATGTTGCAATCAATGTTTGTACTTGAAAATATTCTGTGTCATGGTTTGCAAACGTACAATGCATGATATTTTTATTGTACTTGTGTTATTGTTGTGATCTAGTTCGAATATTTTAGTCTAATTATGTGTGAAAACAATATTTAACGTTATGATATACACACATCTATTGTTCAAACTCAACAAAGCATCCAATTCCACGTTTCTAAATCCAAACCATAATTAGAAATGGGTGCCACCAGCGGCGGACGTAGGAAAAAACTGATGGGTGGGCACACACTAAAAGAATAATTCTTACCCATATGCGATAAAAAAATCCAAAATAAATAATATAGATACCAATCGAGTCACAACATTGTATATAGATACTTATATATCGACTGTGGATGATTCTAGTATGATGAAATAGCATAAATAGTAATTTACATAGTAGGAGACTTGGGGATGCCGACAAGGGCTGAAGCCAGACTAGGGGATGCTGGCGAAGGGAGGCAGGGGCTCAAACAAAATATTCACTTAGTGGTAGGTCTACGAGTTAAATTAACTCAACCAAATCTCAATGGGAAAATTTAGGAGCAATTGTGATGTAGATTTAGTTATACTATGTTCTATTCATAGTGAAATTCTCAAAGTACAATGTTTTTTGAAAATACAACTCATAGCGATTCATGGGCATATTTGATAGTCTTTTTGTATTATAGGTGAACACTTTTTTTTAACTGTATCCCATTTTGTCAACACATGAACTTTTTTAACCGTAAACTTCTTTTTCAAGCCATGGGCCTTTTTCAGAACATGAACTATTTTTCACAGAAACTTCTTTTTCAAGCCATGGGCCTTTTTCAGAAAATGAAAAAAAAATCACAGCCACGCAGCGATTTTTTTTTACCGTAAACTTTTTTCCAAGACTCCATGGAATAGTTTTAATTTTTTAAAGACATTAACCTTTTTAATATCTATGAAATATATACATTTTTTTGACCGTGAACCATTTTTTCCAAGACATGAACGTCTTTTTTGAATCTGAAACTTCTATTAACATCAATGAACCTTTTTAAATATTAGGCCAACCATTTTCATTGTTAAAATTTAGTGAAATATGAAGAAGAAATAATAAAACATGAAAATGAATTAAGCATGGAAGAATCAAGAACAACGGTCAGATAAGCTGATTCAACTACTACAACTTTTAAATGGCCTGACAAGTTGGCGTGAGCGACTAGCTAGAAGCTAAGGTATGGGTCCAAGATGCGGTGCATTTGTCCCACTCGTCTATGGCTCACGTAGTACAAAAGAAACTAAGAAGATCGGCCATGTTATAGAATTAACCATAGTGGGTAAAGAAAATTTCTGAATAAATCTAGGTGAGCCACGGCCCCCCTTGCCTACCCGCTGGGTACGCCCATGGGTGCCACCCTTCAATTCCAACATCAAATCATCCGAACAACTGCTTTGAAATTTAAGGCCAATTCATTTGAAACTCTGGTTTTGTATTTCGATTCAAGCTCAGTTTCAATATTAAATACGTAAATTCAAACAAAGCATTATGGTTTGCAATGCAAACCCGGATAATCGGTCAATGTGATAACGAGAAGGGTGGAGAGCACGTGCTTTTTCATTTTCTCGACCGTGTTCATTCAATCCGGGTTGACAAGTCAGCAGGTGTTCTCAAAATAGTACTAGTATCAAGATCCAATTTGGATAACACTTGCAGTTAACTTCAGCTCACACAAGTTGCTGCTACTCGCCATTTGTTTGGCACAAATCGGTTCCGATCAAATCTACATCCTCGAGTGCGTGTTGAACGGTTCATATGAACTCGCCTCTCCACGTCGACGCTGAGATCTTATCGAGACAGTATAGCCGTGGCCTCCAGCAAGTGCCATTACTTCAGAGTTCAGACCCCACGGTCTACTGGATCCCAAGTGGGGCCCGTGCTCGACCGGCTGCCGTGTCCTTGTTGTTCTGCTCAGCTAGTGGGCCACAATTCGCCGTCATGGGTCCCACCCACTGTGGGCCCCGTCAACATTATATCCTGCCCTCCTGGTTCACTGCACCGTGGGCCCCGGATCTTTCACCTCTACCAAAATCAAGAGCCGCAGAGAGTACAGTAGCGAACGTGATGTGCCACTGGCCACTGGCCACTGGCATGCGCAGGAGCCAAAAGCGAACCAGGTCAAATAGGAGGACAGTATAAAGGCAACGCGCTGCGCTGCGCTCTCTGAAAAGACGAGGAATACCACGGCGCCAAGGGTGGCTTTCTTCTCGTCGCTGCGCCTGAAGCGTCAGGGTCGTCGCCTGCCCGCCATGGAAATCTGCACTGCACTGCTCCTGCTGCTGCTGTGTGCTGGCTGGGAGAACGGCGACGGAAGCAAGCTGACGACGGTGGGGGAGCGGCTGGGTAGCACGATCTGGTAGGGATCAATATGCTTTCTTTCGACAGAGTGAGATTTTGGGTTCTCTTTTCGATCTCGGATTCGCCTCTCGGCCGGCCAGATGGTCAGGTTTATCTGCCGCTTCTCTAGTTTTGAGCTCTTGTCTTTTGTCGCCTCAAAGTTCGATCTATAGTTTTGGTTGGTTGGTTGCTCTGCGTTTTCCTCCGGGTGGTCGGATCCAAGTTAGAATGACAAGATCGTGCAATTTTCGTAATGTCACGGCTGATCCTACTCCCTCATCTTGAGCATCAATTTGCGGCTTCCCCTCGAAGCTTCCTCCGTGATCTCGATGCTTTTGTTAGCTTGTGCGGAACACTTTGGCTACGAATTTTATCGAGAATCTTAATTGGAAGTAGATGGTAGTACTCCACTAGCTAAGCACTATCTAACCTATAGTGATCAACGTCACAAAAGCGGAAAGGACAGATGGAGAAAAAAATGAAGTGAGTAAAACTGCTTCTTCTACCATCGACGTGGACTTGTGGTGATATCTGATGGGCAAATGTACTGCTCGAGAACACCATTAGAAAGGCTTGCCTGTCTGTGTGAGTATCACCATCACTCAGTCCTAGCGGAGAACACAGGACCGGGACCTATGCCGGGACAGCCGTATGTGTCCCGTCCGTCCCCGTTCGTGGGCCGCAAGCGCCAACGTCCGTGATTATCGCAGCAAGGTCGTTGTCGGCGAGAAACGTGTCGCTCCACAAGCGCCGGCCACTCGGTAGATATTTGGTATGTGGCCGACGCTAGGCACAGAATAGTCGATGCCCAAACTTGTCAATCGTAACGTCTTTTTCGCCTCTGAAATAAGACACTGCCAGTGCGATTCAAGCATGGCAGCGACTTCACGAACTTGCAGCATCAAACTACCCGTGGATCTCAGAGCAATCAGAACCATTAACCGAGACATTTTCAGTTGATCACATAGCATTTTGATTCATGTGGCAACGGAAAATATCGACAATGTCAGTCAGGCAGGAAGGAAGATGCCGAAGGCGTAATTACAAGGAGGAAATGAGGGACACTGGCGACATTGTCTGAACTTGCATCCTTCAGTTTAGCCAGACTCCAACCCAAGAAGAAGCAAGAAGTGCGTCCCGGCGCAGTGGCATCCATCAAACGACGACAAGGCTTCACAAAACTTGTATCCACAAATTGCACCATGTTAGGTTAGGTGTCCAAACATTTCGGTTCTTCAATATAGCCAGAGGTTCATACATCACGGGAAGAAACGCAGCTTACCAGTTTTACAGTCACATCGGGGTCTAAACTTTGCTCAGTTCCTGAAAAGGAGAAATTGATAAGCTTTGTTAATCTTTTGCATGGTTCTGGAGCCATGTATGAAATGATGATCCAGTTTTTGCTTTAGCATTTAAGGAAAAACAATTTTTAATTCGTCCATATCAATTCCGCTCATTTAGAAAATTATATATAGATGAGCAACATTGACACATTAAGCAGGAAGAGAAGAGGTCAACGGAAGGACCCAGATACCTGTTCCTTCGCCTTTTGGATGGATTCAACCTTTTTCATGTACTCGTCTGTAATTTTCTGCAGAATTTATAGAAGATGTTAGTCTTAGTGTCTGTACTACAGTGGGGGAAAAGGCAGTGTATCCTCACTTGTAGATCAGCTGATAAATCCTTCTTGTTATCTTCAGAAATTTTCTTCTCCTATGTAAAGAAGTGCAAACTGTTAATTTGATTGCAAATGTGCAATAGACCTGATTGCAAGGTACAATGGACCCTGTAAACTAGTACCATCTAAGAAGAACAAACCTTCTCTAGTTTATCGTAAGCTTTGATCGCATCTCTTCTTATGTTTCTTATTGCAACCTGGAAAATAAGTCATAATGAGCACATATTATCTATCAGAATCCACTAAAAGGAAGAGTTCATGATCTTTCAGGAGAACTGGTGTGCAACTCACTCAACATGGTGATGGTGTAGTCTATATATATCATGTATATACCAAAGCATATACAGACGTTACTAGAACAGAAGAACAGAACAGAACAGAGATGGGCATCAAATAACTTTTATATAGTCTGAACAAGAACACTTTCATAGATAAATAACCATATGCAATCACGTTTATGATGTAAACAGTGAACACACAAATCGCTTGACAACTTCCATCAAAGCATCTATGGCTACAGTTCATACTACGCTTCTTGCTAAATCCTAAATAATGTATATCACGATCATAACAGAAGTAAAATTAAGGGCTAAAAGTGATGAATAAATATCTAGTCATGATGTCATCAAATCCATAAAAAATTCAGATACACTTGCAGTCCTGTTGAACGAATAGTTCAGACTAGCATGGCCAATCAGACTACAACAAGTACAACACTAACTCCTAGTACGAAAATAAAAGGCAGAAAGATCATAAAGATTCGGCTGAAAAAAATTATATGTGTGAAGAGGTGAGCTCGTACCTTGCCTTCTTCAGATAATTTTGCTACGGTTTTGGCCATTTCCTGCTCCACAAAAAAAAAGCAAAGATCAGATGGGGAATAAGTTTCTAGAATTTCACTATGTAAGCAAAACCTACAGACACAATATTGGACATGTTATCAAGGTGGATTCCCATATTTGAAATAACTACATCCATGTAACTTGTAAAAAAATTAACGGACAATCCATCTAAAAAGTTTCCCTGAAAAAGACATGCTTTGCTTATGCAACATGTTGAAAGCAACTTATGCTCTTCTCTGAGGTAAAGCAGGATGTTCATTTACTATGGTACTAGCCATCAGTGAAGGTGCTACTTGAGGTCACATAATTGTCAGACAAATGTGTTTAAGAGAGGTGCTATTTTTACCTCGGGTGATGTCTAGACCTCATTAATCAATTATTACATTCTTCCATAATAAAGAACTCAAGGCTTGTTTTTGTTCTCAAACAAAAAATTCCTCTGCTTTGTGGTTAATACAAAATGGTCTGGATGTAAATATTTCTATTGTGCATATTTTCCAAAGGAATTCCAACACAACGAAAAAATGAGACAATCATGCAAACTAAAGCTTCACAAATGCACCACACAATTAATATAAGCATAGGAGATCACAAATGCTATATACAAACCTTTCTGCGGTCAGATGTCAATGGTGGGACAGTGACTCGTATCACTTCTCCATCATTGCTTGGTGTTACCCCAATATTTGCAGCAACTATAGCTTTCTCAATGAGCTTGAGGCTGCAGGGCATATGCATGTCAACATAACAGAACTTGACAAAACAATGCCAAGTGACATCTTAACTGGGGGCAATAAATAGCTTACCAAGATTTGTCAAATGGCTGGATAAGAAGAGAAGAGGCATCTGGAGTATTTATCTGTGCAATACTCTTCAAGTTCACAGGAGTACCATAGTACTCAACCTGTAAGGAATAGCTAGTCATATCTGCAGCTTGACCTTGGCACAGCAACCTATTTGTGCTTTGATCTTAATTTGAAGAAGCCTATCCAATTGTTTGCAAAGAATCTCTACTCGATGACAACACATTTGTTCCGCCGATAACAGTTCATAACTTAATGGAAACTATTAGGCAACTGCACTAACTAATCCGTCACATGTATTCTCAGTTATTAAGTAAACAAGTAAAATTTGTTACTCTGTATATATATATATATATATATATATATATATATATATATATACGTGCCAAAAAGAACGTTATAAGGAGAAAAAAGTGCTATCATGCAAAGGCTAACATAGAAAGTAGAAAGGCCGAGTCATCAAACCTCAATCCTGTCAAGCATAGACGGGTTTGCCCGCCCAGTCCTCACAGTATTGAAGTTAGTTTGCATTGTTTCAAGTGCCTTCTCCATCTTTTCTTTCTGAAGATACACATTGGCAACTAATTAGCACCAAAGGCACCGGCAAATAAAAGGACCCCCTTTAACACAGAGTTGCATTGTATTTACAGCTTGGTCTTCAATGATTGTTTTTTCTGCCTCAATTTCTTCAATAGTGGCATGCCTCAAAACTGCTCTGATGACATGATAATCACAAGTTAGTGAAGATTAGCTCAAAAATCTGTAAGTGCAAAAAAATTAATAAGAAAACTACTCGCCTCTTGTCAGAGTGTTGAAGAACTACAGGCACACTAAAGAAGCCTACTGCTCCAGAGTGAAGGTTCAGGGAGTTTGTGGAGTAACTCAACAAGGATGACCGATTTGAGAGACAACCACAACCTGTGAAATAAAGCATTCTCTAATGAATATTCAGTCATCATGAAAACATGTATATACGGTAGCAGGGTAGCAACAGTACTGAGAGACAACAGCAGCCTATGTGAATATGGTAGTCGCATGTTATCTAGACACTACATCCGTACCGCCGGGTTCCCATGACAAACAACAAATAGAAAGTGATTAATTTCATGAGAAACATCCATTGGTTCATGGCCTCAATCACTTCTGAATGATCCAAGAATTTCGAACGAAGCCATCAACATTTCCTGATATTTACCCAGCTTGGAACCCAATAGCTTTCTACTAGAACCTAAAATTTGAAGTACTTCCTCCTCGAAACAGGCTTTCGCCCTGCTTTATAAATAAAGCCACACACGTCCAAACCGATACAAACTAGTGAGGGAAACCTCTTATACGGTCTCAGTTTCTCTCCACCAAATTTGAAGTACTTTGGTGGTGGACATTAATTTGTAGCAAGTAATGTGAAATGCAGGCTGAAATGCCATGTTCACCTAATCAAGTATTCAACTGCACAATACGAAGTGGTTCAACGACTACTCTATATACAACCTAGCATATTGTCATTCTGAATCAAATTCAATCTCAGTTTATCTCCACGTTTGCAACTAAAACCCTACTACGATTACAAGTAGAATGACGGCATGACGCGATGCACACAGCAATGTCACTGCACATGTTGCGTCGTGAAAGGAGAATCGATCGAAGCATCGACACTAGCATGCACTATTGTGCGCTATTCGCGGGCTTCAACGCTCCAATTTCTAGCAAACGGGAGGGAAGCGGAGGAAGGAGGAGGCGACCTGAGCGCTGAGGAATGCGGGCGGAGGAGAGGGCGCAGGGCGGGGAGGCCGCCGCCGCGGGGGAGACAGCGTGGAGCGCCATGTTAAAGCAGCAGCAGCCGCGAGGAGAGTAGAGGATTGGTGTGGACTGTGGATAAGGAGAGGAAGGGAGGGCCGGAGAAGGAGATAGCCGGCCGACAGAGAGGTCTATGATCTCGGGGCCGAGCGGGTTTGGGCTCAATTGTAACCCCGTCGTGTGGAATGCAGACTGGGCTATAAGAGAGAGTGGTGGGCCGTGGGCTGCAGTTAGCCCAGTGAGAACTCAGAAGCTTATTCTCGTTCAACTCTGTATCTCTGTCGCACTCACGTCGTTGTCCTTTTCTCGCACTCACATTGTCGTGTTGTGTCATATCCGATAGAAGAATCTGGCGTCCACCAAGGTTCGTCACATCTTTATCGAGCCAACGCAAACGATCACGTTGCGTTCGAACGTGTCCACACGGACAGAACACACGGCCCAGCAGGGTGATCCAAACAGATAAAGTTGTCTGAAGGTGTCCGCGTGTTCTTATTCCGGTCTCAAATTTGGGTCTGAAATACGTTGGCCCGGACAGCGTGCGCGTCCTCTCGCGCCCCCCTCCTTGTCCGTCTCGGACCCAGCCGACAGAGGCTCCAAGCCATTTCCCCCCTCTTCCCCTATGTTTCCTTGCTGCGCGCGCTTCTCCTTTCCATCGCCGGCACCACCATGCCTACCGCCGGCGTCCGCTTGCCGCCCCTGAAAGAAATATGCCCTAGAGACAATAATAATATTGTTATTATCATATTTCTTGTTCATGATAATGTTTATATTCCATGCTAGAATTGTATTAAGCGGAAACATTAATACTTGTGTGGTTTATGAACAACACCGTGTCTCTAATACGCCTCTACTAGACTAGCTCATTGATTAATGATGGTTAAGGTTTCCTAACCACAGACATGAGTTGTCAATTAATAATGAGATCATATCATTAGAAGAATGATCTGATGAACAGACCTAAATTAAGCATAGCAATTAGATCGTGTCTTTGTGTTCACAATTGCGTAGCTTTTCCTATATCAGTATCATATTCCTTAGACTATGAGATAATACCACTCCCTGGTACTGGAAGAGAGCTTTGAGGTCAGTAAACGTCACGCTATGAAAGGGTGATCATAAAGGTGTCTCTCAGATAATCGGAAAGTACTTGTTAGGTTGCATGTATCGAGTTTGAGATTTGTCCCTCCCATGTCGGAGAGATATACTCCGGGCCCACTCGGTAATTAATATCACACACCGTTTGCAAACACGTGATTAATGAGTTTAATCACGGGGTGATATTGGATTGCAGAACGAGTAAACAGTACTTGCTGTGAACGAGATTGAACTAGGTATGGCGATACCGACGATCGAATCTCGGGCAAGTAAAATATCGCGAGACAAAGGAATTCGTATACGGGATTAATTGAATCCTGACATTGTGGTTCACCGATAATGATCTTTGTTGAATATGTGGGAGTCAATATGGATTTCCAGATCCCGCTATTGATTATTTATGGTGATCATATCTGCACATTCTCAAACCTGTAGGGTCACACACTTAATGCTCATCGATGCTAGGGTAGTTTCGGGATTTATGAAAATGGTTTCGGAGAGTTATGGAATTGTTCCGGGAAGAAGATTAATGATTTATTAATTAATTAAATTAATAAATGTTAATACATATTTTATTTATTGGAAATAAATAAGGGCTAAATGTAGTCCGTGCAAAGCTTTGCTAATGGGCCTATTTAGTAGCTCCAGATAAACTGCAAAAGAAAAAGGCAAAGAAAAAAAGAAAAAAGGGGGGCACCGAGTTGGGCCGGCTGGGCCGGTCGCGCTGCCCCATGCGCCACGCAGCAGTCCGCCGCTCGCCTGGCTGGGCGGACCGGCTGGCTCCGGCTCAGGCCAGGCCGCTGGGAGGCCGGGTTGCTCGAGGGAGCGCTCGCCCAGAAGCGATCGATCAAAGGATCGGATCGATCCAAGCGGCGGTCGGCGTGACTTCCGGATCGGCCAGGAAAGTCCTGGAACCGCACGCCAGGAACGATCTTTTAGATCGTACGTGCACTTCAAGTCAGCTCTGGCGTGTCTGCGCCTATTTAAAGGGCAAGACGGGGCAGGCTGTGATGATTTTTGGTTCAGCCGCCGTAGCCTCTTGCCTGTAGCCTTTTGCTCTAGTTTTGACCAGTTTCTTTTATCCGTCTTCTTCCACCTCACGCGCGTAGGCGAAGTCCTGCCCGTAGATACTTGATGGCGCGGTGATGATGCATGTAATTAATGAAGTAAATAACCGGCCAGATGGAAACCCCAAGAGCAAGGTGTGATGAATATAGCAGCAAATTTTTCCCTTAGTAAGAAACCAAGGTAGTCAATCCAGTAGGAGGACAAAATACGACTGAAGGTGATGCCCGCTAGCTTGCGACAGCTCCGGACAATTTATAGGGCGCCTCGTCCGAGCTTTGCTTTGCGAGCGGCAACATGGAACCTGCACACAACACAACCAAATACTTTGTTCCCAACTTACGATGAGATGTCAATCTCACCGGTTTGCTTGAAACAAAGGATATGAACGTATCGAGTGGAAAGTAATAGTAATATACGAGTAAAGTAAACAGTGCGAGTAAAGTAAACAGGTGATAGCAATATAAAGAAAATAGGACCGAGGTCCACAGTTCACTAGTGGTGTCTCTCCATAAGATAAAATAATACATGCTGGGTAAAGAAATTGGGATTTCTATTTTCGTGCCCTCGGGTCGTTAGTTGTACTCAGTTTTCCCCAGCTCCTTAGTTTTTCCTCAGTTTTCCCCAAGCCCTTGTCTGAAACCCTCAGAAGGAGCTCGGACGGGAGGATTTCCGTTTAGTTGACAGTTCCATGCTGACGTGTGGGGCCACGTCGTGTGGGGCCGCGTCGCGTGGGGCTGGTAGAAAGGGACCGCGTGGGACAGAACGAGACCGCGTTTGGTTGTACGTGAGAGCTCGGTTCTGTCTCTCTCGGGCCAAACTGGCATTGCCTTTTCAGAGCGCCTTTTCAGAGCGCCTTTTTCCCCTCTCTCTGTGTAACAGTTCTCTCTCTTTTCACCAAATTAGTATCAAATCTAGAGAAGCTTCTATTTCCGTCTTTCTTCAATGATTGTTGCCTTTTGGCCCTCGTTTTTTGCCCAATATGGTAACAAATCTAGTAGCAAATCTAGAAGCTAGTATAGGATAAATTCACAGCAGCATAATAAATCTAGAAAACTAAGTATAATACATAAACTGCATACAGCAGCCAAAAGCAGCCAATAACGATGTTAATGTTCATGACAAACTAAGCTGAAAATAATATAAGACGCAATGTATGCCCAATATGAAGATTAGGATACCCCAGGATGAATGAATCTGTTCTTCATTCATCATATATATATTCGTCGCTCCATTTTCTGGTCCGAAAGAAATATTCATTGAACTCCTTTCGTCTGCAGTGTGCAGCCAATACATCCTCCAAACGGTATGGCCTTTGTTCTTTTTTCAGACCGTACTTTTGTAATCTATCCACATATAGTGGCCACTCATCCCAGGCGTTCATATCATCAAAGTACTCTCTGATATAACCCAAATCCGCGTAGTAGATGCAGCCAGGTCAAAGTGTCGGGTGCACTCTGGTGTCGACGGAGATACACCGGACATGATGGATGAAGAAGGCACGACTGCCAATGTTACTGTCGTCATGGAGAGAGCGGCTTGATACGTCTCAAACGTATCTATAATTTTTGATGCTCCATGCTTGTTTTTACACCATTTGCCTATTGTTTCGTTACACTTAGTGGCACTTTTATGCATTTTCTGGAACTAACCTATTAACAAGTGCCACAGTGCCAGTTTCCTGTTTTCTGCTGTTTTTGTGTTTCAGAAGTGATACACAGGAAATATTCTCGGAATTGGACGAAACCACATCCTGAAGTCTTATTTTACCTGGAAGCTTCCAGAGATCCGAAGAGGAGTAGGAGGTGGGCCACAGGAGCCCCACACACCATGGTGGCGTGGCCAGGCCCCTGGCCGCGCCAGCCATGTGTGTGGGCACCTGGTCCCACCCCTGACATCGCCCCTTCGCCTATAAGAAGCCTCAGGACGGAAAACCCTAGGGGATTCGGCAATTTTCCAGAAACAGTTCCGCAGCTCCGCCGCCATCGCCGACGAATTTCGGGGGACAGAAGTCTCTGTTCCGGCACCCTGTCGGGACGGGGAAGTGCCCCCGGAGCCATCTCCATCGGTCTCCATCGCCGTCTTCGCTGTCTCCATCGACCTCACCGCCATCTCCATCAACCTTGCTGTCTCCTATGATGAGGAGGGAGTAGTTCATCCCCGGGGCTAAGGGCTCTACCGGTAGCTATGTGGTTCACCTCTCTCTCCCATGATGTGATCTTTATGTGATCGTGAGCTTTGTATCATGTTGAACAAGTACATGTTATTATTCAAATATTTTGTGTACTCTAGTGATATTATTAAAGTAATCTATTCCTCCTGCTATGGTGTAACGGTGACAGTGCGTGCATCATGGTGGTACTTGGTTTAGGCTATGATTGTGATCTCTTGTGGATTATGAGAATAATTATTGCTATGATAGTTTGAGTGATCTATTCCTCCTTTCATGGTGTAATGTTGACAGTGTGTGCACCGTGTTAGTACTTGGTTTAAGTTGCAATGATTTCTATCTTGAATTGTGATTTGATTTGGATATCTCTATGAGTGGTGTTTGTCAAGTACTTGATGAACTTTAAGGGGTGCTTCTGTAGCCACTACACAATGATTAGTGTTATTCAATAGGAGAGTAATTCAGAGTGCCTTAGCAAAGAGAAGTTATTTGTTCAGTCATGTTATATTGTTGGGAGTGTGTCCACTAGTGAAAGTATGATCCCTAGGCCTTGTTTCCAAGCTTTGCATACCGTTTACTTGCTATTTTGTTACTTGTTTGCTCGCAGCGATTTTTACTCCATATTGCAGTTACTACTTATAATCATCTATACCACTTGTATTTCACTATCTCTTCGCCGAACTAGTGCACCTATACATCTGACAAGTGTATTGGGTGTGTTGGGGACACAAGAGACTTTCTGTATCGTAATTGCAGGGTTGCTTGAGAGGGATAGCTTTGACCTCTAACCTCCCTGAGTTCGATAAACCTTGGGTGATCCACTTAAGGGAAACTTGCTGCTGTTCTACAAACATCTGCACTTGGAGGCCCAACAAGTATCTACAAGAATAGAAGTGCGTAGACATCACGGCTCTCAGTGTCCACACGGTATACCACTGTTTGACCTTCCTCCAAACGACCGCCCAACAACACAAGCAGCAGATCACCATCCGACTTCACAAGATAGAACTTGTCATTTCCAAGTTCTGGAAATGAAAATAGTGTCTCCATGTTGGCATTGCTCGCGCCCTGCTCCAACTGGGCATTGTTGGTGCACACCAATGTTCCGAACTCAAAATTGTTCACAGCTAGTGCATAGAATTCACCATTGAACATGGTAATGCAACGCATAGAATGGTACTCGATCGAAAATCTTCCTTCTCCCCAATCTTCATCTATACCCTTAGTTGGAGTGCTCTCATCGACCCAAGCAATTTCTGCCGGGTAATATGTGGAAACGAAGAGCATAGTCGGGGACTTCATTACAGTGACTGACTCCAGAATAACAGATGGCATCTGCGCCTGAAATATAGTGTTCGATGTCTTTGTGAGTGGGTTCAGAAGCCGTATCTTGTGCGGCTGGTTCTTTTGGGCAAGCACGATGATGCCACGGCAAAAGCTGACGAAGTAGTATCTAAAATATATGGGATTGATGAAGATAACATTCAGCACTAAGATGTTTACGATTGAAAATAAAAGGATTAACTCTATAGATATGGAGGAATTTGAACCTTGCATGAACTTCCGTTAGATCGATGGTGACGTAGCGGGATGTGCGGAGGTGGAGGAAGGAGAACTCAGCGGCGCGTGGAAGGGCGTGCTCTACCATGATCCATTCGTGCAGGTGCACGTCGGGCTCAGGTAAATCTGAGCGCCAATTAGTACAAACTTGCCTCAAAGCAGAGTAGGTGTCCATGTACTCCTCGTTCGCCAGTAAGCAGGCGCCGATCTTGTGAAGTGGTCCGTCAGCCCTGAGAGAGGCCCAGTTCATGGAGGCGCCGCGCCTGGATGCGCCGCCCTCGGAGGCGACGGGCACGGCGGCGACGGCCTCGGATGCGACGGGCTCGGCGGCGACGGGCTCGGAGGCGACGGGCTCGGGGGCGACGGCCGCTGGCGCATTCTTCTTCTCCATCGCCGGTAGGGGAGCGCGCGTAGGGTGGCTGGGGTTTTTTTTGGAGAAGGTGATGGGACGTGAGAGGCGTGGTTGCATGCGTGAGTTATGATGAGACTGTGTGCAGAGGGAGGGAGAGGGGCTCTGTACTGGCAGTTGACGTTTTGGTCTCAGCACGCGCACCGCGCGGCTAACCGCTGCTCACCGCGACACGCGTCCGTGGGACTGCACGTCAACACCGTTACGTGTACTCAGTTCTACCCTCGAATCTTACACTGAAAAAATATCTGTACTCAGTTTTCCCCTCGAGTACTAATACTGCCTAGTGCAATATACTCAGTTTTACCCTCAAGTGGCTGGTCAACAGAGAGTCAACAGATGGGATTAAGCCATCTAATTGAGTCATTTCATGCGCAAAAAAATTCAAAAAAATAAAATCATAGTGCCTCCTACTCATGGAGTGTTGTTACGCGACCTGCCACGTAGGAAATCATAACAATCATATATAAATCAAGTTTTCACACAAATGACCACTTCTGAAATCACTAGTAACTATGAAGGTTCATGGCTTTCCACTCAAACCCCTTCTCAAAACATCTATACCCAAAACATAGTTTGTCTGAATGAGGCCATAATTTTTACACTCATGTATATTTGAATTGCTAATACTTTGAGGTAGGCCAACCTGGGTTTCATTGTACAAAACATGTGTTTTTCTTTTTCTAAATCTCTTATTTGAATTCCTTAGCCTGTTTATTATTTACTTGCCCTTGTATCCTTGATACTACTCAGTTTTACCCTCTCCCTTCTCACAGAAGCCCAAACTTGGCCTGATTGGTCGAGCTGTTGTCACACAGATCCTGCCCACCTACCGTCGATCCTATGATCCAACGGGCAGGATCGTGCCACCCTCTCTCTATCTGTCGGTGGCAAACTACTACCCCTCTATGTATGCTAAATGACGAGTTTGCCACCGGATTCAACAAGTTGGGTAATCACGAATTTCTTGTAGGAATTACTTTTCACGGTAAAATGATAAACTATCACGAATTTCCATTTCTTGTAGGCTTAACTTTTCACGGTAAAATGATGAACTATCACGAATTTCCATTTCTTTTACGCATTACTTTTCACGGTAAAATGATAAACTATCACGAATTTCCATTTCTTGTAGGCATTACTTTTCACGTTGAAATGATAAACTATCACGAATTTCCATTTCTTGTAGGCTTTACTTTTCACGGTAAAATGATGAACTATCACGAATTTCCATTTCTTTTACGCATTACTTTTCACGGTAAAATGATAAACTATCACGAATTTCCATTTCTTTTACGCATTACTTTTCACGGTAAAATGATGAACTTTCAAGAATTTCCATTTCTTTTAGGCATTACTTTTTTGTTGAGATATAAACCACCCCCACAACGGTCATCTCCTCCTTAATTTATTGTGTAAACCCCACAACGGTCATCTCTACCTTAATTTATGGTGTAAACCCCACAACGGTCATCTCTCCCTTATAAACCCCCACAATGGCCATCCCTCATGTCAATAGGTTCTGCCTCTCTCTTCTTCGTTTCTGCCTCTCTCTTCTTCGTTCACATGCACTTGATCCATTGCCATGGCTTCCACGTCTCGGACGCCGACCGGAAGGGGAAGGGGAAGGGGAAGGGGAAGGGGCGGCCGGGGTGGTGGATCATCATCATTGCCACCACCACCGTCAACACTGCCATTGATCATAGAGGAGTTCTTCATCACCATCTATGAAGACCCTTTGGCCAAGAAGGTACGTACGCGTTCGCACATATATGACGCATGTGATTAATTATGTGCATGTTCTAAAAAACCTTTAATTTCAAACGATCGGCGCTCGATCTCTTTGCAGGCACTCCCACAAAAGTTTGCGGACTATCTTGACGGCCAGGAGCCCGCAAAGGTGTATCTGCGAGCAGCTGACTGCGGTCCTCGTCTCTGGACCGTGGAGGTCCTATATGACGGACAAGGCCGGATGTACCTCGACAAGGGCTGGGAGAATTTCGCCATCGCGCACGGTGTGGATTTCGGCTGCTTCCTACACTTCAAATATGAAGGCGATTATGTGCTCACAGTGAAGGTGTTCGACGGAACAACGTGCAGGAAGTACTACTACACGGACGACGAAGATACTGACGATGAAAGCGACGACGACGTGAAGCCATGCATCTAAGGGGATTATGACCAAGAATATATATGTAGCTTCATATGCATCGATTTATAGATCTAGCTATTTTCTATATATTATGCATGTAAAAATAATAGGGAATCGCAATTTCCACCATGATTCGAGCACCACAGCCTCCAAGCGATGCTGATGCCGATATCGGCATGGTCAGAACGGGTATGCATGCTCGCCGCCACTGCTAGGTCACCGTCGGGATGCACCCTCAATCCCGTCCCCTCATTCGATCACTGACACACCAGAGATACCGCCGAGGCCAATGACGAACGTACATGCTGATGCCAATGCCGAACATGCACGCTGCTGTGGGCACGGCCACGTCGCCCCGCTATGCTGGACGCCACAGACCACCGCGAGGTCTTTCCCTTCGCCACCACACTCCCCTAGCACCTATCTATACACGCCAGAAAGGAGAGACACTAGTTTTCTCTACATTGCTCGCGTTCGTGTCCGACACCGTCAGTCAAAGTGTTGAGGTCGTCGTCGATGTCCTCGACCATTTCTTCTCTTATTTGCATGGTTAAACGCATCTAGTTCATATCTATCTAATGCGACTGGTCTCGCCTCATGCAGTTCTTTGTGGACGTCGATCTCATCTCGGCACCCCGCAGGCCACCTCCTCCGTGCCATCGCTGTAGAGCTCCGTTTAAAAATCTATTCCTACCCGTGTATTGCACCTTGTATCAGCGTCATGGCCCCACTCGTCATTCGATATACCGAAGCCCCACTCGTCCGCGTTTTGGTCAGGGATACGGCGATGCTTACGGTCAAACAAAGATGGATGCTCTGACGTGTCTTTGCGGGCTCTACGTGGCCCCACTAGTCAGCAGTTAACGGTCAAAGGTGTTCAACCGTCGGGCAACCGGCCGTTCCAGCACTGGTGACGGTTTCAGCCAAGGGCTTGGACAAAACTGAGGAAAAACTAAGGAGCTGGGGAAAACTGAGTACAACTAAGGACCCGAGGGCACGAAAATAGAAATCCCAATGAAATTACAGTTGGGCAATTGATAGAATAAAGACAACGTGCATATGATGAGAGGTTCACTATGAGATTTACTCTGGGCATTACAACAAGATACATAGACCGCCATCCAACTGCATCTATGACTAATAATCCACTTGTGGCGAATCAATTCGAGAACTCCACAAGTATTAAGTTGCGAACAACAGATAATTGCATTAAGCAAAGTGTGTAATGTAAACAAAGCATATGTCCTCGAGCATATGAATGTTGTTTTCCCCCTAGTAGCAACATCATATCTATAACCTTAGAGGTTTCTGTCACTCCCCCAGATTAAATAGAGGCATGAACCCACTATCGAGCATAAATACCCCCTCTTGGAGTCACTAGCAACTACTTGGCCAAGATAGCTACTAACAACGGAGAGCATGCAAGATCATAAACAATATAGAGATAACATAAGATAATATTCAGTACATCAACTCAAGCATAACACCAATATTCATCGGATCCCAACAAACACAACATGTAGAATTACATAACGGTGATCTCAATCATGTAAGGCAGCTCGTGAGATCTAAACATGAAGCACATGGTGGAGAAGACAACCATCTAGCTACTGCTATGGACCCATAGTCCAAGGTAGACTACTCACTCATCGCGCCGGAGGCAAGCATGGCGATGAAGAAGACCTCCGGTGGTGATTTCCCTCTCCGGCAGGGTGTCGGGAAGAGCTTCTGGACCCTCCCGATTTTCGGGTCGACGGCGGCGGTGGATCGCGATGTGTTCTGGAAAAGTGATCGGGTACTTAGGTTTTTCCCGTCGGGGGGTCTTTATAGGCGAAGGGGCATCGTCAGGAGTGGACCGAGGCTCCCTCACACATAGGAAGCGCAGCCAGGGCCTGGGCCGCGCCGCCCTATTGTGTGGGGCCCTCGTGGCCCCACTCCGTCTCCTCTTCGGTTCTCTGAAAGCTTTGGTGAAATTCTGGGCGACTAGCTTTGGTTTTGTCCAATTCCGAGAATATTTCCTGTGTAACTTTTCTAAAACACAAAAACAGCAGAAAACGGGGAACTGGCACTGTGGCGACTTGTTAATAGGTTAGTTCCGGAAAATGCACAAAAGTGCCACGAAGTGTAACGAAACACTAAGTAAATGGTGTAAAAACAAGCATGGAGCATCAAAAATTATAGATACGTTTGAGACGTATCAGCATCCCCAAGCTTAACTCCTGCTCGTCCTCGAGTAGGTAAGTGATAACAAAAGAAATAATTTTTGAGGTGACATGCACCTACACAATCTTGACCATATATGTAAGCGTTGTGCGCTGGGATCAAAAGAACTTAAAACTTAGGCATGAAAGACATAATCTTGATAGAAGAAACTTAGCAACCATGTTATAACATAAAAATGAACACAAACAAAAGATCATGAAAATGAAACAATGAAAGTCAAACGTGTGTTCAAATCATAAGGAAAAACATACAAATGGTTTTCAGCTTGTCCTTCATGGAGAGCAAAACATAAATGCATAGGACACCTTCAAGTTTAAGAGGACGACTAGATACAAATAATTTAAGAACAAGTAAAACCAACATCATGAATCAATCAATGAAATCTTTGGGACAATGCACATTATACTAAGAATGACAACTATGCTCTCTTAATGGTGCATAAAGGTAGAAGGTGGTGACTCAACATAAAAGTAAAAGAAAGGCCCTTCGCAGAGGGAAGCAGTGATTGCAAGTTTTATAAACCTTCAAAAATTATGGTACTTACCGGCTTTGAGCTCTCATTGCCCCCATCATAAGCATCTTGAATGATTAAAGTTAATGCGAGAACACTTATGCTGCATATGTTTGACAAATCATAAGTTGAAAACCTTGTGTCCCGTGAATACGAGTACCCAAACCTCATGCTACTTTACTTAGAGTCCCAAGCAAGCTCTTGTCATTGTAAGTATATGCGTATCATCGAGAACCGCCAACGGGGTACCTCCGTGCCCGATGACATGGAACAAGCCCACATCAAAATGACAGGACAGGCAGACAATGAACACCTCGACATCTCTTTTATTTACTATTTGTATAGCTTTTTATTTTAAGATGCGTCGTCGAATGTTCACTATGGGCATGCTGCAAATTTCCACCATGAATTATGCATGGCTTAGATTGGCGGCCCAGGCGTTTCTCTAACACATATACAAACTCCATGATCCCGCAAGATTCCCAATTCATTTCACAACGCGAGTATCCATAAACAAAAGATCACGATATCAACTCAAATAAGAAGTGCAATGTTGAAAGCTTGCTCCATGACGGCATGGCTGGGCTAATCCCCAACTTACAACTTGCAAGCATAGCAACTCAACATAAGAGACCACAATGTAAAAAAATTAAGAACGAGAAAAATAAAGTGTGTCATCCGGTTCGTGAGAGCTTTACTGACCAATTTTCGCATAACACTGGTAAGAGTTTAATTTGAAGAGTAGATAAAAGTAAGTCAAATGTACTTTGGAATAGCAAATTGCTAATAGGTATGTATGGTGGACACTTTGGCAAACTTGGTTTTTAGGAGTTGGATGCACGAGTAGAGCTCATACTCAGTACAAAATGAGGGCTAGCAAAAGACTGGGAGCGACCAACTAAGAGAGCAATAACGGCCATAATCATGCAAAGCGACAAAGCGATATTAAAAGAAGCATAAGATGGCATCAAAAGTCAAAAACTAAATGATCATAGAGGCTATTGGCGACTTTGTATGAGTCTAACATGTGTGAGCATGCGCCAAGTCAACCCTAATAAAGCATCAAAGGAGAAAACCAAAATAATACTTCCAAACGATAAAAACAACGCATGATTTTTTCAAAGGCTCATTAAGCAATCTCAGTTATTTTGAGACAAGTCATGCTACAGCAAAACCACTAAGCATGCTATCAAAAAGACATCAAGCACGACATGCAAAAGCCTAAGCCGCAGTCTACACAAGCTCCTTCTTGTACCACTTTTTTGCATAAAGCTTTTTCTCTTTTCCAACACCATTCAAACTTTTTATAAACACCTCTTTTGATGAAAACCAATATAGACCAGAGGCAAAAATACACCTTGATGAAAAGATATAAGAAGATCTGAACACAAATCAAGGCGAAAATCGAAAGCTAAACGCAGTTCTAGCAAAAGAGAACACTCGTTGAAATTATAAGAATGAAAAATGGAGTGTTCTTGGCAAATGAAAAGCAAGGCAACTTCTCCAAAAGGAATTTGTTGGGGTCCAACCATTTATTGCAGCAAACAAAACAAAACTAAACTAAAAAGTAAACTAAAAACTAAAACAACTGACGCTCCAAGAAAAACGCATAATGCATGAAGCAATAAAAATATAGCGTATTGAAAGGTGACCTGATTTTTGCTGATGAAGAAGGGGTGCCTCGGCGCATCCCCAAGCTTTGACGCTTGTATTTCTTGGATATTTCTTGGGGTGATGCATGGGCATCCCCAAGCTTGAGCTTTTGTCCATTCTTCAACTCATCTCATCATTCTCCGATCCCTACACTTGAAAACTTCCTTCATACAAAACTAAAATAACTGAAAGTAAAAACATTGGGTTATCTCCCCAAGAGTGCTTTTCTTTAACGCCTTTGAGCTAGGCTCAGTAATTCGAGAAGATGCTCACATAAGAAATATGAACTGAAGCAAAAGAGAGCATCAAGGAGCAAACATGAAACACATTTAAGTCTAACCCACTTCCTATGCATAGGAATCTTGCAAGAAAATAAATCAAAGAAGCACATAGTAACAAGGATGGGTAGATAAAATAAGAGCAACTTCGGAATTTTCAATATAAAGAGAGGTGTTTTAGTAACATGAAAATTCCAACAACCATATTTTCCTCTCTCATAATAATTTTCAGTAGCATCATGAACAAACTCAACAATATAAATATCACACTCACCCTCCTTTAAGCATGGAGGGCGATCAAATAAGGTATTAGTTAAAGAGTTACTCTTATTGGGAGGTAGACATGGGTAGCTCCAATCTTCCTCCTCTTGATCATCACTCTCCTCCTCTTTTTCATCCAATGAGCTTCCAGTTTCATCAATTTCTTCTTCCATAGGCTCCTCCAAGGCATTAGTCTCTTCCATTGGAGAGCATCTATTAAGATATTTAAGAATATAGCCATTTTCTTCCTTGTAATTATCAAAGCAAAATGTAAGTATATCATAAGCTTCATATTTATAAGGTGCATCATCAGTATTTTCAAGCAAATAAGCAAGTTTGAATGCACCCTTCCAAGCAATAAATTCTTCAATTTGTTCCACATCATAAAAGTCATAATTTCCATTAATATAAGAAGATATGGTAACATCATCATTATACTCACATTGAAAAGGGAGGTGTTTATACCTCCTACAGCAACAAGATCTATCAAAGCAATAAGTAACATTATAAGTAGAGCACACATTTCTAGCAATGATATAAAATTTATCAATTTGTTCCCATAAGTGTTTCCCTTTTTGTGACAAGCAGTGTTCCTCATAATGTTTTTGTTGCTCTTCCGTGAACCCACCTTGCCAAAAAGATTTAGTTTCAAAGAAACATACCATTGATAGAAAGCATTATAAAGCAAGACAATAACAGACCAACAAAAATAACAACTATAGTAGGAACTAATTTTTTTGTGTTTTTGATAAAACGATGCAAGTAAAAATAAAGTAAAGCAAAACAGATAACAAAGTAAAGGATGTGCGTGCGAAAACTCCCCTCGCAGAAGTCTTCTACTTCCTTCCCGGCAACGGCGCCAGAAAAACTTGTTGATCGCGCGGTGATGATGCGTGTAATTAATGAAGTAAATGACCGGCCAGTTGGAAACCCCAAGAGCAAGGTGTGATGAATATTGCAGCAAGTTTTTCCCTCAGTAAGAAACCAAGGTAGTCAATCCAGTAGGAGGACAAAATACGACTGAAGGTGATGCCCGCTAGCTTGCGACAGCTCCGGACAATTTATATGGTGCCTCGTCCGAGCTTTGCTTTGCGAGCGGCAACGTGGAACCTGCACATAACACAACCAAATACTTTGTTCCCAACTTACGATGAGGTTGTCAATCTCACCGGTTTGCTTGAAACAAAGGGTATGAGCGTATTGAGTGGAAAGTAATAGTAATATGCGAGTAAAGTAAACAGTGCGAGTAAAGTGAACAGGTGATAGCAATATAAAGGAAATAGGACCGGGGTCCACAGTTCACTAGTGGTGTCTCTCCATAAGATAAAATAATACATGCTGGGTAAACAAATTACAGTTGGGCAATTGATAGAATAAAGACAACGTGCATATGATGAGAGGTTCACTATGAGATTTACTCTGGGCATTACAACAAGATACATAGACCGCCATCCAACTGCATCTATGACTAATAATCCACTTGTGGCGAATCAATCCGAGAACTCCACAAGTATTAAGTTGCGAATAACAGATAATTGCATTAAGCAAAGTGTGTAATGTAAACAAAGCATATGCCCTCGAGCATATGAATGTTGTTTTCCCCCTAGTAGCAACAGCACATCTACAACCTTAGAGGTTTCTGTCACTCCCCCAGATTAAATAGAGGCATGAACCCACTATCGAGCATAAATACCCCCTCTTGGAGTCACTAGCAACTACTTGGCTAAGATAGATACTAACAACGGAGAGCATGCAAGATCATAAACAACATAGAGATAACATAAGATAATATTCAGTACCGCCCTGTTGTGTGGGCCCCTCGTGGCCCCACTCCGTCTCCTCTTCGGTTCTCTGAAAGCTTCGTGGCGACTTGTTAATAGGTTAGTTCTGGAAAATGCATAAAAGTGCCACAAAGTGTAACGAAACACTAAGCAAATGGTGTAAAAACAAGCATGGAGCATCAAAAATTATAGATACGTTTGAGACGTATGAATACTCTCTATCATAAGCACTACACCGTCATGTTGCTGATCCCATCTACCATTTCACCGCACCTTGCTGGACTGAGGAGAAGTTGTGCTGTACGTGTGCAACGCTTGGAGGCGCCGCCCGCTGTGGCGCTTGGATCGGATCAGATCGCGAGGAAGAGACGCTAGTACGACTACACCGACCACGTTCATCTGAATGTTTCTGTTGTGCGGTCTACAAGGGTATATAGATCTAATCTCTCTCGCTCGTTGTTTTGCATCTCGTAGATCAGATCTTGGCTTATTCTTGTTCATACTCGTAGGAAAAATTTTGTTTTCTATGCTGCGAAACCCATCAGTGGTATGATGTCTACGCACGCGTCTGTTCTTGTAGACAGTGTTGGGCCTCCAAGTGCAGAGGTTTGTAGAACAGCAACAAGTTTCCCTTAAGTGGATCACCCAAGGTTTATCGAACTCAGGGAGGAGGAGGTCAAAGCTATCCCTCTCAAACAACCCTACAATTACGATACAAGAAGTCTCTTGTGTCCCCAACACACCCAATACACTTGTCAGATGTATAGGTGCACTAGTTTGGCGAAGAGATAGTGAAATACAAGTAGTAGTGATGATTATAAGTAGTAAATATAATCTGAAATAAATATCGCTGTGAGCAAACATGTAACAAAACTAAAAGTAAACGGTGTGCAATGCTTGAAAACAAGGCCTGGGGATCATACTTTCACTAGTGGACACTCTCAACAAAATAACATAATTGAACCAATAGATAGTAACTTCAATATGCAACTCAAAACAATTCTCCAATGGAAAACGAACACCAATCATGCGTAGGACTACAAAGCACTCCTCAAAGTTCGCATGTACCCAAACTAGATTATCCCACACTGTCACCGTGAATGCACTAGATGGTTCCAACAAACACCAACAATTCATAGAGACATTAACCAAAAAGACACACATAATGCGCACATTAGTCACCTTCACATTACGATACGAGGTGTTTCGGAGATTACAAATATAAAGCACGGGAGTAGCATAATATCTGAAATATAGCATCTACCAATTCAACTAGATACAAAGCTCACGATCACATATAGATCACATCATGGGAGAGAGAGATGAACCACATAGCTACCGGTAGAGCCCTTAGCCCCGGGGGAGAACTACTCCCTCCCCATCATCAGAGGCAGCAACGACGATGGAGATGGCGGTGAGGTCGATGGAGACGGCAGAGACGGCGATGGAGATGGCTCCGAGGGCACTTCCCTATCCCGGCAAGGTGCTTATAAATAGTAAAATACTTCAGATGTAAAAGAAAGGCCCTTCGCGGAGGGAAGCAGTGATTGCAAGTTTGATGGCGCCCAGTTGACGAGGGAGATTATTCTTCTGCGTCCCCCCGGCAACGACGCCAAAAAACTTTGCTTGATGCATGGTAAATAACCAGCCCGTTGGGAACCCCAAGAGGAAGGTATGATGAATATAGCAGCAAGGTTTTCCCTCAATTAAGAAACCAAGGTTTATCATTCAGGAGAGGAGAGACAAACGACTGAAGGTGATGCTTGCTAGCTTGCGACAGCTCAGGACAATTTATAGGGCGCCTCGTCTAAGCTTTGCTTTGCTAGCTGCAACGCGGAACCTGCACACAACACAACCAAATACTTTGTTCCCAACTTACGATGAGGTTGTCAATCTCACCGGTTTGCTTGAAACAAAGGGTATGAGCATATCGAGTGGAAAGTGATAATAGTATGCGAGTAAAGTAAACAGGTGATAGCAATATAAAGGAAATATGACCGGGATCCACAGTTCACTAGCGGTGTCTCTCCATAGATAAAATAACACAAGCTGGGTAAACGAATTACAGTTGGGCAATTGATAGAATAAAGATAACGTGCATATGATGAGAGGATCACTATGAGATTTACTCTGGGCATTACAACAAGATACATAGACCGCCATCCAACTGCATCTATGGCTAATAATCCACTCACGGGGATATCATCCGAACACCCCATGAGTATTAAGTTGCAAACAACAGATAATTGCATTAAGCAAAGTGTGTAATGTAAACAAAGCATATACCCTCGAGCATATGAATGTTGTTTTCCCCCTAGTAGCAACAGCACATCTACGACCTTAGAGGTTTTTGTCACTCCCACAGATTAAATAGAGGCATGAACCCACTATCGAGCATAAATACCCCCTCTTGGAGTTACTAGCAACTACTCGGCCAAGATAGCTACTAACAACGGAGAGCATGCAAGATCATAAACAACATAGAGATAACAAAAGATAAATTTCAGTACTTCAACTCAAGCATAACACCAATATTCATCGGATCCCAACAAACCAAACATGTAGAATTACATAACGGTGATCTCAATCATGTAGGGCAGCTCATGAGATCTGAACATGAAGCACATGGTGGAGAAGATAACCATCTAGCTACTGCTATGGACCCATAGTCCAAGGTAGACTACTCACTCATCGCTCCGGAGGCAAGCATGGCGATGAAGAAGACCTCCGGTGGTGATTCCCCTCTCCGGCAGGGTGCCGGGAAGAGCTTCTGGACCCTCCCGATCTTCGGGTCAACGGCGGCGGCGGATCGCGATGTGTTCTGGAAAACTGATCGGGTACTTAGGTTTTTCTCGTCGGGGGGTCTTTATAGGCGAAGGGGCATCGTCAGAAGTGGACCGAGGTGGTCTCACACATAGGGGGCGCGGCCAGGCCCTGGGCCGCGCCGCCCTGGTGTGAGGACACCTCGTGGCCCCACTCCAACTCCTCTTCGGTTCTCTAGAAGCTCCGGTAAAATTCTGGGCGACTGGCTTTGGTTTCGTCCAATTCCGAGAATATTTCCTGTGTAACTTTTCTGAAACACAAAAATAGCAGAAAACAGGGAACTGGCACTGTGGCGACTTGTTAGTAGGTTAGTTCCGGAAAATGCATAAAAGTGCCACGAAGTGTAACGAAACATTCGACAAATTGTGTAAAAACAAGCATGGAGCATCAAAAATTATGGATACGTTGGAGACGTATCAATATGCATAAAAGAATTAATACTCCCCACATGAACAAGTCATTCTTAGCAGTCATAGTAGGAGCAAATTAAACAAAATAATTATTCTCATCACCATAATCAGCAAAAATAGGAGGCATATTGTAATCATACCTTGTTTTCTCCTCAATAGTAGGTGAACTAAAAATATCATACTCATCATTGTAATCATCATAAGCAATAGAATAGCTGCTACTCGTGTGATGATGACGCCAGAAAAGAGCTGTGGCGTTTAGTTGACGTGCGAGCAGTAAGTCCTTGTGCGTGGTGATGACCAGCCCGTTGGGAACCCCAAGAGGAAGGTATGATGAGTGTAGCGGCTAGTTTTCCCTCAGTTAAGAAACCAAGGTTTAATGTCGATCTTGAAGAAGAGAGACGGTGATGACTGAAGGTGATGCGGACTGGCTTAATAACACTCCAACAAGGGCGCCGTTAACGATACTTGTTGACTCGTCTTCGGCCAGCAGCAACGCGGAACCTGCACACACACAAACAAATACTTTGTCCCCAACTTGCGATGAGGTTGTCAATCTCACCGGTTTGCTTGAAACAAAGGTTATGAGTGTATCGAGTGGAAAACAGTAGTAATATGCGAGTAAAGTAAACAGTGCGGGAAAAGTAAACAGGTGATTGCAATATGATTAAAATAGGACCGGGGTCCACAGTTCACTAGTGGTGTCTCTCCATAGATAAAATAACATGCTGGGTAAACAAATTACAGTTGGGCAATTGATAGAATAAAGATAACGTGATATGTCAAGAAGATCACTATGAGATTTACTCTGGGCATTACAACAAAATACATAGACCGCCATCCAACTGCATCTATGACTAATAATCCACCCCCGGGGATATCATCCGAACACCCTAGAAGTATTAAGTTGCGAACAACAGATAATTGCATTAAGCAAAGTGTGTAATGTAAACAAAGCATATGCCCTTGAGCATATGAATGTTGTTTTCTCCCTAGTAGCAACAGCACATCTACCACCTTAGAGGTTTCTGTCACTCCCCCATGTGAAATAGAGACATGAACCCACTATCGAGCATAAATACCCCCTCTTGGAGTCACTAGCAACTACTCGGCCAAGATAGCTACTAACAACGGAGAGCATGAAAGATCATAAACAACATAGAGATAACAAAAGATATAATTCAGTACAGCAACTTAATCATAAACACCAATATTCATCGGATCCCAACAAACCAACATCATAGAATTACATAACGGTGATCTCAATCATGTAGGGCAGCTCATGAGATCTAAACATGAAGCACATGGTGGAGAAGACAACCATCTAGCTACTGCTATGGACCCATAGTCCAAGGTAGACTACTCACTCATCGCTCTGGAGGCAAGCATGGCGATGAAGAAGACCTCCGGTGGCGATTCCCCTCTCCGGCAGGGTGCCGGGAAGAGCTTCTGGACCCTCCCGATCTTCGGGTCGACGGCGGCGGCGGATCGCGATGTATTCTGGAAAACTGATCGGGCCCTTAGGTTTTTCTCGTCGGGGGATATATATAGGCGAAAGGGCGATGTCAGAGGGGAGACCACGGCCCCTCACGTGGGCCCGGCGCGGCCAGGGGGGTGGCCGCGCCGCCCCTGTGTGTGGGGGCCACGTGGCCCCCCTCCGTCAGGTCTTCGGATGTTTGGGAGCTTCCCCGTAAAATATGACTTCAGGAACTTGTTTCGTCCAATTCCGAGAATATTTCCTGTGTATCACTTCTGAAACACAAAAACAGCAGAAAACAGGAAACTGGCACTGTGGCACTTCGTTAATAGATTAGTTCCGGAAAATGTATAAAAATGCCACTAAGTGTAACAAAACAATAAGCAAATGGTGTAAAAACAAGCATGGAGCATCAAAAATTATAGATACGTTTGAGACGTATCAATAGCTATCTTCCAAAGTGTGTTCATTTGTAAATATATCATCATTGGAAGGAACATGGATAGCACTAATGGTACAACAATTATTTACCTCAACATTTTCAAAATTGGTACCATAGAGATTTTCAATATCAAAAGTAGAGTGCTTTTCCCAATCATGATCACTACTATAGGTAACCGGCATAGGAACAAAATCGAGTTTAGACTCATCAAAAACTATAATAGGAGCAACATGCTTAGGGGAAGATAGTGTTTCCTCTCTCCTTTTACTCCTCTTCTTCTTCTTCTTCTTCTTCTTCTTCTTCCCTTCTTTAGGAGGGAGAGGCTTGAAAGGAAGCTTCTCCACATAACCTGGTTTATTGATAGAAACGATAGAAGAAACTTTGGAGGATTCTTCCTTCTCATTAATAAGAACAAAACACATATTAGTCCTGTCATATTTTGGTAAAGCATCATCTTTTATAACATTTTGTATGTGAGTATTTGCTTGGCAATCATTAACAATAAAGATGGCAACCATGCAGGATGCTATTAATATCAAAAGCACTCATATCAACCAAAGAAGTTTTTCTTGATAACTCTTCACACCCCAAAAATAAAGTAAGCTCATCATGCTGATTGGGAGTGATCATGTCATCACAATACAAACTTGTAGTACTCATTGGATTAGAAAGGCTACTATCATAGCTTGAACATTGGAAATTGAAATGACCCACTTTATAGCAAAGTTCGCAAATAAAAGGATAGAGGGTACAAACCTTTTTACCAAGCTCATTTAGAGCCTTATCCCACATTCTAGTTTCTTCACTCCTGTGGTGGATACAATAATCTTCTTTGATGTGATTCTTTTCACAAGGTCTAAGTGCTCCACAAAAGTTAACATGCTTATAAGAAATAGTACTTTTAGAAGTTTGAGCATGTTTATTGCAATCATCAATAACAATTTCACTTTCCATGCACGTGTCTTTAAAAGGTTCATGATACACGTCCCAATTTCCTTTAGGAACATTAATATGAGAAGCAAAGGTTCTAAAGCAATCAACCATAATTTGAGGATCAAGACTATATTTAGCACTAAGCTCTTGAAAATCAGCAGTTTCGGTGAAAGACTTAATGCAATCATACTCATAATTTATACCTGATCCTTTACCTTTGTCGCAATCCCAATCTTCGATATTGCTTTGAATTGTTTCAAGCAGATCCCACTTAGCTTCAACATCCTTGCTTGTGAAAGACCCCTCAAAATAGGCATCTAGATAGTCCTTGTAATGTCCTCAAAGCCTTGCATAAAAATTATTAATAACAATATTACGGGGAAGCTCATGAATGGGACTTTTGAGCATTAGTGACTTCAATCTTCCCCATGCTTGGGCAATGCTTTCTCCATCATGAGGATGAAAATTATAAATATAATTCCTATCTTTATGAACCTCACTAGAAGGATAGAATTTAGAATAAAAGAGAGGTACAATTTCCTCCTAGCCAATAGATCGGCCATCCTTCAGCGTCTTATACCATTCCGCAGCTCTGCCCTTTAGTGATAAAGAGAATAACTTCCTCTTAACCTGGCTTGTTGAAATACCTGCACACTTGAACAACTCGCATAATTTATGTATAAAGAGCAAATGATCACCTGGATGGACAGTTCCATTTCCGAAATAGCAGTTATTCATGGCCTAGCCCCTGGCCGCGCCCACCCATGGTGAGACCCCCCTGGTCCACTCCTGACGACGCCCCTTCGCCTATAAAGGGCCTCCCAATGGAAAACCCTAAAACAATTGGCATTTTTACCAGAATAGTTCCGCAGCACCGCCGCCGTCGAAGACAAATTTTGGGGGATAGAAGTCTCTGTTCTAGCACCTTGCCGGGACAGGGAAGTGCCCTCGGAGCCATCTCCATCGCCGTCTCTGCCGTCTCCATCGACCTCACCGCCATCTCCATCGTCGTTGCTGCCTCTGATGATGGGGAGGGAGTAGTTCTCCCCCGGGGCTAAGGGCTCTACCGGTAGCTATGTGGTTCATCTCTCTCTCCCATGATGTGATCTATATGTGATCGTGAGCTTTGTATCTAGTTGAATTGGTAGATGCTATATTTCAGATATTATGCTACTCCCGTGCTTTATATTTGTAATCTCCGAAACACCTCGTATCGTAATGTGAAGGTGACTAATGTGCGCATTATGTGTGTCTTTTTGGTTAATGTCTCTATGAATTGTTGGTGTTTGTTGGAACCATCTAGTGCGTTCACGATGACAGTGTGGGATAATCTAGTTTGGGTACATGCGAACTTTGAGGAGTGCTTTGTAGTCCTACGCATGATTGGTGTTCGTTTTCCATTGGAGAATTGTTTTGAGTTGCATATTGAAGTTACTATCTATTGGTTCAATTATGTTATTTTGTTGAGAGTGTCCACTAGTGAAAGTATGATCCCCAGGCCTTGTTTTCAAGCATTGTACACCGTTTACTTTTAGTTTTGTTACATGTTTGCTCGCAGCGATATTTATTTCAGATTATATTTACTACTTATAATCATCACTACTACTTGTATTTCACTATCTCTTCGTCAAACTAGTGCACCTATACATCTGACAAGTGTATTGGGTGTATTGGGGACACAAGAGACTTTCTGTATCGTAATTGCAGGGTTGTTTGAGAGGGATAGCTTTGACCTCTTCCTCCCTGAGTTCGATAAACCTTGGGTGATCCACTTAAGGGAAATTTGCTGCTGCCACTACTAGGAAAACCCTTATCCATGGGCCCATTATCTGTGGAGCACTAAGTTTTGGTGCTCCACGGATAAGTATCTGTGGCGCACCAAATACAGGTACTCCACAGATATCATCTTACCCGTAGCGCACCTCAGAAAGGATGCGCCATGGATAAGTGGGCCCCACCGAGCACCAGGGCCTGGGGTGTCAGGCCCCCATATCCGTGGCGCATGTATTTGGGGTGCGCCACGCATAATGTGTATACCCGTGGCGCACCATATATACATGCGCCACGGATATTTATGGGCCTACCCTCTGGAAAAGGTGGCAGACATATCCGTGGAGCACTACTTTGAGGTGCGCCACGGGTATATATATCTGTGGAGCACCATTCTGAGGTGCGCCACGGGTATGTCGTACCTACCACCATAAAGGTGCCATTTCCCCCTACCTCCCACTCCAAGCCCCCCACTCCCATAGATCTAGCTCTAGCTCTAGTTCCTCTTCTCTCTCCACCCCCATTTTCTTCAACTATTTCTCCATTTTAGGTAGAGAGCCAAAACTTGGATTTGGATAGATATGTAAGGGTTGACTTCCTCCTCCTCCCCTCCCACACATATATATATATCTAGCTTTCCTCCCAACTAGCTAGCACATATCTTGTCTCCCTCAATAGTTTGGCTCTCCGCTCACGGATTCATCGGTATAACTTGTCTAATAGGTGAGTATATGGTTGGATGAAAACATGTATTCCTTGTGGCGGCCGACGCGCGGCGCACGTATGGCGGTATGTGATATATATGGCATATGTGCATGTTTTGTATGTGATCGAGAGGGGCATGGATGCTTGTGTATGGTTTGTGCAGGTACCGGCGCGTGGTGCATGGATGTTTGCCGAAATGTTGATTAATTTCTGTTTCGGCAAACTTTTGCACTACCCATATGTCCTATTTATAGGGAAGGTCATGCCGAATTTTTCCGGCGATATGACCATAAATTATTCTAAATATTCTCATTTGCTCCATACCGTGCGCGCAGGCAACGATGGTGCGCCACATGAGCGAAGGTATGGTGGCTAGATACAAGGAACGCGCGATGGCCGTCATGATTCGGAACAACATGTCCGAGATAAGATGTCCTTGTCATAGATGCAACCTCAGGGCCCTAATCAAGCCTGATTCCGGTACATTGGAGAAGCACTTGCTCATGAGTGGTTCCATGAAAGGCTACATTGACGAGGACGTCAACAACGGGCCCCCGCCGGCAGGAAATGGTGACGTGGGAGGCCGACGAGAAGGCGAAGAGTCACCTAGACATGCTGAAGGAGATGCGGGACATGATGATGACACTGGATCCGATGGTGGTGGAGAAGACGCAGACACGGAGACACCGCTAACTTCAGCCTTGTGGGACCCTCATGTTCAAGAACTGCTCCTCACAGAGACAAGCACTGCCAAAGCTGTTGCCCGTGAGAAAGACAAGCTGGAGCAAATGGAGAAAGACGGGAAAACTCCGTTGTATCCTGGGTGCCGGCCCGGGGATACACGCCTGAACGTAACCCTCAAAGCTTTGGAGATGAAGGTGCAACACAAATGGACCGATGTTAGCTTCGACGATAACATGGCATACTGGCACGAGAAGCTTCCCGAGGGGAACACATTGCCAAGGAGTACCGAGGAGGCCAAGAAAGTCGTGTGCCCTCTCGATCTACCGCACGTGAAGTACGACGCATGCATCAATGATTGCGCACTTTATCGGGACGAGTACAAGGAACTAACCACGTGCCCGGTGTGCGGCCAATCACGATACAAGAGAGGGAACAGGAAAGTTCCTCGAAAAGTGGTATGGTACTTTCCTATCACCCCCCGTCTAAAGCGGTATTTCATAGACCCTAAGGAAGCAAAGCTCATGCAATGGCACGCAGAAAGGGAGAAGCCCGAAGATGATCCGGAGAAGGGCACGATCCTGACACACCCTGCGGACGCTAGCCAGTGGCTCGCGTTGGACATGGAAGACGGTTTCGGGGACGATGCCAGGAACGTTAGGCTGGGTATGAGCACATATGGACTCAATCCCTTCGGCAACCAGAGTAGCACGCATAGCACCTGGCCCATCTTTGTATGGCCGTACAACCTTCCCCCTGGCTGTGCACCAAGCAGAGCTACGTACACATGAGTATTCTTATTCAGGGGCCGAAACAACCGGGTATCGACATGCACCTGTATCTCGAGCTGTTGAAAGAGGAGTTAGCCATGTTGTGGGAGACGCCGACACGTATGTGGGACGCCTACAAAGGAGAGTATTTTGGTCTGAGAGCCGCGTTGCTCACGACGGTGCAGGACTATCCTGGATACGCATATGTCTCTTGCCAGGTGGCCCACGGACACAATGCATGTGTCAGGTGCATGGATAAAACGTCGCATGTCTAGCTACCGAAGGACCCCGGTTCTTCAAAAACCATGTTCCCTGGCATTCGAAAGTGGCTTCCCGCCGATCATCCTTGGAGAAAACGCGGAGATCTGTTCAATGGTAGTGAGGAGCTCAAAACATCCCCACCTATTTATAATGGAGAGGATATCAATGATGCGCTAGAAGAATGGGAAGCGTGCCCCGCGCCGGGAAAGAAGCGTCCAAGGGTAAAGCCACTGCGAGGTGTATGGAAAGCGAGGTCTGTTTTCTGGGACCTGCCGTACTGGAAATACCTCCACACGCCTCATAGCCTTGATATCATGCACATCACGAAGAACGTGTGCGAGAGTCTAGTTGCCACTATCATCAACATGCCGGAGAAAACCAAAGATGGGCCAAAGGCAAGAAACGACCTGATCAAGCTGGGCATCAGGAAAGAACTTCATGGAGGACGCCCCGATGACGCTGATGATGATGAGATGCAGACAGATACTCAAGGTCATATGCGCAAAAAGGCCAAGAGAAACGACTACTACTGCCCACCTTCCTGCTTCACTCTTAGTGAGCCGGAGCTCCACCAGTTTTTCAGCGTCCTCCTAGGAGTCAAGCTTCCTACCGGTTACGGAGGGAAGATATCACGATACCTGGACGAAACGAAGAAGAGGTTCTCCGGGATGAAATCTCACGACTGCCACGTGCTGATGACGCAGATACTTCCAGTAGCGCTCCGAGGGATCATGGACGAGCACGTACGTGAGACACTGTTTGGCCTCTGCAACGTTTTCGATGTCCTCTCTAGGAAGTTGATCGACATTAAGCAGCTCGAAAGGCTACAAGGTGAGATCGTCATGATACTATGCGAGCTCGAGATTTACTTCCCCCCCCGCGTTCCACGACATCATGGTGCATCTGCTCGTCCACGTGGTGGATGATGTCATCCACCTCGGGCCGCCATTCCTCCACAACATGATGCCGTTCGAAAGGCTGAACGGCGTTCTCAAAGGCTACGTTCGCAATAGGGCGCGTCCGGATGGAAGCATAGCCAAGGGCTTCCTGTCCTATGAGTGCATATCGTTCTGCCAGAATTATCTACAAAACGAGGACGAGGACGTCCCTATTAGTCTGCCTATCAGGAGGCACCTCGGCAGGATCCATGGGTTTGGTCACCGCGATGGCTTCGTCCCCATGCACGTCGTCTTCCAAGCCCGACAACCAGACTTTGACAGGGCACACCGAGTCGCGCTACAACACCTTGAATTGGTCGAACCTTGGGTGTTAGAGCACAAAAGCTTCATTGAGAAGAAGTTCAGTGACATGGGCAGACGGAGGACGAAGGGAGACGTAACTAGAGAGCACAACTCCAGCTTTACGCGTTGGTTCAAGGAAAAGCTACTCCAGCTTCATCATGGTAACATGCCTTCCACTGAAGAGGAAAAACTCTTATTCGTCTTGTCACAGGGCCCCGCGATGAACGTGAGGACCTATCAGGCGTACGACATCAATGGTTACACATTCTACACCGAGAAAAAGGACCATAGCAGCGAACACCAGAACTCGGGGGTCACGATGCTGTCCTACGCGGACGAGGAATCCACCGTCAATGAAAGGTTCTTCGGGAGGATCGAGAAGATCTGGGAACTCAACTACTGTGGAGAGAAGATGCCGATGTTTCGGGTCAGATGGGCCAAGAACGTCGAAAAAGAAGGCCAGTACTTCACCACCATGGTCACACCCGAAGCCAAATCCAGCGCGAACGTCCAGGCGAAAAATGAGCCATGGGTACTGGCGAGCCAGGTTGATCAATGCTTCTTCATTACCGACCCGGTAAGGCCTAGCCGTGTTGTCGTTAGGAGGGGAAAAAGGAGCATCATCGGAATGGAGGGAGCGGCCACCGAGCAAGACTTCGACAAGTACGGCGATCCCAAGATAGAAGAGGAATTCGACAAGTACTTCGACAGGCCTAGTGATGCCGCTGGAAGAAGGAAGACCACCCTACCCGCTAAAGGATGCCCGTACACGAGAAGAAATCCCCATGTTTCCGGGCTCAATTATTCAACCGCGACAAAGAAGGGCAAGAAGATCGTGACGAGTCGACGACGATAGCTCGTTCGGAATCGACATTGGACAACATGTGTCATTTGTTGGAGGAACAATCATATAAATGATTTTTGGTTTTTTGTAACAATGATCATATATATGATATATGATTCATATGGTTTTTTCTAACAATGATATGATATATAGATGTCGGATTGGTACTATTTAAAAATTATTATTTTTATAATAAGCAAATGTTATTTATTGCAATATAGTAATTTTGAACTTTATGAAATACAGTTTTTGTAAAAAGAAAAAAGGGTGGGAGAAAATTATTATTTTTATAATAAGCAAATGTTATTTATTGCAATATAGTAATTTTGAACTTTATGAAATACAGTTTTTGTAAAAGGAAAAAAGGGTGGGAGGTCCAGGGTTCAAACCTGGCACCTCCCCAAACAGACAGCGCGCGTTACCCAGAACCACTAGGCTATGACGAGATTATTGTCTAGATGGCACTTCGGCCTATTTTGAACTATTGCCCCATGGGATGCGCCACGCATAAAACGGTTCGCCCCGGCCCGAACCCTAGCCGCCGCGCTCGCACTCGCCCACACTCCGCTCCGAGCCGCACTCGCCCACACTCGCCCGCACTTGGTCGTGGAAGACGCGGCGGCGACACGAGCAGACGGCGGCGGCGACACGAGCAAACGGCGGCGGTGAAAGGAGGAGCAAATCACGACGGCGCCAACGAGATCCTCCTCCGTCGACTGGTCCCCGGTGAGTCCTCGCGCATCCTCCCCTTTCTCCTCTCCCTGTTCCCCATTCTCCTCCTCCCATCTCGATCTCGATGCGCAGCCGCCAGCAGCAGCTCACCCACCCCACCCTCCGCCACCGCCGGCACCTCCCTCCGCGAGATCTCCCGCATCAGCTCCACCGCCGCCTCATCTCTCCTCTGCCCCGCAGCGCCATCTCCCTCCTGAACGATTACCACACGGACGAGGATGGAATCCTCGCCGGTCGCCGGCAGACGGTCGCAATGGAAGCTGCCTGGGAGTGGTGGACGGCCAAACCATCGAGCTCGATGGGATGACCTAGTGGCCGGTGGGAACGACTAGGCCGGCGCGGTCGTGGCTCTCGCCGCCGGGCGCCGTCACGAATGGCCGCTGCGTGCACGTTGAAGGGCTGGCCCTGCCGTGGCCGTTGATGCTGCAGGCGGCGGCCACTTCCCCGATCTGCTCTTCCTCATGACGCCCACCAATCTGTCGCGCTGCTGCCTCCCCAAACCTGCTGCTGCCAGTGATTGCTAGTTGCTGCTGAATCGCTTTTACCTAGATTTACTTAGTTGAAGCTAGATTCTGTATGTGTTTGTATCATCTCTATAGTTTTTATTTTCTATACTCTCCATGGTAAATACTAGGATCTTGCTAGCGTGACAGTACTGATGGCTACAAGTAGTGCTCCAACTTTGACATTGAGTCATCAACATAGCTTGCTGTGACCAAGTGCTTCTTGAGCTATCATAGAGAAACTAACTCGATTGCATATCTATATGATTAATTTGGTGTTGCTGATCTGTTGTGAGGGATGTAGTAGTACATTAATCTCTGCCCCTGTGTTTTTAATTTAGCTTCTTATTTTTTTGGTAGATACCTGCTCCTTGGCCTATTGTTGGCTTAGATCAACCACCTCCATCTTGGGATCCCGTGAGAACTCCTGTTTTTGGTATGAATCATATTTACTGCTATTGTTTTTGATGTGAAACCATGCAATCTAGCTTTTGTATTCTTATTGTCCGCCTTTATTTGCTATTGCTTTAGTGTTGCAATGAATACACAAAGAGGGCAGTAGATCCTGTTTTTGGTATGAATCATATTTACTGCTATTGCACTATCACAAAAGGAGTAGATTAAGTAACCTAGTTATATACTGTGAGCATGTTCTTATACTGTGATGATATACTGTGAGCATGTTCTTATACTGTGATGATATACTGTGAGCATGTTCTTATACTGTGAGCATGTTCTTATACTGTGAGCAACAATACTGTGAGCATGTTCTTTTGTGTGAATTGTTTACAGGTTTTTGAAAATGAGTGCCTATTACTCCCGAAATGTTGATTGATTTCTGTTTCGGTGAGAAATAGGCACTCCTAGGTAGCCATTTATAGGGGAGGTGCTGTCGAATTTTTTGATCGATTATTTGTTGTACTAAACATTTTTCTCTCTGCTTTTAGGTACGCCATGGTGCGCCGCAAGATCACCACCTACGCTATGATGAGCCGACGCCCACCACCACCCCCTCCCCCTCCGACGCCGCCTCCAATGCCGCCACCTCCAGCGTCCGACGGCGAGGAGGAAGAAGTCCCCGAGGTGGACTACCTGGAGGACGAAGAAGAGAACGACCGCCTGGAGGCGGAAGTCCAGGCGGAGATCGACGACATGGAGTGGGCCATCTCGGACCCCGAGAATGAAGAACAGGCGGCCATCCACGCCTCGTGGCGTTCTCTGCGGATGGAGAACAAGGAGGCGGCGCGCGACGACGAGTTGGACGGCCTACTTCTTGAGTTGGGGCTCAAGGAGTCCCGCGACCGCCACGCGACGGAGGAGGGAGCGCGCGGCTTCATGGAGTTGGAGCGGCGGCGCCTCTTGGCGCTGCTCGCGGAGGACTCCGGTCGCCTCCACAAGATTGTGGAGGATGACTTCCTCCCCGCCCCCGCCGCCGCATGAGATGCTCGATCGGGCCTAGCAGCGACGAAGAAGGGGGCCAACGACGACGAGGCGGGCCCCTCTAGGCGCTAGAACTTTTTTTTCGTATTATGAACTGCTTATATATGATCATATGAACTGCTATGTTTTATTCTAGGCTTATGAATCCTTGCCATAGTATTTGTGATCATGCAAGCATGCTTTTGAACTTTGTCATTCCTTTCGTTGCATAACATATATACTCCATTCTAGGCTTATATATGATCGATCGTCATCCATGCTATGTTTTATTCTAGGCTTATGAATCCTTGCCATAGTATTTGTGATCATGCAAGCATGTTTTTGAACTTTGTCATTCCTTTCGTTGCATAACATATTGAAAGGATCGTATGAGCGACTAGAGGGGGGGGGGGGGGGTGAATAGGAGCTACCCAATATTTTTAATTCTTTTCAAGTTAAGGCTAGACAAGAAGGTAAATTCTCTAGATGTGATACTAAGTGAATTTACCTAGAGTGACAAGCAAGCTAGCAATAACAATATAAGTAAAGGTACGAGTAAAGGATAGAGGTCACCGCAATGGAGACACGAAGACACGAGGATGTATTCCCGTAGTTCCTTCCTTGTTACGGGAAGTACGTCTACGTTGGAGAGGTGTGGTGCCACAAAGGCCACCAACGCCACAAAGGCTCACCCTATTCTCCGGTGAACAAGCCACAAAGGCGAGTCCACGCTCCACTAAGCGATGCCCTTGAAGGCGGCACGACACCTTTACACAAAGTATTGGGGGCAAGCTCCACAACTCAATTGGAGGCTCCCAATAGGCCCACCAAGCTCTTACACACAAAGTCAAGCTTGGGGGACGGCTTCTTCCGGCTAGAAATCCGATGAATCACACAAGTAACAAGCCCCTCAACAAAGAGAGGGGGGAAATCAAATCGCCTTGGTGGAAGTGTAGATCTAGGTCTTCTCCCTCAAATCCCAAAAGGGCTTTGAGTTCTATTGGCTAGGGAGAGAGATCTTGAGCTTTGAAGCTTTGGAACAATGGTGGAGAGAGAGTGGAAGCCGCAGCCCTGTCTTGAGGTGGAAGAAGACTATTTATAGTCCAAGCCAAGGACTAGCCGTTGCTGTCTTATTAGGCCGGAGACTCCGGGGTCCAGAGCCCGGAGTCTCCGGGGTAAGTCGACAAAGCCGAAGTCTCTGGGCCAGAGACAAGCTTCTGATAAAGCTTCCGCCCAGAGTCTCCGCCCCCATATCTGGGACGAGCGACACTCGACGAAAAACGACCCCGGAGGCTTAGGCCGGAGTCTCCGGTCCCTGACCAAAGACTCCGGCGTGTGAACACCGGAGTCTCCAGGTAGGAGACCCGGAGTCTCCTGCGCAGAAACGCCAGCAACAAGTGATCTTCTGATTTTCACCTATAATGAAGATTAAACTGAGACACAAGGTTAGATACCTGAGTATTGACAACAAACACCCAAAAATACATTTTGCTAGAAGATGCTCTTTCAATCTCCCCCTTTTTGGTGTTTGATGACAATACAAAGGTTTAAGTAAAGATCAACCATACAGGGTGAGCTCCCCCTAGATGTGTGCAAGCTACAACAAAAAACTTGATGTAAATGCACACATACTAGACACAAAGCTCCCCCTAAAATAGTGAACCACGATCATGTGCATGCTACATAGATAACAATATGAAGTAATAGAGCATGACTATTACATTAAAGCACACCACAAGTCTCACACCATATTAAGATAGGTACCACAACGACGAAGTTCAAATTTTAAAGAACTAAGTACTAGAAGAGAGCACAAGCATAGGCAAATGAAAGCTCAACAAAAGAAATGCTTGTGCCCGACCCTTGCAAATCCCCGATAACATGCTAATAGAACTCTTCTCCCCCTTTGGCATCGAGACACCAAAAAGGGGAAACGAGCGATGCTACACGTCCCAACAAGTCACTCGTCGTCGTCCTCGTCGTTGCCTTCATAGGAAGGATCTTCATCATCACGCATAGGACCCTTGCCACGACTGGAGGAGGACGGATAGTTGGGCTTGGACACTTCCTCAAAATCTCCCCATTGGAGTGAGCTGCCCATCTCTTTGTTCCAAGCACCATAGCTGAGAGTATCATCTGAGTCTGAAGGAGGATGCTCTGGAGGAGGAAGCTTGCGGATAGCACGAAGGTGTTCAACCATCAAACCTTGGTTGTGAGTGATATGTTTGTTCTGAATGTAGATGTTGTGCTGCTCTTTGCGAATATCCACTCCCATGCAAAGCATGGTCCTCTTGAACCAAGATAGTTTCTTGATCTCCTTGTTGACTTCTTCTTTATTGCGAGAGGGAAAAGGCTGGTTGCTAGCATTCTTGCTCCTCCTCTTTGGTGGAGAAGGAGGAGCAGTCCGAGTCACTTCAATCTCTTCCTCACCCTCTCCTCCTTCCTCATCCACATCATCCTCATCACCTTCCATGTCTTCATCTTCTTCATCTTCACTAGCGGAGGCAAAGGGTTCATTGGTCACTCCCGGTGCCGGTTTCTTTTGAGGCTTCACAGTTTTATGCTCAACCAACTTGGAGACGTCAACACAAAGAGTGTAGTTGGGAGACTTCCTCTTGATAAGCTTCATAACATACGGAGCATAGACCGGGGCTTTCTTGGAAAGAATACACTCATACATTTCCCGGTGAATGAAGTCCATGATGTCAATGGGTTGGACTTGAGCTTCTTCTCCTTTGCAAAAGACCTCATGAGAGTAGGCAAGTAGGTTGACCAAGCCACCACGAAGAGCATCCAAATTACCCGCACTTGGGGCAATGTTCTCACGGAACAAGCGGAGAAGAATGTTGTATCTAGTCCTCAAACCATAGGCCTCCCCAACGACAATCTTCTTGCCTTGATCAGCAGCATCTTTTGTGAGCTTACCATAGAGAGGAGCAAGCGCCTTCTTGTTGTAGGCAACTCCGGAGAGATGCATCCTTGCACCACTTGGCGCATGGTTCCCCCTGAATGGGTATCCAAGCTCTTCGGCAAACTCAATGAAGTTGGATTGGACCACAAGATCACCGGTCATCCAAGTCATGGGAAGCTCTTCTCCATCTCCAAACACAAGTGTTGCAAAGAATTGGTGCACAAGGAGAACGTTGTAGTCTTGCTTGATTTGCATGAGCGGGTGGAGACCAAGCTTTTCGGTGATCCACAGGGCTTCCTTGAAGTAATCACTCTTGTGAAGATGCTCAAAATCAACCACCTTCTGAGGGCAAACCTTGTGGGTGAGGTTGGCATAGAGCTCGGTGCAAATCAGTTCTTGCTCCCTTCGATGAAAACAGTGATCATTGGTGTTCCTCGGCAAGTCATACATCTTTCTCTTCCTCATATCTGCAAACTCTGGAAGTGACATGCCCTTGAGAGTTGGCAAGTTATCAAACTTGGCCTTTTTGGCCCTTTCTTCCTTAGCCAGCTGAGCTAGACGAGCTTTTTCTCTCAGAGCATCCCTAGCAACTTCTGCAACACTCTGTCTTTCCACATAGCAGTCCTTTGCCGGGTCATAGTCAAAGGTGTGCTTCCTCGGGATACGCTTGCAACGACCACCTGCACTACTACCTGTGAGGGAAATGGCACGAAGTAGCAAGGGAAAAGTCAAAAACATGCTCAGAGGGAAGGAACTAGCAGCCTATGGAGCCAAAACAAAAAAAAAGATCTACACCGGAGTCTCCGGTGCCTGACCCCGGAGTCTCCGGCCACTAAAGGGCGGAGACTCCAAAGTATCTGGGGTTTGGACCCCGGAGACTCCGGGCAACTCGAGGGCAGGCAGAGGAGGCATGGGGTAGCTCAAGATTTTGCACTAGATCGATTCCACAGGTTGCTAGAGACTCAAATTGCCGAACTACAAGCATCCCATGAGCAGAAACTAGCAAACACTTCCAATCCCTTAAATCTAGGAAAGCTAGATGGGAGGAGGAGGAGATTTACCAGAGAGCTCCATGGAATGGCAAGCTATCCGGAGAAGAAGGTGTCCGGGAGCTTGAGGAGGAGAATGGCCGGCGGCAAGCGGCGGATCCGGGGCCGGGGAGGCGCCCGGCGGCGACTTGGTGAAGGCGGCGGCGCCCCTGGGAAGTTTGAGGGAAGGGGGTGAATGAGGGAACCGTTGAGGTTTCCCTCACCCCGACCCTCTTTGATCCAGGGAGAAACCGCTTGGGCCGGAGTCTCCGGGGTTGGTCACCCGGAGTCTCCGGCCACCAGATACCGGAGTCTCCGGGGTGCAAAACCCGGAATCTCCGGCCTGCCTCGACCAGATCACATAGCTATGAATTTGAGCATGTTTCTTCGAAAGATGAAGTGGTTTCAGATGAAAGGGATAGGCTTGGGTCAGAAAGAGGTCACTGAGTGGTACTTAGTGTTCAAGTTTGCAAAAATGCAAATAAAGTCAATTAAGGCCAAACATGAACACATTCCCATTGAAAGGCACATAAAATGCAAGTAAGGCGCAAATGGGAACAAACCTCCACTTAGGAGGTTGGTGGCCAAAGCCACCATGTTTGAGTATACAGGTATGGCACCGCGAAGATATATCTTGGGCCCAAAACCAAAACTCATCAATTAAGCTCAACATTGTCACAAATGACAAGATAGAACCATATGCTTACTATCGGCATAATGGGGGGAGGGATAGTCCAATCAGTTAGGACCGCACTCCCCCTATTTCCATGCCCACATCTAGAACAACACACAAGTTAGAGTATGGGAGTAAATGCACCTAGCTCAAGCCACATTGCTTGAATCAATGATATTTAGTTCATGCCTCAATTCCCGGAATCTTGCTTCATCAAGAGGCTTCGTGAATATATCGGCAAGTTGCTCATTAGTGCCAACATAAGATAGATCAATATCTCCACGGTTGACATGATCCCGAATGAAATGATGACGAATCTCAATATGCTTCGTCTTGTTGTGTTGCACCGGGTTGTGAGCGATCTTGATTGCACTTTCATTATCACATAAAAGAGGCACTTTGTCAAAAATGACACCATAATCCTTCAAAGTTTGCCTCATCCATAAGAGTTGTGCACAACAACTAGCCGCGGCTACATATTCGGCTTCGGTGGTAGAGAGAGACACACAATTTTGTTTCTTAGATGACCAACACACCAAAGACCTACCAAGAAATTGGCAAGCCCCGGAGGTTGATTTCCGTTCCACTTTGTCTCCCGCCCAATCCGAATCCGAGTAACCTACAAGATCAAAACTTGCTCCTTTTGGATACCAAAGACCAAAGTTAGGGGTATTCACTAAATATCGAAAGATTCGTTTAACCGCCACTAAGTGGCTTTCTTTTGGTGCGGCTTGAAAACGTGCACAAACTCCCACACTTAACATAATGTCCGTTCTAGATGCACAAAGGTAAAGCAAGGAACCAATCATAGATCTATAAAGTTTTTGATCCACTTCTTTACCATTAGGATCGAGATCAAGATTAACCTTTGTTGGCATGGGAGTCTTTGCACCTTTGACTCC